>CM038050.1:169334497-169899497 GCA_021397845.1 Areca catechu
TGTAATGCTAGGGCAGCACCAAGTGAATGTAGCCAAGCCTCATTGTGAGGATCAATTATAAGCCTCTGTAATTCAGTTTGACCTTATTAACGCACTATAATCACAAGTTATTGTAGCATGTTATATTGCCATATCTTAATGGCAACATGCAGATGCTTTTCAATGCATATTTTCTCTCATCTACGGATTGATGGGAGAAAAAAATTGTTTTCAGAAGCATCTTTCCATCAATCAATGAAAATACAATGGCTGAAGAAAATATGATGGACGCTCAATTTAGATAAAGGAACACTATGAGGATTTTATCATAAACCATATATTCACTTGATACCACATTATGGCTCGAGGTCTCAAATAAGCAGGAGAGTCCAAGGGTGTGCAATAGGGAGAGGAAGCGATGAAGCCTTCAGTCAACAATGGAACATGTTACAAAAGATAACAAAACCAGTTTTGGATGGGCAAATGACATGAGAGTAGTGTGTTGAGTGCATGTCAGATTTAAGTGGATCCCATGGTCGTCGCATATTTGTAATGATAGCTGTTACTGATACTTTTTAAGTTGTTTCTTTCTGTCAATCTTTAGTTTGAACCTGCAACAAATACTTTCAGATTTTTGCACTTGGAATAACTTTTGCAAGCTCTCTTTTTCTCAAAGTTGTTGTTATTTTCTGTTTATACGGCTATAATCGTCTGGGAAGTTTATAAGCTCACACAATGTGGGAGAGATCACTGCTTCTCTAAATTTGGAATTTCAATTTCATAATTTTAGTCATGTTCAATTCAAATCATTGATGCATTACTGGTGCATGACATTCAAGAGCTTAAGTATTTTTGTTTTCAATGCTTCATTTTTTGCTAGGTGGGTCCCCAGACCATGGTTCAGTTGGCTCTGAGCCGAAACAGTCAAGTGCATCATCACATGGTCGGCTCCGGGGTTCATCATCTTCCAGCTGTAAGAATTTTCTTCGGAAGTTTGTGGATAGTGAGATTTTGACGACAAACCTTGAAGATTGGTTTCCGGGAAGATCCAAAGAATCTGGGTTCAGGAAGCCTGCCTTTGATGTTCCTTTTGAGCTAACAGAACTTCAGAATTTTGATTATGCTCTAGAAGGTGTTTCTTTTCACCAGTTCATACGAATGCCAAACACTTTCTATGCATCAACATCTGATGCTGTTGAAGCAACAGCACATCTTGCTATTGAAGATTTTCTTCATGCTGGTGTTAAAGGCTTGTGGGAGACGTTTTGGGGTCATGATGAACCTGTACCTTTTTCAGTAGCCTGTATACACAGTACAAGTCCCAAATTTTATCCAGCAGAGAAGGCCATTGCCGATGGAAAGCTTGGAGGTCTTTGTGCAACAGCCATATTGCTCAAGAATAGTTGGCATTCTCATGGGAAATGGGATCACATTGTTGAATTGGCTCTTTTGAGGCCTGATATTGGGAGTCTTTCAATGCAGAGTGACCAGCGGCCTTCCCATGCTGTTCTTGGGGAAGCACTGTTTTTTGCTCTCCGTGTTCTATTATCACGAAGCCTAAGCAGATCATCAACTGTTCTTCACAATTCAAATTGTGTTTTTGTGCTTCTTGTTGATTCACAGTATGGTGGGGTGGTAAAAGTTGAAGGCGATGTGAGTAGGTTGAACTTTGATGTTAATAGTGTATATGAATGTGCAGCTGAATGGATAAAAGAACATGCTAGAATTACCGTTTCTCCCATTGATCGTATTTGGAACAAGCTCGGGAATGCCAATTGGGGCGACATCGGAACTCTACAGGTTCTTCTCGCAACTTTCCACTGTATCATTCAGTTTTGTGGAATGCCAAAGTACTCGCTTGAAGATTTAGCTATGAAACATAGTTCCCGTTTACAGAATCGAAGAACGGAAAGGTGTTTGGTAGATACACGTACAAATGGAAATGGGTTGTTCCGTTTCCAGCAATGCAGCCGCTCCACTGAAATTGTTGAGATCCAAGAAGAATCTGTAAAATTTGAATCTGAAGGAACCTTGAAGCTAGAAAAAGGGTCAGTCTTATGGATGGAAGACACAAACTGGCAGAAGGGTTTCCAGATTAATGAAGTGTTAGCCGATGGTGAACTTCCAATTTATATTGCGACTCCTGTGGAAGAACCAGGAAAGGCACTTCTATTGTATGTTGGTTCTAGTCCTGCTCATTTGGAACCTGCATGGGAGGATATGAATTTGTGGTACCAGGTTCAGAGGCAATCCAAAGTATTGACTTCGATGAAACAGAGGGGATTGTCCAGCAAGTACCTTCCCCAAATGGTTGAATCTGGACGCATAATTCATCCTGGTGAATGTAACAAACCTAGCTCTGGTGGAAGCTGCGGTCATCCATGGTGCGGTACTCCCATCCTGGTCACCTCTCCTGTGGGTGAGACAGTTTCCAATTTGATAAGAAATGGTTTATTTGGTTCTGAGGAAGCTCTCAGGTGCTGCCATGACTGCCTATCCGCCCTTGCAACTGCATCCTCGGCTGGAATCAGGCATGGTGACGTCCGTCCGGAGAATGTGATCCGTGTGAGCAGCGGTGTCAGGCATCCCTTTTTTGTACTGATCGGGTGGGGCCATGCGGTTCTCGAAGAGAGGGATCGCCCATCAATGAATCTTTTCTTCTCTTCGACGTATGCTCTCCAGGAAGGAAAACTATGTGCAGCATCAGATGCCGAGAGTCTGATCTATCTGCTATATTTTTCATGTGGTGGTGTATTCCCAGAGCTGGATTCAGTTGAAGGGGCGCTTCAGTGGAGGGAAGTGTCATGGTCCAGAAGGGTTATACAGCAGAAGCTTGGGGATGTGTCAGCAGTGCTGAAAGCCTTTGCTGATTATGTGGACAGCCTCTGTGGGACTCCATATCCAATGGATTGCGAAATATGGCTGAGAAGGTTGAGAAGAACGATTAATGAAGATCATGGGAAGGGAATTGATGTGTCAAATTAGGCTGTTAAGTGCATCAGGTGGAAGGTTGTTGTTCCCTTTTAAATGTGCATGACATTATCATTGCCTTCATCTTTGGATTGTTCATTTGAAGGCCTTCGAAATGTCCGAGCTTCTGTAGTCAGTCTATGATCGTTCAGAAGTTTGGAAGGGATCCAAATATATAGTGACCATAGGTCATCAGTTCAAGAAAAGGCTTTCGGGATTCCAAAGGTTCCATTAATCGAGTCTCCAAGGGCCAAGGACTATCACACGTATCCACTGTTATCCGAGTGTTATGGAATTTTTTTCAGTTCCAAGCATCTTGATGAGATTTTCCGGTTGATCATTTAGAAAGCTGAGGGGTAATGTTCTTGAGCTAATGCCATGCATGATCTACTTTATGGAGGCCAGTGGCTACTGTTTTCTGAGATTTTGGTTGATTCATTCCTTTTTACTTCAGGTATTCTCGCATTATCTTGGTGAACCATTTTGAGTGGTTTGGATCAGCGCTGAAGACGAGCCTCAGCTCCATCTTGGGTTGACTTCCATCCGAACTTTGAATGGCCCTTGGTTTAGACAAGTTTTTGTTGATTAAATTTATTTTCACTATTATTTATTTGTCTTGGGAAAGTGTAGCTTGAGTGATTTGTCCATGAGGTATAATTTTTTTTGGGATACATGATCATTTAATGGGTGTGTCATTCAGTACTAATCACACCCCATTTCTAAAAATGGTTATCTTGTTTAAAGTTTCCACCATGTGGCTAGCTTTGTTTGGATCAACCGGGGCCGGGGGGGGGGGGGGGGTTTAACTGCCCTCGGATGATGCAAAATAATGCACCTCTCCATCTTATTGGGTGTTGCGGCGGTAAACTGCTCTCGGATGATGCAAAATGCTGCACCTCTCCATCTAATTGGATCACGCAAGTGTTCGCTGTGCAGCGCGTAACTACACTTTTTTTTTAATTTAAAATTTTAAATGACCAAACTATTTATTTTCATTTAAAAAATTATAATTTTTGTTAGAAAAAAATTTATTTGGATCCAAAAATATAAAGTCCAAATTAATGGGTCCAATTAATCGGCCTTGTTATATAACGGCCAATCACTCATCGTCAAGGATATGAAATCCAAACTACCAAGGTAGTTTAATTGCATATCTTTTGACCAATCTTTGGGTAGAGGAATTAATAGAAAGAGGATTGTTTTTTTATTCTAATGTTTCAACACTTGATTAATCCCATCACTCGATTGATTTCTCATCGAAGAAGTTGATGCATTTTCTAATCGATCTAAGTCTAGCCATGTACCAAACTATCAAATATCTTTATGTAAGTCTCGACGACGATGGCTGTGTCCTAAATAAGGCTCGACTATATAATTAGCTTATAAGTGGCTTCCTTGTCCGTCGATTCTTTTACTAGAAAAATTGATGCCTCTCTCGATCAATTGGATCCAGATAAGTGCTAAACTATTAAGTACTCTCGTATGAGTAGATCTCGGTAATTACTAGTATTTTTTTTGACCAGCTTTCGAAAGCTATCGACGTACGCTCGTTGATCGCTCATCGGATCGATTCTTGATCAGTTATTAATTCTTTTGCTCCAATATGGCTGGATATGACTCAACCACATGCTTAGCATACGAGCAGCCTCCCATTTTTTCGTTCATCGTCTCACTGACAAAAATGACATCCCAATTGGTCGGACCATGCAAAGTGCTGCCTATCGATCACCTTTGTTTGACCTAACCTCGATATCAACCAACCTCTCATTTGTTGGACCATTCAAAGATCATCGGCATATCCCACCCTAAGCCTAGATTCAATAGAAGTATTCGGACCGATCCCTGATCTATAAATCTAATGGCGAATAGGTCCTTAGGTGATATAACTACTCAAATCCACTGGAGGTTAATACAATCGAGGCTTATTTCAGCACCCTTGATTACACGATTAAAAGGTCACATCATGTATCATGACTCCTAATAACTAGTATATCCTTGCAATTAAGAGGAATATGCTTGGATCTAAGCAGTAGTCTATATCACCATTAAAGAAATGTGATAAATTCCATACAACAACAATGTTCAATTAAAATAGAATGGACGTCTCCTGCAAACAGAAAATCTTTTGATAGCTTGCTGATAAGCCTGTCACTTTCTTACCGAATCTAGCAAAATTTTCATTATTTTTGAAAATATCCTTGCCTTTCACTTATAAGAAGAGAACCCTGAGGACTTCCAAGGTAGAGCTGTCAACGGGTCGGGTTCGGGTCGGAACCCAGATATCCAGACCCGGACTCGATCTTAGCTACTGGACCTAGGCCTGGACCCAAATACTTGACGGATCTCATTTTAAAGTACCAGACTTGGACCCGAACGGATCCCGGGTATCCAGACCCGAACCCGGACCCGAACAAGCATTACCAAAAAAAAATATATCTTACCGATTTTGTGGCGTCGTGGCAGGGGCTTGGATCCGAGGAAGACGAAGCCAAAGATGGGAATGATATCGTGACAGGGGCAGCAGCAGCCAGTGGATGATCGACGATGTTGGTGGTCGGCGAAGCTCGAATCCGGACTGCTGGAGGGGCTTGGAGCTGAGGAAGGGAGAGCCAGCCAAGAATGGTAGCTGCGGGGGGTCGATACCAGGGTAGCGCGGCCGGCGGGGCTCGGATCCAGACTACTGGAGGGGCTCGGAGCTGAGGAAGGGAGAGCCAGACTGCCGGAGGGGTAGGCAGAGGCCCATATCGGAGCAGTAGAGCGGCTAGCAAGGGATGATGTCGGTGGCCGGTGGGGCTTGTCGGCTCGAAGCTGAGGAAGGGAGAGCCGGATGCCGAAGGGGTAAGCTGAGCCCTGGAGGCCGATGTCGGCCGTCGAGGACTTGAGGGGAGGAGGTGTCGGCCGTCGAGGACTCGAGGGGAGGAGGCGTCCGCCGTCGAGGGTCGAGGGGAGGAGGCCTCCGTCGTCGAGGGGAGGAGGCGTCCGCCGTCGAGGGGGGTGGGGGAGGCATCGATCGTCGACGGGGGTGGGGTAGGCGTCGGCCATCGAGGAGGGTGGGGGATTCGGTGGAACCGTGGAAGGGAAAGATTCAAAGACCGAAGACGTTAGGGCATGGAGGGCTTTTTAAGTTAAATGGTTGATTTCAAGCTGTTGGATCATGATCTGATCCTCAATAAAATAAATATATATAAATATATATATATAATATTAATTTTTATAATCGGTCTCGGGGCTGCCGGGTCTGGATATGTATCCATTTGATCATGGCTAAACGGGTTCGGACCCGAGACCCGTGATATCTAGACCCGGATCCATTTAATCATGGCTAAACGGGTCTGGATCCGGGTCCGAGTATACGGGTCCAGATTTAGATCCAGACTCGGACCCGTTGGGTCCAGACCCACGAGTCTCGGGTCCGGACCCAACCCATTGACAGCTCTATTCCAAGGTACGCAAAATTCTCTACTATGCTCCTCATATTGTTGTCGTGTTAAAAAAACTGATTTGAGTATTTGAGAGCCTACACCGAATTACCTTCGGGCCGGGGCTTTTTTTGTAGGTTCCATCTTTCAAAGATTTGCCTACACCACTAGCTCCAATATTTTCGGTATCTAGATGGATTTCAGTATTAACAACTTTTATGGTCGTATTATGTCATCTTGTAGTTAAATTATAATTTTTTGAAAGTAAGACATAAAGGCATTTTTATCATTAAAAATTTTTACTGTCTTTTCATTTAAAATTTTGAATGATGAAAATATATATATATTTTAAATATGATATCTTTTGGCCATATTATGATATCATGTGGTTAAATTATAGCTTTCTGGAAATATGAATTCATAAGAAAAAAAAGATATTTTCATAATCGATAATTTTCAAAATTTTTAAATAAAAAATATCTCTTTTCTTTCTACAATAACCTATTTTCAGAAAGCCATAATTTATCTACAGATGTTATAATATCATTTATAATTTTTTAAAAAGGGATGGATATTTTTATCATTCAAAATTTTAAACGAAAAAGTATAATTTTTTTAATGATAAAAATATCATTTCTTTATAATTTCATTGGAACATGAAATTGGTCATTGAATGTTTTTAGCTTTCTGGAAATATGAATTCATAAGAAAAAAAAGATATTTTCTTAATCGATAATTTTCAAAATTTTTAAATAAAAAATATCACTTTTCTTTCTACAATAACCTATTTTCAGAAAGTCATAATTTATCTACAGATGTTATAATATCATTTATAATTTTTTAAAAAGGATGGATATTTTTATCATTCAAAATTTTAAACAAAAAAGTATAATTTAATGATAAAAATATCTTTTCTTTATAATTTTATTGGAACATGAAATTGGTCATTGAATGTTTTTATAATCACAGTGTATCATAGTTTTTTTAAAAAAGATATTTTAAATTTTAAAATTTTAAATAAAAAAGTAAAGTTACAAGTATTGAAAAGTAGGGTTTATATGGTTTAATCAAATGATGTATTTTTTCTCCATCAAAAATAATGTAAAAAAAAATCTTTCATGTGGATAACGGTATTTATTTTGTTTTCATATGCGAATCAATTCCATATGCATTAGCACAAAATTTTTCACTTATAATGCTTCTGTTAGAAGCAAGCTAATAGCTCTCCCATCTTATTCTTAAAATGGTGGTAGAAATCACTTCCATTTCATTAGGAAGATAAAATGATCAGGAAAAAAAAAAAATTGGGAGAAAACAATGATGGGCCAAATTTCATTTAAAAAAACTATATACTATAAATAACAAACAGATTCAATTTAAAAAATATTTCATTTTGATACTATCTGTTATTTTTCTCCCCAAAAAATGTTCTCCCACCTCTTATGCAATATCTAAGTAATTTTTATTTAAATAAACTCAATTTTAAAAGATAAAAAATCCTTATATTTAAATGATGAAAACAATAATGAGATTTCGATCACTTTTTTAAGGGTGACAATGTTAAAAAAAAAAAAACCATCAGTATGTATATAATTTAAATAAAAAATAATTAATATTTTTATATTTATTTTTCTTCTCGAGTGCTTTGTCAGTATTCAATTACCAGCAATGGTAGCGCAATAGATCATTGCTACGCGTACCCGAGAACGTACCCGGAGAAGCAAACGGTTTTTTTCACAATTCATTGAGTTTAGCCGTTTAGGTAGGTTACTTAGGAATTTAATACCCATTCTACCCCCAACGGTCCACCTAAACCGGGACGGGTGCATAAAGATTTAATTCATGAATAAAAAATTGACCGCTTCTCTCACCCTTTTCTAATTTTTATCCCCTCCCTTTCTTCCCTTCTTGGGACTTAAGAAACCCTTCCTAGGCCTTTAAAACCAAAACCCTCTCTCTCGCTGTTGCTCCTGCTCCTGCACCTGCTCCTGCACCTGCTCTTGATTCGATTCGAAGGAAGACGGAGGAAAAAAAAGTGGAAGCGAAGAAGCATTATGAGCAGCATCGGCACGGGTTACGATCTCTCGGTCACCACTTTCTCCCCCGATGGAAGAGTCTTCCAAATCGAGTACGCCGGCAAGGCCGTTGACAACAGCGGGTTTGATCCTTGTTCTATCTTTTAATTTATCGAAATCTTCGTTATTCTTCTTGGTCTTACCCTAGATTCTTTCAGCGTTTTGTTCTAATTCTTTGATTATTTTTTGAGTTATTTTTTATGGTTTCGGAAGCTGAAGTTTTTTTTTTTTGATCTGCTAGGACTGTAATTGGGATCAAATGCAAGGACGGCATCGTTATGGTATGCCTCGATGGACTCGATTTCTTTCTTTTTTCTACTCAACATTTTTAGGGGTTTTGTTTTGTTAGGTAAATATTTTGATTTGGGTGGTGTTAGGGCGTGGAGAAGCTCATTTCATCGAAGATGATGTTATCAGGGTCTAATCGAAGGATCCACTCCGTTCATCGGCATTCTGGCATGGTAAGTTCCGGTGAATCTTTCACCTTCTCTTTATTTTAGCTCGGAGCATGCTTCTCGATTCGTTGCTGCTACTGATTGTAATTCTCCCTTTCAGTTAGGTCATGTATTTTTGTAAATTTGCCGTGGTAACGATGATCTCTAAACTGGTATACCTGTTATTGCTGTACCTCTTCAAGCTTGATAAGCTAGCTATACTGGAGTGGGTGGCTCTGGACTCTCGAGGGCCTTCAAGAATTAGGTCAATGACTTTTAGAAATGAACTCATCAGCTATTTGACTTATTAAAAAAGTCCTCGATATTAGAAAATTTGATGAAATTTTATTTAATTGAGGATTCTATGATGTTTAAGTCAATTTTTAGAAAAAAATAATGAGAAAAAAATAGAGAGAATGTGGATTCGAAAAATTATTCCTAGAGTTTTCTTCGATCCTCTATTTATAAAAATTGATGGTCTAGTTAGTTAGATGGTTATAATGGTTTGTGAGATGGTTACGCTATTGAGAAAGTGGTTAAGTAGGTTAGGCTATTAAGTGATCAATTTGTGAAGTGATTATTAAATGGTATGTTATATTTTTTGATAATCATTTTATCAATCTTGTCATAATGAATTTAATAATTGTAAGGAATATGCTTCATATTTAAATGAAGTTATGAAATTTTGTATCTAGTTCAAATAAGTGATCAGTATATGTTCAATGAATAGTTGAGTAACCTATGTTTCAGATAAGTGATCGGTCTTGGCTATCTGGTATGTTGTATCTTGAATAAGTGATCGATTTCTGGCTATTTGGCATTATATGCCTTGAATAAGTGATCGATTCCTAGTTGTTTGGTATTCTGTGTTTTGAATAAGTATAAGGCTTCTGGTCATCTGATATCCTGGGCCTTGAATAAGTGATATCCTATGCTTTAAATAAGTGATCGATTTCTGACTGTCTAGCATCCTGTACCTTGAATAAGTGATCTATTCATGGCCATCTGGTATCATGTACTTTGTGTCCTGAATAAGTGATCCGTTCCTGACCTTCTGGCACTCTGTGTCTTGAATAAGTGATCGGTTTCTAGCCATCTAGTATCCTATGCCCTGAATAAGTAATCGATTTCTGGTCATTCGGTATTTTGTGCCTTAAATAAGTGATCGGCTTCAAATAAGTGATTGGTTCCTGACAATCGGGCATCTTATGTCTCAAATAAATGGTCGGTTCTTGGCAATCGAGCATCATGTCTCAAATAAGTGGTTGGCTCCTGGTCATTAGGCATCTCGTGTCTCGAATAAGTGGTCGGCTTTCTAAAATAAGTGATCAGTTCTTGACTATCAGGTATTCTGTGTCGCAAATAAGTGGTCGATTTCTGGCAATCAAGCATCTTTTGCCTCAGATAAGTGATCGGCTTCCTAAAATAAGTGGTCAGTTCCTGGTCATCGGATATTTTTTGCTTCAAATAAGTGGTCGGTTCCTGATCATTGGACATCCTATGCCTCAAGTGGTTGATTCTTGGTCATCGGATCTCTTGTACTTGAAATAAGTGATCGGCTTCCTGAAATAAGTGATCGGTTCCTGGCCATCGGACATTCTGTGCTTCAAATAAGTGGTCAGTTCCTGATCATAGGACATTTTGTGTCTCAAATAAGGGATTGGTTCTTGATCATCGGATATCCTGTATCTCAAATAAATAGTTGGCTCTTGACCATCAAGTACCTTATATTTCAAATAAATGGTTGGTTCTTGGCCATTGGACATCCTGTGTTTCAAATAAGTAATTGGCTTCTACCATCGGGCATCTTGTGTTTTAAATAAGCGGTCAGTTTTGGACCGTCGGGCATCATGTGCCTTGAATAAGTGATTGGCTCTTAGTCAAAATTATTTTTTCATATACCAACAGTTATTTATAACATGTCATTTATCCTATAATAGTTGTCCCCTACTTTCAAATTCAAATTGATTTACTTAATTCAACTCGAAAGTATAATGAAAAGATTCTGCAGGCCTTTTGATGAAAAAAGATAATTGATTACTTTGATAGAGAATACTTGATCACTGATCATATTAATAGAGAATTTTTAATCACTTTGATATAGAAGACTTGATCAATGATTACTTTGATAGATGATACCTGATTATTGATCACTTTAATAGAAAATTTCTGATCACTTTGTTAGATAATACATGATCACTGATCACTTTAATAGAGAATTCTTGATCAAAAATTTTGGTAAACTTGTGTTCTCTACTCGATCATTTTGATAGAGAATACCTGATTAGAAAGTTTGGATAAATTTTTGCTGCTCTACTTGATCACTTCGATAAAGAATATTTGATCATAAATTTGAACAAATATCTGCTACTCTACCTGATCACTTTGATAGAGAATACCTGCTCGAAAGTTTGGATAAACATGTGCCACTTTATCCGGTCACTTTAATAAAGAATATCTAATCATAAGTTGGGCAAACCTGTGTCGCTCTATCTGATCACTTTGATAGAGAATATCTAATTGGGGATTTGAGCAAACCTATGCTCTCTTTGGATAAACCTGTGTCCTTTATCTAATCACTTTGATAGAGAATACTAATTGGGAGTTTGAGCATACTTGTGCTCATCTGGGGCAAACATGTGCCTTTTCTGATTACTTTAATAGAGAATACCTGACCGGGAGTTTGAGCAAACCTGTGCCTTCTCTCTCTGATCAGTTTAATAAAGAATATATGATCAGGAGTTTGAGCAAACATGTGCTTTCTTTGGACAAATCTGTGCCATCTATTTGATTACTTTGATATAAAATACCTGATCGGGAGTTTGAGCAAATCTATGCTCTCTTTGGACAAACCTGTGCCCTCTTTCCGATCACTTTAATAGAGAATAGAGAGACATCTTTTTGAAAGAAAAAATATCGATAATATTTTCTAAACTTGTTAGAATTCTATGATCTTGGAATTGGAGTTCCATCTAAATTTTCTAAGTTATATGGCACGTTGTATCTGACCTTCGAAGTATAGATCTAAAAGGCTGGTTTGATAAGACAATCATAGAATGGGACTGAAAATATGGCCAAAGGCTCTTTGATGCAGTGACAAGAGCATAGATCATTTTTTTCTATCTTGGTATATCTTACTTTAACATCTTTTAATATTTTGCTGACATAATAGATGGACTTTTGTACACCTAGATCTTTTCTCACTAAATAAAGTTAATGACGTTAGGGAAAACAGATAAATAAATATAAAGTTGCTCATCTTCTTTTGATCTTTCAAGGAGTATTTTTATTTTCTAGAAAGCATCGCAGAATAAGATGTCGGCGGTACTTCCATTATCAACCAACATCTCTCTTTTTTATCATATTTGGCCATTGTCATTGAGATGACAACTGCATTATTATATGGGATTTGAATTTTCTTTTATATCTTCATCAGAAAAAGTGGTAACATTTTCGTTTTGGGAACTGGTTGACCCTGCTCGATGCCTTTTGTTTGGTAGCTTTTCATCTTGCTTTCCTGCCCCCTGTTCTTGGAGAAGTTTGAGATTATGCCAACTGTCTCTTCAATTGGTAAGTTGTTTAGCTTAGCTTTGTGCTCGGGTTGCATTCGAGAGATCTCTTCTTGAGGTAGAATTGATTACCGGATTTCTTCCTTCTTGAAGCAGGTCTAGCCTCCTGCTTCATCGATTGAATTATCTTAGCAAAACTACTGGTATCAATAGTAGATTGTTGAAGAAAATGGATGGTACTTGCCAGTCGCTGGACCTGCTCAATCAGAGTGTCCATCTTTGGATCAGTAGCAGGAATAGATTGAGGATTTCTTATCTCAACTTTTGCTATACTGAGAGCATTTTGAGAAGATCATTGTTGGAAAGTAGGGTTAAGTGGAGGTTTTCCTCTCATCATTTTTTTAAATAATTTGGGCAAGGGCTCTTTTTCTAGTGCCAATCTGTTGCTGTACCATTCCAAGCTTAATAAGTTGGTTGTATTGAAGTGATTTTGGGCTCCCGAGGGTTCTCAAGAAATTGGTTAATGACTTTTAAAATTGAATTTGATCACTTCCTTGACCTGCAAAAGAAGTCCTTGGCATGGGATAAATTGATGGGATTTCTCTAATGAGGATCTTTCAATGTTTAAATCAGTTTTGAGAGGGATAACAGTGAGAAAAAATGGAGTGTGTATTCAAAAAATTCTCTTAGAGCTTTCCTCGATCTCCTATTTATAGAAGTCGAGGGCCGAATTAGGTGGTTATAATCATTTGAGAGGTGGTTACACCATTGAGAAAGTGGTTAAGTCTGTTAGGCCGTTAAGTGGTCAATATATGAATTGGTTTGTTAAGTGGTATGTTGCATTTGTTGATAGCCACTTTACCAACCTTATCATTGTGGACCTAATGACTTTAAGGCATATGCTTTGTATTTAAATGAAGTTATGGAATTTTGTATTGGGCTCTGGTAAGTGGTTGGCACGTGTCCGATGAATAGTTGAGCAACTTGTGCTTTGAATAAGTGATCGGTTCTTGGTCATCTGGTATCCTGTGCCTTAAACAAGTGATCGACTTTTGGCCATCTAACATCGTGTACCTTGAATAAGTGATCGGATTTTGACTGTTTGGTATCTTCTGTCTTAAATAAGTGATCGGTTCCTAGTCATTTAGTATCCTATGCCTTGAATAAATAATTGGCTCCTGATCATCCGGCACCTTGTGCCCTGAATAAATGATCGGCTCCTGGCTATTTGGTATCCTGTGCTTTAAATAAGTGATCGGTGATACCTTGTGCCTGACATAAGTATGGGTTTTTGGCCGTTTGGTATCTTGTGCCTTGAATAAGTAATCGACATAGGCATCTGGTACTCTATGCCCTAAATAAGTGATTGGTTCCTGGACATTTGGCACTCTGTGCCTTGAATAAATGTTCGGCTCCTGGCCATCTGATATTTTGTACCTTGAATAAGTGATCGGGTCCTTCAAATAAGTGGTCGGTTTCTGGCCATCGGGTGGCACTTTGTGCCTTGAATAAATGATCGGCTCCTAGCCATCTAGTATTTTGTACCTTGAATAAGTGATCGGGTCCTTCAAATAAGTGGTCGGTTTTTGGCCATCGGGTATCTTGTTTCTCAAATAAGTGGTCGGTTCCTGACCATCTGGCATCCTATACCTTAAATAAGTGGTCGGCTCTTGGCCATCTGGCATCCTGTACCTCAAATAAGTGGTCAACTATTGGGCACCCTATATCTCATATAAGTGTTGGTTTATAGCCGTTAGGCATCTTATATCTCAAATAAGTGATTGGCTTTTGACCATCGGATATCTTGTATCTCAAATAAGTGATCGATTTCTGGTCATCAGGCACTCTGTGACTCTAATAAGTCATCGATTCCTGGCCATTGGGCATCTTATCACTCAAATAAGTGGTTGTCTCCTGTCCATTGGGTACCTTGTGCCTCAAATAAGTAGTCGGGCTCCCACAAATAAGTGCTTGGCTTTTGGCCATCAGGCATCTTGTGTCCGGCTCCTGGCTATCGGGCATCCTGTGTCTTAAATAGATGGTCGGCTCCTGGCAAAAAAATAATTTCACATGACAGCAGTTACCTATGATAGATCATTTAGCCTGTAACACCTATTAATGAGCAAATGTCGTAATAAATTTGATCAGCAGTGCTTGATGCGATTCTGGAGTTTGGACCATAGGGATTTTGTCTTTGATTGTCTTACTAAATCGATTGTGTAGGTGTGAAGATCTAATGGTATGATGCAATTGTAACCAAGCATTTCCAGGTTGTAGAAAAATAAATAGATGCATATGTACATATGCATATATAGGCATGTTTTTGGTGGGAAGGGAGAGACCATCCTGCATTAACCTGATATTCTGAATCACCCGAGTTAGAGAATCACCCATTCTCAGATCTGGTACTAGGAGCTTCTTTTTCCTATAGGGAAGTACATGTGAACAATTTTTATTTATAAGAAAAGGCTTTTCCCCCTCTTCTTTGTCATTTTCTTCTTCTTCTTCGTTTTTTTAAAATAAATTTTGGTGATGATGACAAATTTTCATCCATAGCCTTCTAAAGTCTCATGGATTTTTTTAAAAAAAATTAGGATAGACATAAGAAAATCTTGTTAATTGCCTTAAGATAAAAGGGAGCTGGATTATAGGTTGAATTCCTTGACAACCCCCTGCAAGAAACTTGTTAAGAGAACAATGGAATACGATGCAAGGGAAATATGTTAGGTTGTCTTGATTTGGAATGACATGCCATTGCCTCTGTGCTTATACATGCCATCTTTTGACTGTGAAACGTTGCAGTGTGGCTACTCAAAAATCATACTGCACAATGTACTATATGTGCAGCAAGAGATGCATTTGATACATGGGCAACAGTGTGTTGTCCCTTTACAAGGTGAGCTGATCTGTGCCTTTGGTATACTACCTTGTAAAATGTTGACTATAAGAATGAGTTATAGTCTGACTTGTAGTTCTCCACAATGCTGATTTTACTTTCATTTGCTCTATGTTTATGTCTAGTCTTTCCTCGTACATGTAGTCTGCTGTCTCAGCCCTTTACTACAGAATAGAATGGCTAACCCCATATGCATCCACTGCAGCAAGTACAATTTCAAATTGAGGTGATTCTTAGATTGCCCATAACCTAGAAGTGCTTCCCATTGTTGAACTTTTCAGTAGTCATGTATCCCCCTATTCAATTTTTAAATAGTTGGGACAGGGCTTAATGGTTGTGATTATGAATTCCCGTTACTTAAGTATGAACTTAGTTTATAATCAGATTTTCAGATGTTCTAAGAAGTCTATTATCTGTCAATGAATCAGTGTCAACATTCTTTTCACTTGAACATCTAATTGTTTTGTTAGCAATTCCATTAGTGTCTCATCATTTTTATGTCTTAAATCAAACTTGTGAAGTTCATTTTATCTGCCATACCCATTTCTCATCTTTTTTTTTTTTGCTATGTTTTGTTCTACAATAAATTGTTTGGATCTGCACTGAATTATGCAACTTACTAAATGCATTAGCTACTTTATTTCTTTTGAATACCAATAAGTTAAAGCATCTGCTAGTGAAAACATGCAGCGCTGGCAAGTCTCGTTAGTGAAAGTCTCAAAAACTAATTACATGGTGAAGGAACTCAATCATTAGGATTAGAACAAGATGAAAAACTCACAATTAACAAAGGGAGTATAATTTATGATTGAATTCAAGTCAGTTCTAGTCCCAGTTGGGCCAAAAAATGCTTAAACCATGCTTAGACCATTTATAATTGTGCTGGAAAGCATGAACTCATTTAGGTTTAGCTTCAGTTCATTGCTATGGATGCTTGAACTGGGAGCCAAGATTCCTAACATGGTTGATGTATTGATCCTTGTCACTATGGTTTTCATGGAAAGTTCTTTTTTACTGGTTTCTTTGAAAAAGATGTTCATAACTGAGAATCCTTGCCCCATCGTTTTTAAGCAACACTCTACCATAGAGAGAACATATGTTTTCTGTAAAGGGTGAAAGATATGTTAAGAGTGTTATCCTGTTCTGCATCTAAGGCCTCCTTTGTGGTACCACTTAAAAATTTATTTTCGAATTAGTGTGGACATCTTCTATTTACTGTCACATTCTGCGACCCTGGATTAATTTTATTTTTTAATTTCTCCATTGTTAATTGTAGGCTGTGGCAGGCTTGGCAGCAGATGGTAGGCAAATTGTTGCACGAGCTAAGTCGGAAGCAACAAGTTATGAAAGGTTTACATTTGCCAACTTGTGATATGAACAGTTTCTTTAGAAAATAATAATATAATTTTGAAAAATGCAAAGGATGGTTACCTGAAGAACATTGTTTTGGTTTTCATTATTTGAATTGAAAAAGAAATAACATAATATTCTAATGATGATAGAGTCTATGGTGAGCCAATACCTGTGAAAGAACTTGCAGAACGTGTTGCCGGTTATGTTCATCTGTGCACGCTTTATTGGTGGCTAAGGTTGGACATTTTTCATGTTTTCACTTGTAACCTCATTCACTGAAAATAAGTTGTAAGATGGATGAGCTTATTTGCTTTTATTTGTTCAAACATTAAATTGCAGGCCATTTGGCTGTGGAGTTCTTCTTGGAGGTTATGACAGAGATGGACCGCAGCTGTACATGATTGAACCATCAGGAGTCTCATATGTGAGTGATCATTGTGGTGTATGAAAGAAAAATATTGCAATAAAACTAGTGCCACTTTTATCTTTCTTTTGTAAGTCATAGCCACGTGTTATTTGTCATTGGTCATGAATAATAGCAACAATCTAGAGGCTCATATGCCTATGCAAGTCTGTAAGGGAGGATATGAATGTTTGTGCATGTGTGAACATGCATGCATGTATGTGCATGCACACACAAGCCTGTGAGTGTGCATATCTGTGAAAGCAGTGGATCTAGCTTCGTTCGAGTTCCCCTTTATAGTTCAAGTTACTTGCAATTTATAATCTTTGATAAGTGAAATTTGTGCAGAGGTACTTTGGTGCTGCAATTGGAAAGGGAAGACAGGCTGCGAAAACGTAAGTTAGTGCTCACCTATTTATATGCTTCTTTATTGCAACTTATTTGATAAAGGTGTGAATTCTTTCATTCCTTGATTAGCTTTGAAGGAAAGTAATAGCACAGACATCCTACAATTGCACTCACCTCATCTTGTAATTATCATCTGTATTCAGATTTTAAGCACCATGTTCTTGCATGTTCATCATCTTGTTTCTACATGTTACTCTCAGATGAATGCTTGTTGGCTATTCATATTTGTTTGCATGCTCACCTACAATACTTTTAAGTATGTAGGCCATTGCATGTTCTAATTTGTGGCTCAAAATAACACTAGTTTTGTTCTTCTTCTGGATCTATATGGTGACACTAACTTTATATTCTTGTTACTGACACGGCTAATTTATGGTATTATGCAGAGAGATAGAGAAGCTGAAGTTATCTGAATTAACTTGCAGGGAAGGGGTTATTGAAGTTGCCAAAATGTAAGTGATTTTGCAATCATTCCATTATCTTCTCGTGACAGTAGATTACCCCATATTATCGTGTTCTCTTGTTGTGTTACTCCGAGGTGCTTGTGCACATCAGGCCCTCTTTGGATGCTTGACCATCCTGGCTGCATCATATTTCCCATGTTTGTGGGACTTTTCAAATAACACGGCCACAAGAAGAGAGAAGTTGGAGGAATTAGGGAGCCACTAACTCTACCACTAAATATATTTTTTGGGATATGACTTCATGTGAAAAATGATTTTTAACAGCCTGGAATCATGGTCATGTGGGATCCTCACTATCTCCCAATCTCTTGACCTTTTTCCTGTTCCTGCCTCTTGTCTTCCTTTCCTCTCTTGATTCCTTTGCATCCATTCTGAAATGTCACACAAGTAGCCTGTTCAGGCATGCAAACAGGTCCTCAGTTTATTCACTTAGTTATACCCGCTGTAGTGGGAAGCAGCAATGAGTGGTATTGAAGCTGTTTGGCTGCAATCAAGGTGGTCTTTGTTGCAGTAGCAGCAAGAGTGGGATGGTGGTGGTTGCGTCACTGGATACAATGACAGCAATAGGGAGTCTAAAAAGCTTCAGTTAATCAAGCGAAGTTGGGAAGTCAGAGCATAATCATCTGTTCCATTAGTTTTAGCCTTTCAAAGTTCACAAAAGCACCACTTTTCTCAGAAAATATGGCACGTGGAAGAAAAGAAATCATGTCTGTATGCCCACAGTCAAATGTCAGAACATGGATTTCTTGTATAGATTTTAATCTTGTGTAATTTCTTGTTGACAATTGCACACTCTTCTAGAGTAGAGTTTCATGGTGTCATATGGAAGGTAAAGTGAAGGCTTATAGTGTAAAAGGTTTTGTTTGATTGCTATTATAATAGGAGACTTGTGGAGAAAATGTAGTAGGAGAATTTTGAAAATTGAAGCTTAGGAGAATTTTGAAATTTGAAACTTTGATTCGAATGCTCAGCAGGGATCAAACAATATAGCAGACTTATTAGGTTAGTAGGCATTAAAAAGTACTAGGAGATCCAAAGAACTTGGCTTTTTACTATTGCATATGCTGTGTATGGGAATTTGATCTCCTTGTGATCCATATTCATCTTTGTTGGAAACAAGCATTCTCTGCTTTGGAAATCATTGAAGATGAAAATTCAAGACCATAGGAAACAGGAAAGTAATATATTACCTTCAAAGTATTTGTAAATAAGTTTGCATGACTCACTACCTCACTAAAGATGTATCTGGTTTAGCTTAGTCATGGTTCATGTTGTTTCAAGTAGGCTCAGGTGACGCTGACTTCATATCTTCATGTGAATTAGAAAACGATGTCATTGGTTGTTGGATATATCTGATCTATGTACTGATAATACCTAGTATGAGTAGCGTGCTCTACCAAGTCTGGAAATATTAAACTGATTGGCTTCCAAGAGTACTTTTCTTCACTCTATATAATGTTCATAGTTTCAGACTTCCAAATTGTCTGTAAAATCTGCTTGTATTTACTCAGTCTTTAGAGTTCCTTTTTACTTTTCTTCCATAGTAGTGTCTCTCCTAGAAAGTTAAACATCATGTTTAGAGAATCCTCCTTCCCCATCTAATCCTGCTGGGGTTCTTGCTACAAGAAACCCATTCTTTTGAATTTTATGGTTTATTGGTGTAATAAGGTAGATTGGAGGATTGAGTTGGGAACAATATGTTTGCCATTGCTACCTGATCAAGAGAAAATCAACTGAAGTTTGCAAATATAGGACATGGAAATATATGATACCATCCAAGATGACAGATGATCTCTTATGCCAAGGGTTAAATTTAGTTACTTCCATTAGAAATAATTCATGCTTTTTTAGTTTTACATCTGCCTACTTTGGCTTCTATCCCTGTCTTTATTCTTTTTAGTTTTACATCTTTGTCTACTTTGGGTTTGGTCCTTGCCTTTATTGTCCTTATATTCTGGGTAAGATACGATCTTTTTCTGCTCTGGGAAACTTATTAGTTCACTTGCCAAAGCATGATAGTGCCTTCCAAGATGTGTAGCTATGTTAGAAAGGAGAGTGCCACTCATATTGAAGGTGCTCTTCGTTCTCTTGCAGTGGGCCCTCGTGACCTTTCTGTCCTAGCGTAATCATCAGTTACCTTTTGTCTCTTTATCATATATTTTGTTGTTTTTGGTCCTGTGGTATTGTGATTTAAATATGATATTGTAAGGTGATTTTTTATAAGGATGGGTCTGGTTGGGGCTCATTGAGGGTTTGGGGACCATGGAAGAGGGCCACTGTTAATCATGTGAGGGCTGGAATTCAGGGAGGAAGGCTGTTGTGGATGCCGGGGGAGGGTGAGGGAGGGAGAGAGAAGACTTACTGGTGATGGTCGACACTGAAGGCAAGGGGTTGAGCAGCTGCTGGAAGCAAAGCGAATGAGAGAGCCTTTGAAGGGCTCTTGAATGATCAAATGGAGTGGGGGAGAATCGTTGAATGGAGGATTTATTGGTGAACCAAGGTGTGATGCAGAACCATTCTGATAGGGCTTCAATTCAATACAGGCCAAACCAAGGTTCCCGGTACCAGGACCCGTACGGTGGCCGGTACGGTATGGTACCAGTACCGTACCGTATCGATACACGGTACGGCATACCGGCACGTCCAAATTTTTTTTTATTTTTTGAATTTTGGTTGATGGATTTTGGGTTTTTAAGGTTTTTATTTTGTTGTTTTAGGGTTCAGGGTTTAGGATTTAGTGTTTAGGGCTGTTACGGCCGTAATGATGACGTGGCCGGTCTCAGATTCCGTCAGGTATGATTGAGCCGTGTGGAGGTTTCTTCGGTCGAGTCAGCTGCGGCTCCCACGCTACCGAGGTCGAGCTTGGCCCTTGCCCCCCCCCCGGCTACCTCGCCAGGTGATATCCCGAGACGCCCTGGCCGAAGTCGAGCTCGGTCCAGGGCCCCTCCTGCCACCTCGCCAGGTGTCCACCCAGGAGGGGTCCACCTCGGTCGAGGTCGGCTGCTCCCCCGCTCCCTCGCCAGGTGGCGCCCACAGACGGTCCCACCAAGGCCGAGGTCGAGCCGGGCCCCTTCGCTCCTTCGCCAGGTGGCCCCCGGAGACGGGACCACCTCGACCGAAGCCGAGCGCCCTTCTGCCGCCTCGCCAGGTGTCCACCCAGGAGGGGTCCACCTCGGCCGAGGTCGGCTGCTCCCCCGCTCCCTCGCCAGATGGCGCCCAGAGACGGTCCCACCAAGGCCGAGGTCGAGCCGGGCCCCTTCGCTCCTTCGCCAGGTGGCCCCTGGAGACGGGACCACCTCGACCGAAGCCGAGCGCCCTTCCGCCGCTCCGCCAGGTGTCCACCCGGGAGGGGTCCACCTCGGCCGAGGTCGGCTGCTCCCTCGCACCCTCACCAGGTGGCGCCCTGAGACGGTCCCACCAAGGCCGAGGCCGAGCCGAGCCCCTTCGCTCCTTCGTCAGGTGGACCCCGGAGACGGGACCACCTCGACTGAAGCAGAGCGCCCTTTTGCCGCTCCGCCAGGTGTCCACCCGGGAGGGGTCCACCTCGGCCGAGGTCAGGCCGCCCGTATAGAGAAGGTCCCAAAGAGCGGAGGCGTAGGTTCCGAGGTTGGCCCTCGAGCCGTGCGCACCACAGACGGCGCCCCGTACAGATGGCGGCGGCACGCGAAACATCACTTACGTCGACCCAACAGGTTCTGCAGTCGAGAGACGCGGTTCTGGCAAAACAGGGCCCGTCAACGGACAGCGCCGGCACCTGGGAAGGGGAGCGCCCACACTGGGCCCGAGGTCTGATCGGCCGCCTTGCCGGTGCCCCCCCCTCCTTTACCCTTTCCCCGCTGGGCTCGGCAAACGAGGTCAGAAAGCCGTCTGGCCCTCAAAACCAAAAGGGGAAAGAGAAAAGGATGGAGAGGGGGCGACGAGAGCGAGAAGGGGAGCCTCCCAAGAGCGGAAAACAGGCAGGCAGCGGGAGGAGATAAAAGGAAGGAGAGAGGAGACGACCAGGTAAGGTGGGACGAGTAAGAAACAGAGGCTGAAGGCCCCGCTCCGAGAGTAAGATCCAGGGCCCCGAGAGGGGATCGCTTGGCGTGAGCTCGGCAAGGGGACCCAGCCGGGTTTCTGGTCCCTCCGACACCTTTCTTGCTAGTAAATTCTCTGAGTCTGGGACTCCTTCGGGGGCCCGTCCCGGAGAATCTGTTCCCTCTCGCCGTCTACTAACTTGATCGTCGGAGCTTCCTCGCCGGGATCCCCGGCCAGGGCCTTCTGACCTTGCCTTGCAGGTTCGCTCCAGCCAGGAGGCCCCAGGAGCAAGGCGGTCTGGTAGGATCGGCGGTTCCGAGGCACGGGCGCGGCGGTGAGATTGGCAACAGATTGGCGCACCAGGTAGGGGGGCAGGACAACACCCCTAGTGGGAGCCAGCTTTCTGCAGGCACGGCGCTCTCCGACAATGGTGGTCACTCGTGGGCGCGAGGCATCCACCAGCCGTGTGGGGGAGGTTCCCTCCCCTCAAGGGGCCCACAGCCCGGAGAGGGAGCTCCCAGCTCCCCCTCTTCCACTATCGCCGACCTCGGCAGATGGGCCCCTCGCGGCCGTCATCCAACAGTTGCAGACTTTGACCTCGGCGGTCCGGCAGCTTCAACATCAGCAGCGGTCCCTGGCCATGCAGCCGCAGCCGGGGACCCCCGCGGCTCGAGCCGCGGGGCCGCGTGGGAGCCTGCGCTCCATTCAGGGCAGGCCATCCCACCCGAGGCCCCCGCGGGAGCCACCAAGCTCCCGCAAAAAGAAACTACTCCGGTTCGGCGGATCACGAGAGTCGATCCCCGGTCGATGAAGCCGAGACGGCGCATCGCAGTAAGCGATGCCGAGGCGTGGCTTCGCGCCGAGTCCGATCGACGCCCCCTTCACCAGCGGCCTCGGTGGAAGACTCCACCGACGAGGCCATCAGGCGTTAGGCCGAGAGGCGCCTGGAGGAGCACGAGCGCAAGTTGGCGGAGTTCGCCCGCCGATTTGCCGACCTGCAGAACTCATCGGCGGACCCGGCGGGCTACGACTCCCGTCCCCCCTTCTCTGAAGAAATCCAGGCGGAGCCGATCCCGAGCCGGTTCCGCATGCCGCAGGTGGATCCCTACGACGGGACCACCGACCCTCTGGACCATCTGGAGAGCTACAAGGCTCTTATGAGGGTCCAGGGAGCCACTGACGCCCTTTTGTGCATCGCCTTCCCCGCTACCTTCCGGAAGGCTGCTCGAGTCTGGTTCACCTGCCTCGAGCCCGGATCTATTTGCTCCTTCCACCAGCTGGAAGGAAAGCTTGTGGCGCACTTCGACGCTTGTCGGAAGGTGCCAAGAGAGGTGGATAGCCTCTTCTCCATCCGCCAGCAGGACCAGGAGCTGTTACGGGACTACATCACCCGATTCAAGACCGCAGCCATGGAAATCTACAGCCTGGATGAGCCCGTCGCCATGCTGGCTTTAAAGCGCGGGCTCAAGACGTCCCGCCTGACCTACTCCCTGGACAAAAAGCCTCCCAGGACGTACTCCGAGCTCCTCCTCCGCACCCACAAGTACATCCGAGCGGAGGAGGCCGACCGCACCCGCCGAGAGCTGGACGGGAAGACTCCGAAGAGGCCGTCCCCGAGGGATATTCCAGGAGCTCGGAAACCCGGGCCACCTGCCGACCCTCGCTCGAATCCGAGGTCGAAGGGCGAGGCCATTCCGGAGCGGAGGTTCACCCCACTCCTCGCCCCTCGAACAAAGATCCTCATGAAAATTGAGGGCGAGCACTACCTCCGCCGACCTCCTCCTCAGAACCCAAGAGGTATCCGAGACAAGTCAAAGTACTGCCAGTTCCACCGCGAGCACGGCCATGACACGGAGGAGTGTCGCAACCTGAAGCGGGAGATCGAGGAGCTGATCAAGAGGGGCTACCTCAGGAAGTTCGTCAGGAACGAGGTCCCCGCGGAGGGGCAGCCGCTCGCGGCCTTACCACCGGTTCCTGCAATCGATAACCGCCCGACGGAGAAGCCGGTGGGCATGATCTCACTTGGGGTCGGGCGGGCGGCGAAGAGAGCCCGGGTAATCGGGAACCCGGAAAATGTAATCCCTTCTGAGGAGGGGAAGGAAAACGAGAATGTAAACAATGATGCCGTGGTGGTCGAGATGACCATCGCGAAGCATCCTGTACATCGAATTATGGTAGATAGTGGAAGCTCGGCTGACGTGCTTTTTTACGATGCTTTCTCTCGGATGAATTTGTCCCATGATCAGCTGAGACCGGTGCATACCCCCCTGGTAGGCTTTACCGGGGACTCCGTGGGGGTTGAAGGGGAGATCACTCTCCCGGTCACCGCCGGATCCCCACCTCGGCAGACGACCGTCCTGATGACGTTTACCGTCGTCAAGCTCCCTTCGCCTTACAACGCGATTCTCGGGCATCCCGGGCTCAACCAACTGGACGCCATGATTTCCACGAAGAGGTTGTTGGTGCAGTTCCCCACATCTTCCGGGCTCGGGGTGATGAAGGGGACGACCCAGCCGGTCCCGCATTGCCTCCAGACGGTCCTGGGCGCCCGGGGCGCGGAGCTCGGCCCCGATGTTGACGACCTCGACCTAAGGGAGAATGAACCCAGGGGGGGCCCGTAGAACGCCTGTTGACTTATCCCCTTGGTTCGGACCCGCTGAAGACGGTGCAGGTCGGGGCGCAACTCCCAGAAGAAGAACGGACCCGCCTGCTGGAGTTCCTTCGCGCGAACGCAGACATGTTCGCCTGGTCAGCGGCCGACATGCCGGGCATTCCCCCCGAGGTCATCACGCACAAGCTAAACATGGATCCGAGCTGCCGCCCGGTCCGCTAGAAGAAGAGGAGCTTCGCCATGGAGAGACAGAAGGCCATCAACGAGGAGGTGGAGAAACTCCTCGCCGCCGGCTTTGTGCGGGAAGTCCAATATCCCAGCTGGCTGGCGAACGTGGTCATGGTAAGGAAGAGCAGTGGTAAGTGGAGGATCTGTGTGGACTACACCGACCTCAACCGAGCTTGCCCGAAGGATAGCTTCCCTCTTCCAAAGATCGACCAGCTGGTCGACACCACCTCGGGGCATCGCCTCCTGTCATTCATGGACGCCTTCTCTGGATACAACCAGATCCGAATGAACCCGGAGGACGAGGAGCACACCGCCTTTATCACCGACCGCGGAACTTTTTGCTACAAGATGATGCCATTTGGCCTCAAGAATGCTGGGGCCACGTACCAGCATCTGGTCAACAGGATCTTCAAAGACCAGATCGGTCGCAACATGCAGGTGTACGTGGACGATATGCTGGTAATGAGCAGACCCGATTCGGACCACGTAGCTGACCTGGCGGAGACGTTCAGCAACCTCCGACGTCATCAGATGAAGCTGAACTCTGCGAAGTGCGCCTTCGGCGTCTCCGCCGGGAAGTTCCTAGGATTCATGGTGACCCAAAGAGGAATTGAAGCCAACCCGGAGAAGGTCCAGGCCATCCTGGACATGGAGCAGCTCGCCTCCAAGAAGCAAGTGCAGCAACTCACCGGCCGGGTTGCGGCCCTCAGCTGTTTTATCTCCAGGTCGGCCGATCGCTGCCGTCCCTTTTTCAAGGTGCTGAGAAAGATGAACGACTTCGCCTGGATCGAGGAATGCTAGGAGGCCTTTGAAGAGCTGAAGAAGACGCTCGCATCGCCACCGCTGCTTTCCCGGCCCGAGGAGGGGGAGGAGCTCATCCTCTACCTGGCGGTCACCCCGGAAGCCGTCAGTTCGGTCCTGGTTCGGACCGACGACCAAGGAGTCCAGCGGCCGGTGTACTATACCAGCAAACTTCTCCGCGACGTGGAGCTCAGGTATTCTCGGCCCGAGAAGCTCGTTTTTGCGTTAATAGTGTCTGCTCAGCGTCTCAGGCCCTATTTCCAAGCGCATCCCATCGCCGTCCTGACGGATCAGCCGCTGAAAGCGGTGCTCAGCCGACCCGACACCTCGGGGCGATTGGCGAAGTGGGCACTGAAGCTCAGCGAGTTCGACATCGCGTACAGGCCCAGGTCGGCCATGAAAGCACAGGTGCTAGCCGACTTCTTGGTCGAATGCGCGGGCTTAGGCAAGGAGCCCGAGGAGGATCCCTTGCATCGGCAGCTGAAAGCAGGCCCCGAGGGGCCCGGAGAGGACGCGTGGATCCTCCACGTAGATCGAGCCTCGAACTCTGGCGGGAGCGGAGCCGGACTCATTCTTGCTAACAGCGACGGGGTCGTCGCCGAATGCGCGCTCCGTTTCCAGTTCGCCGCGACAAACAATCAGGCGGAGTACGAGGCGCTCCTCGCTGGGCTGAGGGTCTCCCGCGAGCTGGGCGTGACTAACCTTAAGGCCTTCACTGACTCCTAGCTCGTGGCAGGACAGGTCTCCGGGGAGTATCCCGCGCACGACCCCCAAATGGCGAAATACTTGGAGCTCGTCAAGGCGGGCACGGCCGGTTTCCGGCGCTTCAACATCTTCCACATCCCCCGCAGGGAGAACGCCCGTACGGACACTCTTTCCTGGCTGGCGACCCTGCCGGACTCGATGCTGGGTCGTGCTCACGTGGAGCACCTTAAGGCCCCAAGCCACGAGACCCCAGTGGAGGTCCATCAGGTCAGCCGTGAGCCCAGCTGGATGAACAAGTACGCCGAATACATAACCAGCGGCACCTTGCCAGAGGACCGCGTGGCGGCCCGCCTCATCAGAAAGAAGGCTGCGCGGTTCGTCCTGATGGATGGGCAATTGTATCGAAGATCCTACTCCTACCCCCTCCTTAAATGCGTGGGACCCGCGGAGGCCAGACTCGTGCTCCAGGAAATTCACGAGGGCGTCTGTGGGAACCACGTGGGGGGCAGAGCGTTAGCCTACAAAGCCCTTCGTCAGGGCTACTTTTGGGAGACGATGAAGGAGGATGCCGCTGATTTCGTGAGGAGGTGCGATCGGTGCCAGCGTCACGCCACGGTGCAACGGCAGCCCTCCAACCCAATCTCCCAGCTTTCAGCTCCGTGGCCATTCGCCCAATGGGGGATGGACCTTCTGGGCCCATTCCCGCCGGTGTCTGGACAGCGGAAATTCTTGATCGTGGCCATCGACTACTTCACGAAGTGGGTTGAGGCCGAACCCTTGGCACGGATCACCGAGGCAAACGCCGTCAAGTTCTTCTGGAAGTCAATCGTTTGCCGCTTCGGCCTCCCCCACACCGTGGTCACTGATAACGGGCGCCAGTTCGACTGCCGGGAATTTGAAGAGTTCTGCAGCGACCTCGGCATCAGGCATCGCTTCACCTCGGTGGCGCATCCTCAGACCAATGGAGAGGCCGAAGTCACGAACAGGACCATTTTGTAGGGCCTCCGCACGCGGCTGGACCAGGCCAAGGGCAGGTGGGCAGAGGAGCTCCCCAGCGTCCTTTGGGCATACCATACCACCCCGAGGACGGCGACCGACGAGACCCCGTTCAACCTCGTCTTTGGAGTCGAAGCGGTCATCCCGATCGAGCTCAGCCTACCCACACTGCGTGTGGAGCAATATGACGAGGCAGAGAACCCCACCAGAATGATGCTCAACCTTGACCTTCTTGAAGAGACGAGGGACAAGGCCCGAGTTCGGATGGCGGCGTATAGGCAGCGAGTGACCAGGTATTACAACTCCCGAGTGCGGCCGAAGTCCTTTCGTCCCGGAGATCTGGTCCTCCGGCGCGCTGAAGGTTCTCAGCCACGGGAGTGCGGGAAGCTCTCACCGAACTGGGAAGGCCCGTACCGGGTAGCAGAAGCCCTCCCCCACGGCGCCTACTACCTGGAGGAATGGGGAGGGGCCAGATTTCCCCGGACGTGGAATGCCTCGAATCTAAGGATGTATTATCAGTAATGTAAGGTTCCCCACTCCTGCAATAAAGTTTCTTTGCTTCAAACGCTCTTTCTCACCTCGTAGGGAAACCGGCGCATGGCCCTGGGTTCGGCACACCCGATCGTGGCCGAAGGCCGGAGGAAGCGAGGAGTCCCGGTTCGCCCACGCGAGCACGGAGAACAGCTCGGCAAGCCGCTCAAGGCTTGAGAAAGCCTGCGGCCCCGGGGTTCAGTCCGGAAGTCCCGGGCTTTGGTCTGGAAGGCGGGGCAGAACCCAGTTCGCCCACGCGAGCACGGAGAACAGCTCGGCAAGCCGCTCAAGGCTTGAGAAAGCCTGCGGCCCCGGGGTTCAGTCCGGAAGTCCCGGGCTTCGGTCTGGAAGGCGGGGCAGAACCCAGTTCGCCCACGCGAGCACGGAGAACAGCTCGGCAAGCCGCTCAAGGCTTGAGAAAGCCTGCGGCCCTGGGGTTCAGTTCGGAAGTCCCGGGCTTCGGTCTGGAAGGCGGGGCAGAACCCAGTTCGCCCACGCGAGCACGGAGAACAGCTCGGCAAGCTGTGCAAGGCTTGAGAAAGCTTGCGGCCCCGGGGTTCAGTCCGGAAGTCTCGGGCTTCGGTCTGGAAGGCGGGGCAGAACCCGGTTCGCCCACGCGAGCACGGAGAACAGCTCGGCAAGCCGCTCAAGGCTTGAGAAAGCCTGCGTCCCTGGGGTTCAGTCCGGAAGTCCCGGGCTTCGGTCTCGAAGGCGGGGCAGAACCCAGTTCGCCCACGCGAGCACGGAGAACAGCTCGGCAAGCCGCGCAAGCAAGGCTTGAGAAAGCCTGCGGCCCCGGGGTTTAGTCCGGAAGTCCCGGGCTTCGGTCTGGAAGGCGGGGCAGAACCCAGTTCGCCCACGCGAGCACGAAGGCAAGCCCAAAGAAGGACCCACTCGAGGCCTACTCTGATGCCACCCGGTCTGGAATGTCCCAAACTTTGATCTGAGCGCCGGATGGGACCAGGTCCACCCTCGTCCCGGCACTCCACATTGACATCTCAGGAAGAAAAAGAGAAGAAAAAAAAGCAAAAGAGAAGGCGAGTCCAAGACATGGCCAAACTGAATTTTCATTGATTCAATAAAGGGAAGTACAGACTGGGAGTCCCGACAGGCCGGGAGTCCCCAAAAAGAAAACAAACCAAAAGAAAAAGAACGACAGTTCAGTTTGGCGCGGTGGCGGGGTCCTCGGCCGCGGTCGCAGGCTCCACTTCCTCGCCGTCGGCGGCTGCTGGCTCAGGGGGTTGCTCCGGAGCTTCGGCCGTGTCGCTCGCCGGGGCCGCAGCTGTGGCGTCGACCGCGCCGGAAGCCCTTCTGTCGGGTCCTTGCCTCCTACCTCCGAGCACCACCCCACTGAGGTCAAGCTCGGGGTAGAAGGATCTCACCTTCTCCCGGCACATTCGGAACCCCTTCAGGAAGGAGTCCACGACGGCCTCCCGGACCTTCGAGATGTACTCGTCGGAGGCCCGGAATTTCGGGACGGCTTCCTGCGCCTCCCGCTTCGCGGCCTCCAGGAGCCCGTTGACGTAGGTGCTCCGCTCTTTCGCCGCACTCGCCTCCCGTCTGGCCTCTTCCAGCTGGCGCTCCAGCCACTGAGAATGGGCCTGAAGGCGAGCCCTCTCGGCCGCGTCCTCTTCCGCGCGGCACTGGTGAGAGTTCCTCTCCTCGGACAGAGAGGACTCCAGGTCCTTGACGCGCTCGGTGCGCGCCAGGTCTGCCTGGAGGGTCTGGTTCGCTCGCAGCTCGACCCCTTTCTCCATGAGGTCTTTGACGTCGGCCGCGAGCTTGTCGAGCTTCTCTTCCTTCTCGGCATCTTTCTTCGCGTACCCTGCGAGGAAGTTCCTCAGCAGGAGCACGTCGTTCCCAATCTGCACAGCAAAATAGTCGGGTTAGTATAAAGGCTAACCGAGGCCAAAAAAGACAAAGGAGCCTGAGTTCGGACTTACCATGAAGAGCTGCGGGAGGATCTCGAGCAGGGCGTCGGCGTAGTCCCTGCCGCCTCGAGATTGGCGGTCCCCGGCGGTGGAGGCATACTCTATCACTTTCTCCGCGAGCCCCTTGTCGCGGATTACAGAGCACCGGTTGGTGATCACCGGTGGCGGAGCCGTCAGGTCGGCTGCGGCGGCGACTGCCCCTCCAGCAAGAATTGCCGTCGACGGTGCGGCAGAGGTCGCGGGCTGCGCTGTCGGAGCCGCGGCAACGACGGGATCGGCGCTGGGCGGAACTGCTGGTGGTGGAGCCCCCTCGTCGGCGGCACCGCCGGGTCTGACAGCGGGAGCATCGATGGCCCCGCCCCGAGGCAGCTTGGGCGGGGGAGCAGTGGCCACCGGGCTGGGTACGATCGCCGGCGCGACCTCCTGGCTCACCTCGGTGCGAGCCCTCTTCGCCGCAGGCTCATCCACCTCGACGACGTCCCTCTGGGCCGCGCCCTTCGGGAGGTTCTCCAGCGAAAATTTCATGCCTGCAACGCAAAAGAAAAGGAGGTCAGTCAGCTCGGCTAAAAAGGAGAAAGAGTACAGAAGTCAAGGAAAGACTGAGTCTCACCCGGCTCACGGATGGGACTGATCCCGGTCTCAAACAAGTTCTGCTCCGAGAGCAGAACCTCGAGCGCCGGGATCACATCGCTCAGGAGCTGGGAGTAGGCCTCTTTGTCCGCCGACTCGACCTGGGAGTTCCGGTTCGGAGACCGGTCCGGCTCGCTCCAGGCCCAGTCAACATCCTCGACCGAGGCAAAGAAGAACCGGTTCTTCCAGCCCTTGATAGAAGAAGGGAGGTCGAACCGGAGACACCTGGGCCGGGGCGAGATGTACCACCAGCCGTCGTCAGTGGAGTACCTCTTCAGGGTAAACAGAGCCCTGAAGAGGGAGAAACGGGCAACAAACCCGTGGAAGTGACAAAAAACAATAAAAGAAAAGATGACCCGGATGGCATTGGGAGCCAACTGGGTCGGAACGAGACGGAAGTGGCTAAGGAAAGAAAGGAAGAAGGGGTGCAGAGGAAATCGAAGACCCCCGAGAAGGAAGTCTTCGTAGAAGGCTATGCGGCCGGGGCCACTCATGGTGACACGATCCCCGGGCTGCGGAACAAGCAGACGGATTGACCCCGGGATGCCGTAGACCTCCCGGAGCAAAGAGAGGTCGCCTTCGGTCATTGTGGAAGCATGATCGGAGGGACCGGCAGAAAGAAGAGGTGGAGGAAAAGGAAAAAGCGGAAGAGCAGAAGCGACAGGAGGAGACCGGACACCCCTGGGGATGCCAATGGTGATACCCCCAGGTTGCAGTCGCCTGCGGGTCTCCTCCGGGATCACTTCCTCCTCCGAGGAAGAAGACGGAGTCCTCGGCCGGGACGGACCGGCCTCGTCCGGATTAGAGGAAACATGGCGACGGCGCGCCATGACAAAGAAGAAAGCAAGAAGGATTCGAGGGGGAAGAAGAGGGGAACAAGGAGGAAAATGAGGGCACTCACCGAAAATGCACTGTGCGAACGCGGGGCAATGGAAATTAGCCTGCAGCAAACCGCCCACGAAGCAAGGGAAAATGCCTCATTCCGGAAAGTCCCCTCCTTTTCAAACTCAGTCGACAGCGGTCGTACCCGTCATTCCGCTCCGAGCCATTGGATGATCGCCGCGTGGACACACGCCCGACACCGACGCCTCGTTAGCAGGGAAACGGCCTCTGCTTCGAAGCGACGCATTTATTACGAGCAAGTGGGCGACGTGTGGCGGCCTCTTATAGGGCTTCGGGCGCACCGAGAAACGACGACGAGGATCGCGGCAATTATGATGCAAGATCTTCGCCTCCCCACGTCATATCCGCATTTAATCCCGACGTTCCGTTCTACGACGCCCTAACGGAACGGCGGATTGGGGGGCAACTGTTACGGCCGTAATGATGACGTGGCCGGTCTCAGATTCCGTCAGGTATGATTGAGCCGCGTGGAGGTTTCTTCGGCCGAGTCAGCTGCGGCTCCCACGCTACCGAGGTCGAGCTTGGCCCTTGCCCCCCAGGCTACCTCGCCAGGTGATATCCCGAGACGCCCTGGCCGAAGTCGAGCTCGGTCCAGGGCCCCTCCTGCCACCTCGCCAGGTGTCCACCCAGGAGGGGTCCACCTCGGCCGAGGTCAGCTGCTCCCCTGCTCCCTCGCCAGGTGGCGCCCAGAGACGGTCCCACCAAGGCCGAGGTCGAGCCAGGCCCCTTCGCTCCTTCGCCAGGTGGCCCCCGGAGACGGGACCACCTCGACCGAAGCCGAGCGCCCTTCTGTCGCCTCGCCAGGTGTCCACCCAGGAGGGGTCCACCTCGGCCGAGGTCGGCTGCTCCCCCGTTCCCTCGCCATATGGCGCCCAGAGACGGTCCCACCAAGGCCGAGGTCGAGCCGGATCCCTTCGCTCCTTCGCCAGGTGGCCCCCGGAGACGGGACCACCTCGACCGAAGCCGAGCGCCCTTCCGCCGCTCCGCCAGGTGTCCACCCGGGAGGGGTCCACCTCGACCGAGGTCGGCTGCTCCCCCGCTCCCTCGCCAGGTGGCGCCCTGAGACGGTCCCACCAAGGCCGAGGCCGAGCCGGGCCCCTTCGCTCCTTCGTCAGGTGGACCCCGGAGACGGGACCACCTCGATCGAAGCCGAGCGCCCTTCTGCTGCTCCGCCAGGTGTCCACCCGGGAGGGGTCCACCTCGGTCGAGGTCAGGCCGCCCGTATAGAGAAGGTCCCAAAGAGCGGAGGCGCAGGTTCCGAGGTTGGCCCTCGAGCCGTGCGCACCACAGATGGCGCCCCGTACAGATGGCGGCGGCACGCGAAACATCACTTACGTCGGCCCGACAGGTTCTGCAGTCGAGAGACGCGGTTCTGGCAAAACAAGGCCTGTCAACGGACAGCGCCGGCACCTGGGAAGGGGAGCGCCCACACTGGGCCCGAGGTCTGACCGGCCGCCCTGCTGGCGCCCCCCCTCCTTTACCCTTTCCCCGCTGGGCTCGGCAAACGAGGTCAGAAAGCCGTCTGGCCCTCAAAACCAAAAGGGGAAAGAGAAAAGGATGGAGAGGGGGCGACGAGAGCGAGAAGGGGAGCCTCCCAAGAGCGGAAAACAGGCAGGCAGCGGGAGGAGATAAAAGGAAGGAGAGAGGAGACGACCAGGTAAGGTGGGACGAGTAAGAAACAGAGGCTGAAGGCCATGCTCCGAGAGTAAGATCCAGGGCCCCGAGAGGGGATCGCTTGGCGTGAGCTCGGCAAGGGGACCTAACCGGGTTTCTGGTCCCTCCGGCACCTTTCTTGCTAGTAAATTCTCTGAGTCTGGGACTCCTTCGGGGGCCCGTCCCGGAGAATCTGTTCCCTCTCGCCGTCTACTAACTTGATCGTCGGAGCTCCCTCGCCGGGATCCCCGGCCAGGGTCTTCTGACCTTGCCTTGCAGGTTCGCTCCAGCCAGGAGGCCCCAGGAGCAAGGCGGTCTGGTAGGATCGGCGGATCCGAGGCACGGGCGCGGCGGCGAGATCGGCAACAAGGGCCAAGTAACATATAAATATAATTATATACCAATGTCTAGAATCGGGTAGAGTGTCGATGTCCATAAATTTAAGGATCATTTATATACTTTATAAGAAAATCATTATATCCCTCCAGCCAGGCAGCATGATACTCCTCTAAGGTTATTCCAGGAGGTATGTGTGACGGATCATAACTCATCACAGATTCCTCGCTGATGTTTCGATACTGAGAGCTATCCAGAGATTGATGATATGGTAGTGCTGGAGTCAATCTAAATATACCAGCAGCAAAATCAGATCCATAAGATGCTTCAGACTGCATGGGATAATAACCATTAGAAGATGACGTCTCAGATGCACCATATAGACCATATGAACCAGAAGCTGCCGGTAGTTGCGGGTAAGAGGTCTTGAATATGAGGATGATCCTGATACATCCATGGATCTTACTCCACATGCAAGAGCTGCAGTTGCATCGTGTCCCGTACGACCTCGCGGAGCCCGTCGTCTATATGGAATCGTATCATCACGGGGTCTACCAGATGGTACTCCATGGTCTGTATCCTGTGTGGCATAGCTAAATTGTAACTCTCCAGTGAATCGAAGTGAATAGGTGGCTGTGACTCATGTTCTTTGGCCCCTCCTTGATGACTAGATACTCCACTATCTGAAGAAGCACTATCATCACTTTTTTTGGTATCTGTATCTGAATGGACTGAGTGCTCCGATGGTGTAACTGTCTTTTCTTTTTCTCTATTTTTGGACCGAATAGATGGCATGGAGGGATGATGTGTTGTATTTTGTTGGACCCCTGTGAGGAATATGGCTTGTTGCCCATTGTCCAGCATCCATCCCAGCCTCGCTAGCTACAAAATTGGTTGGTCGAGGAGCGATCTTGGCTCATCAAGCTCGGGCTCCTGCTGCTGACTCATAACCCATTCAATTATTAGATCTTCATCCTCATCAACATATGAACTTGCAGTGGGTTCGAGGTATTTCAATTCAACTTCCTCCTGAATGTATTTTAGCCTCAACCTTAAATTAAAGTGTATATACACAAGATCGTTGAGGCATTTTTGTTTCAGACGGTTTTTTTGCTTGGAGTGGATAAGGCTAAATGTAGACCAATTGCGCTCACATCCATTGGATGACATCGTCTAGGAGAGGATCTTGACTGCAAGAACGTCCAAATTTTTTTGCAGATCCACCAAAATATACCCACCATTCAGCTACAAAAGATATTATATTATTTAAAATTTTAGATTCGGCAAAATAAAAAATTCAATCATAATATAATATTACACTTACTGCTTAGTAATACCTACCGTGATTCATCTTTGATTTACTTCTGATTGCTACAGCGGATCCAAATGAATCTGTTCCCTTCCTAAAAAATTGTTTGCCAGAAAAAAGTTATCATGTGCTACTTGTTGAAATTAATGCTATTAAAAATCATCCAACAACTTCAACTTAACTTCTTCTAAGCACATAGCAGCAACATCTGGATCGGGCTTTATCTTTTAGATAATATTGCGTAGGGCAGACAAACTTTTCATCCATGGCAATGCCGGTATGAAGTATTGGAATCTCGAATTCAGATAGTAAGCTGCACATATATTTTAAAAATTAGTCAAGCGTATTTGTACAAATCTAATTGAATTTAAATTTTTAGGGACTTCATAAATTATTGCGACCTGCTAGATGCAAATCCGAACTCATTTGATAATTTTATCGTTCATCAATGATCCAGATATACTTAGAAGCATGTGATGGATTTGTCTCTTGGATCTTTTCTTTTGCCCTTTGCATAATAAAATAGTAGAAGCCTATCTGAGCATACTTCTCAGAGTCCACGACGCGAAGTACCTTATATAGAGGCTTGATAGCCTCCACTATCTTTTCAGCCTGCTGCCAGAATGTCTGTCTCGTCACTAAATTTTTCACATTGCTTTCTTCAATATTTGCCCTGACATATCTGCTCTGCTACCACTCATGACTGACAAACATTTGACACAGCTCTGCTTTCTTGCCACGAAGACTATCAAGTGCTATGTAATTAGTAGTAAACCGTGTGACCTTTGGTCTCAATATTTCTTTCTGTAAAGCTTCTCATCAATGATAAGTTCTATGTATAGTTATATATAAATCTGGTGATAGACTGTGCTAGCTTAACAATCTTCTGTATCCTGTGGATTTTTTCAATATCCATCAACAGGAGGTCTATACAATGTGCAGCACAAGGGATCCAGAAAATATGCGGTCATCGCTGTATCAAGATCTGTCATGCGGTCCTGTACTGTGGTCCATTATCTGTGATGACTTGTACGATATTATGCTCTTCAACCTGATTAATCACCTCCATCAATCTAAGGATATAAACGGCATCGTGTACTTGATCTGAAGCATCAACAAACTTCTGAAAAAAGTCTTTCCATCACATTAAGTCAAGAAATTGACGATGCTCCGTCTAGTATGACTAGTTCAACCATCACACATCACTGTCAACTCATACATGGGCCACTTGTTCTGATAGGAGGCTATCCATCTTTTTAGCTCCTTATTGCTGTCCAGAAGCTGATCATAGCTATTCCTCGATTGTAGAGGATCTACACATGTACCAGTAGTCTGTACAGATGAAATAGTAGAACGATAATATGGATTGTTTGCTGTATGCGCTGGGATATGACTGAAATGAAACCAGGAGGAGATGGCTCGCCACATATCCTTTTTCTTATCCTTTTTTAGCATTGTGTCAATTTTTTGTTGCTTGGAATCTTTTGCTGGGAAGGGCATGTGGATCGATATCATGGATAGTGGGCTCCTACTGGAATATTCCTGGAAGATTTCCTTCTACTGCCAAATGTTCTCAACATGGATGCAATACGGCTGGTGCCTCTTCCGACGGGCTTTCTGATTGAGGAAGTCCTCCTAAACTGTCTCAGACTCTCCTGTAATACTAGCAGAATCGGATTTCGATTCCGACTCAAAAGCTGATGGTCCAAATCGCTATTTATGCCTGGCCGTCTTCTTTAGCTTCCTCTGCTCATACAAGCTCGTCTAAATAGCAGCCTCCATCTGTGTCTCATCAGAAGGAATAGATGCTCCTTCTGACTTCGTGGAGTAATAAGAAGGTGGTTCTGCGGCTGTGCAGTCCACCTCAGCCTTCTTCTTTTCTGTTATTTCATTTGCAGCTTTGAAATTAGCAAAATATTTTTTCATCAACTGACGGACCTCCCGTGGACATTGTCGGCATGCAGATATATCAGGATAGCCATCAGCCAAGTGCTGCTTCAATCTTGTTATCCCCTACCTTTGAATTCGGTATTGCACCATTTACATCTCTAGTGATATTGATCCGAGAGCATTTCCATGCAACCAATCAATGTCGCGCTTTGGATCCTTTTTTCTCCTCGATGGATCCATACTTGAATATTTAAATTACATATAAGGTCAATAATAATATTTTTTAATTAATACTTCATTAATCTAATTTTTTAAATTTAAATTATTTTTTAATTTTTTAATTTAAAAAATTAAAAAAATAAAAATATTATAAAAATGTTTTTGATTTTAGATTCATGTAGAATTCTATCATATATGCTATATATATTTTTTTAAGATCCTCGAAATGCATTTAAAACAAATTTTTCTTCAAATTAAGACCTAGAGTACTATTCATTAGATGCATCACAATTTGGATAAATCGACATAAAATTTATAGTGAGAGTAGCTTACGAGGTCCAGATTAATAATTTATAATTACAAATTTTTTTACTAATTTTTTTTAAATTATTTTTTTAATCCAAAATTAATTTTTAATTTAAAAATTTATATATTTAATAAAAAATAAAGATTTTAGTATCATTGTGTAGATCTATCTTAGATCTACCACATACTCTAAAATCATAGTCAAAAAAAAAATTTGACAGCATTTTTTCTTAATTTTTTATTTTGCACGAATTTCAAAAAAGAGGGAAGAGGGAAAGAGGGAAAAGGAAAGCTATACATACCTTGATTCTATCTTTCTCTTCAATTTCTGGATGTCTGATTATTTAGAAATGGAGGGAAAATCGCCGTTCGGGCTGTCGTTCAATCGAAGAAATAAACACACGGGGAGCTCCTGAGAGGAGCTCTCTATTGATTTTGTTAAAAAGCCAACACGATGGCCAAAAGATTCCCCCCCATCTCACCCCCATATGGCTACAGTAGCCAACAAGGGAAACCAAAAAAAAAACCGGTTCGAACTTACCGAACCGATCACGAACCGGCCGAACCAACCAGTTCGGCATGGTTTCGATCGGTTTGGATCTGGTTCGGTTCTGGACCGGTATGGGCTGGTATAAAGTTTTTTTTTCTTATTTTTAATGGCTGGGAACAGATTTCTAAGGTCGAACCATGTCAGCCGGCCATCGGTCCGGTTCGGTATGCCCCGAACCGGCCGGTTTGGCACGGCTCGGCAGTCCTTGGGCCAAACTGCTTGATTCGGGCAGTTTTGGCAATCACTAATATAGGACTATTCTCAACCTTTTAACTATATATTAAATTCAGTAACCTAAGAAAAAGCGACATTCCTATTCTTTTGTCTTTTCTATTTCTATGTGACAACTTGTATTTTGGTATAACTAAAATATTGGCAGGAAGAATATTTAAACATCTCTATTGCTGGCCATCACCTTCTGCTACTCCTTGTTGCACTCTTTCACCATATGGTTTACAATTTTTTTTTTGTACATGCAGAATTTATGGGGTACATGACGAGGCAAAGGACAAAGCCTTTGAGTTGGAAATGAGCTGGGTCTGTGATGAGTCCAATCGCCAGCACAAGAAGGTAACTATAACAACTTTTGCTCGGTGAAGGAATGAGATGCATATCACCAAAAAAAAAAAAAAAAGGGGAATCAGAGGCATAAAAAATATTTTAATAAAATAAAAATAAAAGTATTTTAACCATAAAAATGGTTGCCCAGTGAAGGAATTGGATGCATAAACGGTATTCTAATGACATTGAGTTCACTTACTGTTTGCAATGGCCATATTCTACATTATAATTAGTTTTAGTATGGTTTGGATAGAAGTCTTCTTTCCCCCAATTATTGAGGTTTATATTTGATTGTAACAGTTTTATCATTCACCACAAAGTGCTCATTTTAGTAATTGCCACTTTTTTCTTTTTCTGGTAATATGCTTCACCAGAATGCAACAGGAACCTTTCTTGTTCCGGTGGCTGAATTGCCATATCCATCACCAACAAAACATTCCTTAAAAGGTTGATTTTACAAATTCCTTCTTGCAATTAATTCTTACCAACAGTGAGCCCTCTGCCAATGCTAACTAGGTTCAATTCTTTTCATAACTTACAATTAGGTTTTTTTATTTGTACTTCCCACTTTTCGAGCTCATCATAAATCTAAACCCAGAAGGTCCTTATGCAGTATGCATTGCAGAAAATCAAACAATTTGAATCATTTCTATTTTATTATCATCTATTGGTATATCTTAAAGCACTTTTAGATACTCTTTTCTAATTTTGTTCCTAGGTCACCTTTAGACTCAGAACTGTCTTTAAAATAATTCTGAAGATGCTCCTCGGAAGAAAATGCTTTGGAATTGAATATATTTTTTGCCAAACTATATTATTATTCTTCACCTAAGTGGCATTAAAGAAGAATATCGATTTTTTTGTCTTACCTGTTTGGAAATATGAAGAAGCATTTCTCCTTGTTGGTCATTCTCAACAAAATTTTCCCAATGCACCCCATTCCTTATTTCCAAACACCCTCCAAAGCAAATGATAACTGAGAACTCACATCTCCACCATGTCCACTGCTATTTATTGCCTTGGTGTTTATTATTCTTGTATATCTACTTTAGTCCCTAAATTCTTTTGCTGGACTTATCAGCAACCTGATTTACATAGCCAACTTGAACTCAAATCTTTTAATTTAATATTGTTTTCATTAGTGCGTGCTTGTTTTGACACGTATGCATTTGTTGCATTCATTTTTATGTTTATGTGCACACCTGCCCATATAGTTTGAGGGGTGCTTTTCAGTTTTAAGTTCTGATTTTTTTTCCTTATGTCACTGAGTGGCAAATATAAGTTGCTAATACACTTAATTTAGAGTCTAAGTTAAGGTTCCCGGTACCGATACCGGGTGCCGTACCGGTGGCCAGCCGGTACCGGTTCGGTACTGAATCGTACCGTGCCGACACGGTACGGCAGGGTGTGCCGGTTTGGACCGGCACGCCCAAATTTTTTTTTTTTTGATTTTTTTTTTGTTTTTTTGTAATTTTAAGGTTTTTATTTTAATTTTTAAGGGTTTAGGGTTTAGGGTTTATTTTTTAGGGGTTTAGGATTTAGGGTTTAGGCCGGTATAGGATTTAGGATGGCGTACCGCTTTAGGGTTTAGGACTAAATACTAATATTTAGGACTATTTTCAATTTAAATAAAAAAATGATAATTAAACTAAGATTATCAGCAATTAATGAAAGTAAAATGTGGCATAAACATATAATTACATATCAATGTCTAGAATCGGGTAGAGTGACGATGTCCATAAATATAAGGATCATGTATGTACTCTGTAGGAAATTCGGCATGTCCCTCCTGCCAGGCAGCATGATACTCCTTTAAGCTCATCTCAGGAGGTATGCGTGATGGGTCATAACTAATTGCAGATCCCTCTCTGATGTTCCGACTCTGAGAGTTGTCCAGAGACTGACGATATGGCAGTGCAGGTGCAGGGGAGAATCCAAATATACCAGCAACAAAATTAGATGCATAAGATGCTCCGGAATAATAATCACTGGATGCTGACGTCTCGGATGGTCCATATGGATCATATGGACCATAAGCTGCCGGTAGCTGCGGATAAGAGGATCCTGAATACGAGGATGATCCAGATATATCCAAGGATCCTACTCCACGTACAAGATCTGCAGCTGTATTGTATCCCGAACGACCACACGGAGCCCGTCGCCTATATGGAATCGTATCACCACGAGGTCTATTAGATGGTGCTCATTGATCTGTATCCTGCGTGGTATGAAAAAATTGCGACTCCCCAGTGAATCGAATATGACTAGGTGGCTGCGACTCCTGTCCTCCTGCCCCTTCCTGATCACTAGATCCTTCACTATCTGAAGCACTATCATCACTGTCTCTGGTATCTGAATCTGAGTGGACTGAGTGTTCCGATGGAGGTGCAACTGCCTTTCCTTTTTATCTGTCTCCAGGTCTACTAGATGGTGGGGACGGACGATGTGCTGTATCTGCTGGAGTCCTGTGAGGAATATGACTTATTGCCCATTGTCCAGCATCCACCCCAGCCTCATTAGCTACAAAACTGGCTGGTCGAGGAGGCGATCCTGGCTCATCAAGCTCTGGCCGTTGCTGCTGCTGACCCATGACCCACCCAATCATTGGATCTTCATCCTCATCAATATATGAACTTACAGTGGGATCAGGATATTTCAATTATACTTCTTCCTGACTATATTTTAGCCTCAACTTTAAATTATAGTTTACATATATAAGATCGTTGAGGCGTTTCTGTTTCAGATGGTTCCTTTGCTTGGAGTTTATAAGATCAAATGTAGACAAGTTGCACTCACATCCACTGGAGGATACCGTCTGGGAGAGATTTCATTGTAAGAACATTCAAATTTTTAGCAGATCCATCAAAATGCACCCACCATTCAGATGCAAAAGACATTACATCATTTAGAATTTTAGATTTGGCAAAATAAAAAATTTAATTATGATATAATATTAGACTTACTCCTTAGTAGTACCTACCAGGATTCATCTTTGATTTACTTCTGACCGCTACAGTGGATCCAAATGAATCTGTGCCCTCCCTATAAAATTTCGTCTGCCAGAAAAAAAATTGTTAGCTTGTTTAAATTAATGCTATTAAGAATCATTCAATAATTTCCTAACTTCTTCAAGGCACATAGCAGCGATATCTGGATCGGGCTCCATCTTATATATAACATTGTGCAGGGCAGACATAAGATTCTCATCCATGGCAATGTTCGGTACGGAGTACTGAAATCTCGAATTTAGATAGTAAGCTGCACATATATATTAAGAATCAGTCAAGCGTACTTGTATGAATCTAATTGAAACTTAATTTTTAGGGACTTCATAAAATACTACGTACCTACTAGATGCAAATCCGAACTCATTTGATAACTCCACCGTCCATCAATGATTCGGATATACTCATATGCATGTGATGGATCTGCCTCCTAGTTCTTTTCCTTTGCCCTTTGCATCATGAAATATAAAAAGCTCATCCGAGCATACCTCTCGGAGTCCACGGCACGAAGTACCTCATATAGAGGCTTGATAGCCTTCATTACCCTCTCAGCCCGCTGCCAGAGTGTCTGTCTCGTTACTAAATTCTCCACATTGCTTCCCTCAGTATTTGTCCTGGCATATCTGCTCTCCTGCCAGTCCTGACTGACAAATATTTGACGTAGCTCTGCTTTCTTGTTAAGAAGACTATCAAGTGCAATGTAATTAGTTGCAAACCGTATGACCCCCGGTCTCAATATTTCTCCCTCTGTAACAGCTCCTCATCAATGATAAGACCCATGTATGGTTATATATAAATCTGGTGATAGACTGTGCTAGCTCAACAATCTTCTGCACCTTGCGAATTTTATCAATATCCATCAACATGAGGTCTATACAATGTGCAGCACAAGGGATCCAGAAAATATGCGGCCGCCGCTCCATCAAGATTTGTCCTGCGGCCCTGTACTGTGGTCCATTATCAGTGATTACCTGCACGACATTATACTCTTCCACCTGATTAATCACCTCCATTAATCTGAGGATATAACTGGCGTCGTGCACCTTATCTGAAGCATCAATAGACTTCTGAAAAAAGTCTTTCCATCATGATAAGTCAAAAAATTGATGATGCTCCGTCTAGTAGGACCAGTCCAACCATCACACATCACCGTCAATCCATACACAGGCCACTTGCTCTGATATGAGGATATCCATCCTTCTAGCTCCTCTTTATTGCTGTCCAGAAGATGACTATAGATATCCCTCGATGCTGGAGGATCTACACCTGCACCAGCAGCCTGTATAGATGAAATAGCAGAGCGATAATAAGGATTGTCTGCTGCATGGGCTGGGATGACTTAAATGAAACCAGTTGGAGATGGCCCGCCACATCCTTATTCTTATCCTTTTTCAGCATTATATCAATTCTCTGTTGCTTGGAATCTCTACTGGAAAATGCATATGGATCGACATCATGAATAGTGGTTCCCTCTGGAATGTTTCTGGGCCTGGAAGACTTTCTCCTACTGTCAAATGCTCCCAACATGGATGCAATACGGCCGGTGCCTCTCCTGACGGGCTCTCTGACTGAGGAGGCCCTCCTAAACTGTCTCAGACTCTCCTGGAGCATTAGCAGAAGCGGATCCCGGTCCTGATTTAAAAGCTGATGGCCCGAATCGCTGTCTATGCATAGCTGCCTCCTCCTGCTGCCTTTACTCATACAAGCTCACCTGAATAGCAGCCTCCATCTGTGCCTCCTCATCAGAAGGAATAGATGCTTTCTCTGACTCCCTGGAGTGATAAGGTGGTTCTGCGGCTCTGTGGTCCACCTCTGCCTTCTTTTTTGATGCTCTTTCCTTCCCAGCTTTAAAATTAGCAAAGTATTTCTTCATCAACTGACGGATCTCCTGTGGACATTGTCGGTATGCAGATACATCAGGATAGCTGCCAGCCAAGTGCTGCTTCAACCTTGTTACCCCCCACCTTTGAATTCGGTATTGCACCATTTACACCTCCAGTGATGCCGACCCGAGAGCATCTCTCCATGTAACCAGCCAATGTCCCTCTCCGGATCCTTCTTCCTCCTTGATGGATCTATACCTGAATATTTAAATTACATATAACATCAATAATAATCTTTATTAATTAACAGTTTATTGACCTAATTTTTAAAATTTATTTTTTTTTTAATTTTTTTTTTTAAAAAATTAAAAAAATAAAGAAAAATTAAAAAAAATTTAAATTTTAGATTCATGTAGGATTCCATCATACATGCTACATATATTTTTTTAAGATCCTAGAAATGCATTAAAAGTCAATTTTTTTTCAATTTAAGACCTACGGGCACTATTCATGAGATGCACAAAACTTGAATAAATCGACATGAAATTTATAGTGAGAGTAGCTTACAAGTCCTAGATTAATAATTTATAATTACAATTTTTTTTATAATTATTATTTTTTAATTAATTTATTAATCTGAAATTAATTTTTAATTTAAAAAATTATATACTTAACAAAAAATTAAGATTTTAGTATCATTGTGTAGATCTATCCTAGATCTACCACATACTCTAAAATCATTGCTAACAAATAAATTTTGATAGCATTTCTTAATTTTTTAATTTGCACATATTTTAATAAAAATTAACGCTACAAAAGACGAAAATACGGAAAAAGAAAGGTATACGCACCTGATTTTACCTACCCCTTCGATTTTTGCAGGTTGAATTGGGTTGAAATTGACCCTGCGAATTTTTTTTCTGCTTTTCCTTCCACTGTGCGTTGCAGCAGAGAACACAGAGAGCTCGTAAAGAGCTCTCTGTGCCTTTCCTTATAATTAAGGAAAGGCATCTTCCCCCCCCCTTGGACAAAAGGTCACATGGCTATAGTGTAGCCATGCGACACCAAAAAAAAATTCGCCCCCCCTTCCTAAGCCCTACCGGGCCGAATCGGCCGGTTCGGGCCCGTTTCAACCGGTTCGGGACCGGTTCGCATCGGTTCGGGCCCGGTTCGGTGCGGTAAGTCTTTTTTTTTTTTTTTTAAGGGGCTGTGCCGTTTTTTAAAGCCGAACCGTGCCGGCCGGCCGGCGGTCCGGTTTGGTACGCCCTGAACCGGCCGGTTCTGCACGGTTCGGAGAACCTTGGTCTAAGTATTGTTTTGTACATCGTTGTTTAATGTCTGAAAGTATTTTTGAGAGGCCCTGTCAGTTGACAATTAATAATCAATAACATCTAATTCTAAGTCTTTTTGTGATTTCTATATAATATAAGTTATCACACTTGCAACAGTGATAATACCGAGTGTGAAGAAAGAACTTTATACATATTATAAATTCAGTGTTTAGAGTTGCAAGATGAAAATCTAGATTGTTGGATGTGATTAATGAGGTCTACAATGCCTACAAACAAAAATTTATATATTTTGGATATGTCTTACATATGCTTACCAAATAATCCCCAATTAATAACTACAGCAGTAAAACATTCATTTGTTGTGTTTTCATATGGCTTGATGCATGGTGAATAAGTATCCAAAACATAGAAATTTTCATTCTAGACATTTGACTGTATAGGTCACATCTAAGAATGCAGATTTTCACAATGCAACTCCCATTGGAGTCCCCTTTTACATCCTGTTATTGTAACTGCACCATACGTGGGAAAGAGTAGGCTGGTTGTCTGTAGAACTTGCTGGGCCACTGAGAAAATGGGAGAGAATTTGGTAAGAGGAAAATTTTTTGTTGTCTTGTAATAAAATGAGAATTCGAGAGAAAACTATGTTGAAATCAAGGGTTAATATTTTCTCAACCGGGTGTTAAATTTTCCTTCTCTTACAAGTAGTGAGTTTGAGATAAGATCACACAAGGTACAAGGCATTTCCCAACAACTTTCTGTATAAGTTTCCTTGCAATATTCTCAATTTAACCAAACAAGAGAAAATTGTGGATTCACTTTTTTTCTTTTTTTACCCGATGATTTGATGATTTGCTTTTCTTGTTTCATTTTCTTAGCAACCACACTGAGCCTTATTGTCTAGTGGCTCTGGGCTTTGATTTAACTGATGAAAAATGCTTGGTTTCCAATATATGTAATAAGGATTCAAGTCCCGGGGGGATACCAGGATCGGGCATCATCTCGTGTGTCTGGGATAGGATTGTTCTGATTGGCATGTCTTGGGATATCTCTAGTCCTATGTACTCGGATGGAGTGGGATGGCAGTGTGTCCTAATCATGGAAAATCTAGAAGAGTCCTATTTCACAGGATTTGAAACATTGATATGGCATCCTACATGACCTTTGGCAATGCCATGCTTATTTTTTAGAGCCTGGTTTACGACCTAAACTAGTGGTTTGTGTCCGGCATCATATGTGTGATCATATATCGGAGCTTAGCTATCATTGCTCATATGTGTTAGGTTTTCCAATAATTTCTGTCTGTCTTGATGGGTCTAAATTTAAACAAATCTTGTGGATGTTTATAATTTATGGAGCTACTTAAAATGATTTCTTCTATTAACAGGTTCCTGATGATCTCTTGGAGGAAGCCAAGGCAGCTGCAAAAGCTGCATTAGAGGAAATGGATGCAGATTAAGAGCGTTTGACCAATGCTTCGTTTTAGATTCATTTTCTACTTCTTACCCTCCGACAATGTATTCAGTTTGCACATTTTTCTGTCATTGATGAAACTCACCCTTCCCATGGGGATCTTCTCAAGAAAATCAGGTTAAGATTGTTTTTAGTTGTATTGTTAAAGTGAACATTATTTTGTGGTGTCAGATAGTGAAAAACTGACCCCTTCATAGGTTACTTTTGCATCAAACTGTTGGATCATCTATGGCAAATGCAAATGAAACCTTGTTTCAGTTGCTTGGGTGCTGATATATCCAAGGCTTCACTGTTTTAATTGTTCCAAATGTTTCTGGTGGGATTACCAAGCATTTTGAAATTGTTCTGGTCCTTGTGGGGTAATATATCTTCGATGTGTTCCACTAGTCTGAAGACAAGGGCTCATTTGAAATGTTACGGGCATAGGGTAGTTGTAGCTCCAACCTCCACGGTATGCCCTATACATGTACCCATACATATGCTGAACTTTGGGAATTCCGCAACTCCAAAATATAACCGTGAAGCTGTAAGCCACGGAAGTTGTAAAGGCCCTCTAATCAGAGAGCTATAAACCTATCTTTATAGTAACATGTGGCAACATGGCCAATCCAGTGGCTGATAATTAATGACAACCAAGTAGCCCACCCTTTCTGAGATGCGTAGACCTGCTGGCTAACATCATATTGACTGAATGACCCAGTAATAGCAAGATGAAATCAATGCAAGGAAAAGTAATCGAATGGCCAACAACTGGTATGCCATTCTTTTTTCTTCGTTAATTTTGTGGACTTTCTCCTATCTCTTGTAGGCTGCATAATGTCTATTCATTTCAAGCATTTTTAGGCTCTTTCTTGTCCCTGTTCAGTTTCTTAAACCTTCTTTCATCTGACCTGCGTGAAATCAATTCTTTGAACTTATATTTTGTCAAGCTAACATTTCAGTGATTTATGGCCAAGTTGATGAGGTTTTTCTTCCAATACATGATGTTTTTAAGACGGCGATTTTGTTCTGTCTGGTTCCTTGGCCTATAATTTTGTGCTTTGGAAATATGCATTGCAGTTCCCCCTCTATCAAAAATTTGCCTTCTCATGTCATAGCAGTGACTGTTTTGAAGTTTTTTGGAAATCCTCTAGGGCCTCCTTGGCTACATGCATTCAAGCTACACTACCAATGCGCAAAGGCATCCATCACCGATGCATCATGAAATCTAAGAAAAATGGGTTAGGCTTGTCCAAGCTGTCAAGTTTACCATCTGTGATGTTGCCGATGCACATTTGCTGATTGCTAATTATTATTTATGTCCTCAAGTTTTTTTCTTTTTTATTTTTTCTTCCAAAAATATCATCACAAATGCCTCCTATGAGGTCTAATTTGAAAAAATAAACTGATAATGTCATTACTGAATTACTTTTCTGATGAATTGAAGAAGATACTAAACAAATCTGTTGCTAGTGTGGATCTTCAGCTTCCTGATGTTTGCCAACCTTGATGTGGGCTATACAATCATGCAACCAGGGAGATGGCATTTTTTTAATATGTCGAAAGAGCTTAATATAGCTTGTAAAGCTTGCAACCATCCTTCCATCTGAAATGTTTGCTCAAGAGAACGCATCACATTCTCCTCTACCCTCTTTTTAATGTTAAGTATCTGTAAATTGGTAGACCACACAAATGCATGTGAATGATATAAGGTTGGCTTTAGCACATACATTCGTCTGTGCAAGGAGTCTTTTCTCAGAAAATTAGAGTTTGATGTCTTCAAAAATCTTTATTGTCCTCTTTGCATTCATTAGCAAAGCCAAATTCATTACAGAGGCTCATTCTATTATTGAGACTAGGCCCTTGCATTGCAGTAGAGGTTCTGGAGAGGTGGGACATGGCCTAGGATATTTTCCCATGTCAGGTGATGCTTCGATAGTTGGAACTGAAAGGTCACAGAACATCGCTTAAGATGTAGCTTTTGTCTGTTTGTTTTGAAGATGGCATCGTTTCGTATGTCTTGTTAGTGTTTGTGATTGCACTATTGACTCGACAGATCTACTTTTGCATTTAGATTTCAATTTGAAGAATGAAATTTTGCAAGACCAACATGGTTTTAATGTGATTTAAATGTGACTTCACTAGGTGAAGTTGTGTGTGTTAAATTTTGCTATTGCCCTTCCTGCATACACACTGATTCAATTTTGCAAGGGTCTTGGTGAGAATCGAAAAAGAGCATGTATTTTGTTTTATTTATTTTGTTTTGTTTGGATAAGAGTCTGTGTTTTCAATTCCTTGAAGTTCCCTTTGGCATTTATGCTAAAAGAGTTTTAAATGGTCCCTCTGCACATGAAGAGATAAATTCATTTTTGGTGCTAGGATCCGACCATGTGGATGGATACCATGTTGGGTTTAGAATATACAGCTGAAATAACGTGAGGTCCAAATTTCTATCAAGTATGACGAGCCTTGGAAGCAGATTGTAACTAGTAGAATCAAAAATATAACTGCTAAAGAAGTTACACGCCATTACCAATGTTTGTTTTTTATGACCTAACATGGCAATTATAGGGTTGATCAAGCTAAATCATCTGTACCTCCACCAAAAAACTTTCAGTTTGAACTGAAAACCTGCAAGCCAGATGATTTGTATGTACTCAGAAAATGTTTCAGAAGTTTGTGCTAGGTACTTGATACTTGACTAAAATCTTGTTCTAGGTTTGAAAAGAAATTTCTGAGAGTAATGCCTAAAGCGTGTCAACTAGCCTTTATATTTTATCAAATAATCAGAACATCAACACATTAACTGAATCCTGAATTTATTCCATAACCAGTTCTAGTCTTCAGTTAAGGAGCAGAAACAGTTCTGGTCTTGAGATAATTATTGCCTTAAAATGTAGAGCATGCACTGTAGTTTGCACAAAATTTTCTGCATTTCTGCTGCGCTCATGGCATGTTTCATTTCCCAAAAACAAGATTATGATCCGTATTATATTGGTCACTAACAGAATTCAAGCTTATCTATGAAATAGATACAATGGATCCCTGATAAGTGATAATGCAATCTTTACAGACAAAACAAAACCACCTTTCAGCACTGCATCTGACATCCCTCTCATTTTCGTGCCTCGATTATTTTGGACTCTATGTGGTTCTTGCTAGGTACAGCAAATGTAAGTTTAAAATATGAATATAATTGAACAGCGGAATGAATCTGTTCGTTTTCCTTTTGAAGGATCTATAACAACACTTGGAGACCAACCTTGACAAGCTTAAACATTGGGTCCTATGCACATCCACATGATCCAACATCTGGCATTTCAGCACCTGAAAACTTAACACATGTATCTGAACATCTGGAAGAAAAACTTTGCCAAACCTGCATTCAAATAGGTAAAGCAATTTCACATGAATATAGAATTAAATAGATTGGAAAGTAAAGGAACAATGGGGAAAAAGTTGTTGAATTCCTATATAGCATAAGTGTGCCTGAGCTACTGGCATAGCAAGTTACTCCGCATGTGGTATAATAAAAAGTGTTTTCACAGAGCAATGGGTCATGCATTAACTCTTGTTTCATCTTCCTTAAATTCTACCCGGTACCATTTTTATTCTTTGATGCGTGTATTCTTGTAATATAACCATTTGCTGATCATAAAGAAAAAAAAAAGGGCTTGGAGTTCAACAGTGTTCTATATGTACTAGGAATTATGCTGATGGTTCAATCATCTTCGAACAACAGAGTTTGCAAACTATATGTTTAAGATTGTATCGATTTCTTCACCACTGCTTCAAACCAATGAGTAATACCTTTTAAAAAACAAATTTGCCAGATGCAGAATTTGTTGTTTTAGGTGAAAAAAAAAGAAGCAAAGTTTAACAAGAATCATTTAACAAATTAAAGTTGTAATGATGTTTGAGTTTTTAAAAATTTATGACATAGATTACCTGTTAATCCAGAAAAGAGAGAATCTAGAACTAACCTTCTGGTGTGTGGTGAAATAAGCTGTAGGTTTCCTAATGATATTCCCTTGTGTACACCTGGACTTCTAAACTGAAGGGAGTTGAAGAACCACGTACTGTGCACTTATTCTTTTATAAACCAATTATCCCATACTTTTTACAGTGGGTATTTTTTTAAAAAAAACCTACAATGCCGAGAATGGTTTCCAGTAAGCATTCCAAGTCCAACTTCTTGTTCACTAGTTCATCAAATTTTCATCCTGCATCTACTATCGTTTCAAGGTTATTCATCATTACATACTATATAACCTGAATTTATTCTCTTGAATTAAATGAGTTCTTTCTACTTTGTTCAGCCCAATGCTATAAAACAACAGAAGAACAGCTATTACTCCAAACCTGAAAAAGAATGTTTTTTCATAAAATTCATAGGGAGTATAGAGTTAAATTTGAGTAGTGGAAAAGTGGGGTACTAACGATGCTCATGCAGTTTAGCCAGAAACCAAGATTCCATCAGTAAGTGTGATCTATGGGCAGAAAAAAAGAAAAGTATTTCCAAGTTCTGTCCTTGGGTTGGTTCATAAGATGATAAAAAAGCTGAACATAATGCTTTTGTTAGACATTGCAAGATTTTCTACATATGCTGAAATAGAAGTGCTAAAACAGAAGGTGCATTAAATTTTTATTTTTCCTGAATGCATCGCAGTCAGTACAGCATAAATGTAAGATAAGACTGGTCCTTCCCATTAGATGACTGAAATCTAATTCAGTATCATGCTGCTGAATCTATAGGTTCTAGCTGTTAATGCAATATAAATCTAGGACACAGATTGTCCTTATCTACTATACATACTAAAGGGTTGAGCTTGTATTTTATCTAAATTAGAGAAACAGACGAGCTGCATTCTACCTGAAGATATGATTTCATGACACTAGTTAGCTTTCTCAATTAAAATGGGTACAACTGTGAGAGTGAACAAGAAAAATGTAATAAAATTTTCACCTCATATATGTGGCACATGAACAACGTGATCAATAGGATCTGAGGTTCCATTTGAGCAGATTTCCTTATCACTCCTGTCATCTTCAAACATTTCAATTACTTCCTTATCAACCCATTTAATTAGAGCAGCCCCATCTGCTTCTTCACCGATATGGTCAGATTCTCTTAGTTCTTGATCTGTCGGCTCTTGACTCATATGAGGAGCCAAAGGATCAATGGTGACATCCTGATGCCTATCCTTGCTGTTTAAATTTTCATCAATGGCATCGTAATCCAAGATCTGCAATATTTCTGGTATTGGCGAGTTGCTGTCTGGCTTGCTTAACATTTCTCTGTCATTCTTGTCCTTTGGGTTGGTGATGTCCATTCCAATATTAGGAGCACAGGATCCAAATTCTGCTATGTCCTCAATTGCCCATGACCGGAAGTCATTCAATGAAGGTGGGATTTTTGAGAAAAACAACCATTTGAAGTTTTCCAAGGCACCCTTGTTATAAGGATTCTCCCTCCTATCATAATGGTATCGAAAGTTTTCATAGGTCGTCTGCAGTTTTGACAGCAAAAAAAGATTTAGACATTAAAAATAAGATGTAGCAATCCATACCTGCAGAATAACTTAAATCCACACTATTCAAGCAAATTCAATTGGATCTACTAAACAATCAGTCAATCACAGTGTATTGAAAGCTCAATTTGTGTATGAAGGATCCAGTCTCTGGACTGCCATAGCATGAAGATGCATGCAAAGATTTTTATCTTTAGTTACATGGTTTCGCATACAAGTACAACAAATACCATCAATCTACCCAACAAGGAATTGGAATAATAATCTCCAATTTTAATTCTCTTTCAATTGGTAATAATACTTATCTATCAAAAATTTCATTAATCAGCTTGCTGATATTGACAAGCACATTCCAGTGGTAAAAAGTTACCTGATTTGTGCTAATTAAATAGATATGAAAAACTGTGAGCCCACCGACAAACCACACTGCAATGAAAGTGTATACAATGAACACAAGGGACAAAGCCTCGCCTTTCATGCAAACCAAAATGGACTCATTTTGTTTTTTGTCTCCAATAACATTCAGCCATGAAAAGATGAAGACATATATGCAGAGAAATGTTGATGTTGATATGAATAAGAAGAACCACCTGTAGTTTCTCTGCAAGGCAGTACAACAGTGGTTGTCAAAATTAGCGCTGGAGCTTTAGACCATGCAAAATGTTAGTTGCTTATTCTTGTTTTCTTTTCTTTTCTTTTTCTGGAGTTCCACCCCAATCCATGATTAAAGCCTGACAGGTATTAAATCTACTTACAAGTCACAGGGCTGATATTAGGTAAAGAAATTGTCGTAAAGATAAAGTCTCAAACACTGACATTAATTTTATACACCTCTGCAACATTACATATGGAAGGAATTCAGAAAAGTTTGGATAGATGGATGAGGCAGCAGATAATAGAGAAAAATGGTAGAGTAAAAGGCTAAACCTGATGATTGGGATGAGGCTATGTTGTTTCACCATGGTTTATACATACAATTTAATTGATGTTCAAATTTTAAGAAATTGGTAATCATCAGAGCTGCAGGGTCCTAGTGTTTATAAATGATTAGCTCATTAAAAAACTTAAAAACAGCACTATTGGGGGAAATTTACTAGTCCAGTGCATTGACCAACCCATGGGTAATGCATTGGACTAAACCTGATGATTGGGATAAGGCTATTTGTTCATGTTGTTTGTACATACAATTATATTGATGCTCCAATATTCAGAAATCAGTAATCATCAGAGCTGAGTCCTCCTACTTTTTATCAATGATTAGCTGATTAAAAACTTGAAAATGGTATTATGTAGGGGAGACTTACTAGTCCAATGCATTGACCAACCCATGGACAATGGTGATCGAACTTTTGAACGCAGTTGTTGCAGATTGAACAATGAGAAGCACGGGGTGGGCGATAAAGCAAGCATGTGTCACAGTATTTTACTTTTACAAGAAAACCATTAACAAGAACTTCCCTTGTCCGAGGTAATCTTAAATGTGGGGTTCTCCCACCTGTCCATTCCATAGATGGAGTGTTCATATCAAATGTTTCATCTGCTTCCGGTGGTCGCAGATTTCTTGGTACTATACCTGGATCTCTACCAGATGTCATGAAGAGAAAAACCAAATCCTGCATCATCAATCAGATTAGTACCCACAACATCTAACCAAATTTAGAACATTAAACTGCATATTTGATGAACAATTGCACCTATCCATTTAATCATTACTCACGAATATCAAGATGACTATTGTCACACATAGTACTGGGACCCCAAGTATTGGCTTTTGATCATCGTGGTGCTTAGGCTTGCTATGATCATGAATTTTTGCAATTATCTGGTAACAAAATGTTATTGCTGGACCAGATATTAGAAGCGTAGTTAGAAGTAAAGAAGCAGCATCTGGACCAAAAATCAGTCTCCCGCCACAGAGGAACTTCTGAGAAGAACAAAGGAAGGTTTCACCATTATTAATGCATGTTGTTATCTATCTCATGAAACCTGATAATTGTCAGTGAATCTTCACGATATAAAAAAGTTGGAATTAATAAGTAGTTATTTCTCCATTTTTTTTACTTTTGTCAAAAATATAGATAGTAATCACGTAAACACAAAACAAGCATATAAAATTTTAGGAGCTGAGTTTCTGAACATCCAAAAGGAGTTTGATGAGCACAATTATAAGAGAAAAATTTTCATAATTGGATCTCTGACGAGAGAGAAAGAAGAACTATTTATAAGAAAGTAATTAGCCATGAAATGTCATTTTATTTGATCATTTGGATGAGTCTAAGATGATGCAAGCATCATGGAGAAGGGAACATGGAGGTATATGTCAAGTAAAAGAACATGGAATCCGTCTAGTAAAACAGCAAGATTTTATAATGCCCTGGCAACAGGTCCTCAAATAAACAAATATCATTTAACTGAAAAGTCTATATCTGATTACAAGTCTATCCCCCTAGCTCCTTGCTGGCATCACGTAGCATCCAATTTATCCTCAGGAGTAGTGCTTTCACAGAAGCACAATCAAGAAAGACCATGATTACTTAAACAGTTGAAAAAAGTGCAAGATTGGAATCCACAGCTTCACCTTAAACTTCATCAATTACAACAAAAAGTTAATGATCTAGCATGCACGTTTGATATCATTCAGAACATAAATTTAGCAAACGAAATAGCTGGAAAAATATACTCAAAGAGCTGCAACAAATAAAGCACACGGCAACTCATATTGAGGGTAGTACTTCCAAATTGGAAGTTTTATGGTTAAAGTCTCCAAAATACCAAAAGATTTTAGATAATTGAGTGGAAAAGGGGATGCTGCCCGGCTGCTTCCTTCAATCCCCTTACTGTAGCATTGAAACTTGATTAATAAGCACATCCACTGATCCACTTTCAGAAGATTGTTTCATCAAAAAAAAAAAAAGTTTCAGAAGATTGAAATGATGTCGATGGTTGGTGTTGTTGTTATTTGCTAGTAATTCTTGTTACTAATTATTATGCCGAATGCGGTGACTTAATATCGATAGAGAGTTCTCATGCCTTCCCAAAACCAATCCTCTTCGAAGAAATAAATGAGATCGAAATCATTTCTATCAATAATAAGCAGGTTCTGATAAAGGTGATAGAGAGAAAAAAAACTAACTGAATCTCTACATTCAAAAAAAATGAGAGAAAAATTATATCATTTGACTGCAAATTAATTTTAAAGAAATAAAGCGCTCCAATCAAAGATATTCAGGATCATGTGCCAAATTTACAAGGCAAAGACGCATTTCCAAATCCAGCCTTAAGATAAAAATTGTCATTACACGAACTATTTGTCAATCAAATCACTGATGACATTTGGCGAACAATAAGCAAACAAGCAGTCCTCAATGGAATATCAAAATCCAAACAACAATTTAGCATATAGATGAAATGAAAAATAAAAAGATGGAGATTAGAGCTCCGTACATTGCTTCCCTTCCAAACTTGATAAAGCCTTTTAGGCTCTGGCTGCGTCGACATATCTTCCAGCACGAAACCAATCCGAAAAGAAACGGCAAAACCCAATCAAAAACTTCAGAGACGGACCCTTTTGGACCTTTCAGAAGATACTTTCTTCGATGGTATTTTCGACGGAGGGGCGACGGAGAGAGACAGCGAGGGAGGAAGAGCATCAAAGAGAGAAGGTGAGAAGAATCCAATCTCTCGTAAACTTTGCTCTTCCCGGTCACTTCCAGCTGCTGCCCATCTCCCTCCCTCAGATCTCACGAAGAACGTCACGTCTCCATCTCTCTGTCTCTCTCTAAAGAAAAGGAGAAGAAATTTTTTTTTTTTTTTCCAAAAAAGCTGTCTTTTTTGGGCGTCGTGACACATACTGACATACCATGGCGGCATTCACAGTCTCCCGCGGATTTTTCGCGGGAGAGAGTCCCAACGGCTCCGACCGGAGCGCACCAAATATGTGAATTATGGGATGATGAACGTTGGAATGTACGATATGGAGGGACCCATCAAATGGAAAGGTGAAGTAGATTGGGTTGTGCGCTCTAAAATGGTGGATCCGGGTTAATCATCCATCATTTTTAATGCATCGTTGATTGAATTGCTCAGAGTGAGTCCTTGAACTTGCCGCTTGATGAAAAAAAATTGGATGTTTCTTGTTGAGATATATGATAAAAATGACTTCGGATGCGATCAAATTTTCTGATGGACAAGAGCATCAATCAGCTTAGCCAACAACTATTAGCATGAATTATTAAATTACGTTTGATGAAAAAAAAAGTTGGATGTTTCTTCTTGAGATATATGATGAAAATGACTTCAGATGCGATCAAATTTTCTGATGGACAAGAACATCAATCAGCTTAGTCAACAACTATTAGCATTGATTATTAAATTATGCATTTCAAATATCCGAGAGAATGTTTCATTTTTTTTAAAAAAAATCTAGAGAATGTATCGATATAGCTCGGCCGTAAGTGCTAATCTTGATCCGAAAAATTAATTTAAAATTTTTTAAATAATATAAATTTATAATTATTTATAAATATAGTTGTTTAAAAATATATTTATTAAATTAGGTATACGATAATTGATTTGATTGAAATCATCTTTCAAAAGATATTTTTAAATTCAGATTGAAAACATCTTTTAAAAAGACGATTTCAGTTATTTAAAATTTATTTTTTTATACTTTTATTTAAATTCAATATATATTATTTAATAATATATTATGATATATTTTATATTATGATAAATATTTTATATTTCAAAATATAATAAATATATTATAATTGATAAAAAAAGTTAATAAAAATTTTTAAAAATTAATAATTTTTATAAAAAATAAAAAAAATAATATGATATTATAATAATATATTATTATATTTTATATTATAATAAATATAATATTATTATCTTATTATATTTATATAATATAATATATATAAATATTTATTATAATATTTATAATAGATCCTTACCGGTTGGACTGGTGATAGGATCCTGGTGGTCGGACCGGTGGCATGACTTTGGCAGTCGGAATGGTGGCAGGACCCTGGCGGTCGAACCGGCGATCGGACCCTAGCGGTCGAACCCTAGCGGTCGAACCGGTGGCAGGACCCTAGCGGTCGAACCGATGGCAGGACCCTAGTGGCCGGACCGGCGGTCAGACCGATGGCAGGATCATGGTGGCCGGACCGGTAGCAGGACCCTGGTGGCCAAATCGGTAGCAAGACCTTGGCGGTCAGACCGGTGATAGGACCATGGTGGCCGGACCGGTGGCAGGACCCTGGTGGCCAAATCGGTAGCAAGACCTTGGCGGTCAGACCGGTGATAGGACCATGGCAACCAGACCGGTGGTAAGACCCTGGTGGCCAGATCGATGGCAGAACCCTGGCAATCGGAATGGTTGCTGGACCGATGATCGAATCGGTAGCAGGACCCTGGTGGCCGAATCGGTAGCAGGACCCTGGCGATCGGACCGGTGACAGGACCATGGTGGCTGGACCGGTGGCAAGACCATGGCGGTCGGACCAGTGGCAGGACCCTGATAACTGGACTAGCGATCAGGACCTTGGCGGTTAGACCAGTGACAGGACCCTGGTGGTCGAACCGGTGGCAGGACCTTGGCAGTTGGAATGGTATCAAGACTCTTGTGGCCGGACCGGTGATTGGACCGGTGGTAGGATCCTGGCGGCTGGACCGTTGACAGGACCATGGTGGCCGGACCGGTAGCAGGACCTTGGCAGTTGGACCGATGGCAGGACCTTGGTGGCCGGACCGGTGATCAAACTAGTGGCAGGACCCTGCAATCGAAATGGTGGCAGGACCATGATGGCCGGATCGGCTATCAGACCGGTGGCAGGACCCTGGCGGTTGGATCGATGGCAGGACCCTGGCGGTCGGATCGATGGCAGGACCCTGATGGCCAAACCGGCAGTCAAACCGGTGGCAGGACCTTGGCAGTTAGAATGGTGGCAGGACCCTAGTGGTTGGATCGCCTATCAGACCGGTGGTAGGATCCCGACGGTCGAACTGGTAGCAGGACCCTGGCGGTCAGACTGGTGGCAGGATCTTGGTGATCGAACCGGTCGTAGGACCTTGGTGCCCGGACAGGCTATCAGACCGATGGCATGACCTTAACGGTCGGACCGGTAGCAGGATCCTAGTGGTCAAACCGATGGCAGGACCCTGGCGGTCGAATCAATTGCAGGACCCTGGTGGCCAGACTGGCAAAACTGCGGGATTAGAAATCACAATTCTTTTTCATGGTTTCCCCATCATCATAGCTATTTGTCAGGTACTAGGGTAAGGCAAAACCTTTGTGATTGCTAGATCCTCCTGTGTTACAAGAATTAGAACAGATCATGGTGGGTGAGTTATTATCGTTACAAGTCTCACCATATGATGTTTTTCTTTTAGAGAGCTAGTTGAAGGCCCTTTATGTGACGGAAATTTCTTTGTCCCGAGGTAAGCCCCCCATAAATTGTTTGATGAATAGTCTCCTGCTTTTTTCAATTAGGATGACTCTATCTTCTAGTGCAACTTGGCAATCTATAACGAGCTGCATGCAGCAGTTGTTAGTTAGCCTTTTTACCACCTTCGGTTGACTCAAAAGGGAAGAGGGTGTGTTCCCCTTTCCTTGCGAGGGGAGTGGGGAAGGCGAAGAAGGGCAGAGGGTCGCCTCTCCTCTCGAACCTTGTTTCGAGCTTTAGCAAGGTGTCGGTTATAGATTCGGTAGTGGAGTTTGTGGCACTCCCTGATTTGGAGGTCGCCACCTTGGCTAGCATTAGTGAGACTCCAAAGGGGAAGGAGGAGGGGTCGACGACCATGGAGGAGACTCAGGCGAGGGCCAGCAAAGCTTTGTCAACAGTAGCAGAATCTCCAATACGAGTGACCAGGTTGGCTACAAAAGCTAGGGTGACCATTACTAAGGTAAAGCAGGTGGTGGCCCCTATGACTGGTATGGATGAGGATGGAGAGGTAAGGCCCTCCATCGCTTAGGAAAGTGCTCCTACCTCTAGTGAGATTCACTTGCCAGGGGTAAACATATGTCTTAGGTTCTCGGAAGACTCCATTCCTTTAGAGGTCATAGAGGAGGTGCTTTCTATGTTCGCTGGGGAGGACATGCAGCAGTTTATCTAGGTCGCTATGTTGGAAAGTCTTCTGCCTGAGGGCTTGAATGCTAACTTTATCTTGAGAGCATAGACCCAACTTGAACAAGGTGTATAGATGCAGGGTTGCATGGAAGCGTGGGATCTGCTGCAGTATATGGACTGCCTCCTTAAGGAGGCAGAGTTGTCATGAAAGCTCGCTGAAGCGAAGGAGGGAGAATGTGATGTTGCAGTCCATAAACTCAGTTTGTGTAGTAATCAATTGGTAGTTGAGAAGGAGAGGGCAGACACACTTGAGGCCTCCCTAGCAATCATGTTCACCTGTCTTCAAAAGAGCATAGTAGACTATGACAAAACTCCATCGTCTGTTGGCTAAGGTGCAGGGTCAAAAGGAGTAAGACCTTGCTGGAGCCCAGGTGGGACTTAGCGAGGCTGAAGCTAAGGCTACTAAGACAGAGAAGGTGCTTGGCAAAGTAGAGGCCAAGGGTGCTAGGGCTGACATGAGGATCACGAGTGTTGAGGTGAAGGTCGCAAAAATTGAGACGAGGGCCTTAGTAGCAAAGGAAGCACTGCACAAGGCCATGGACCAAGCTTTGGTCGCAAAGGAGGAGGCGTGAGCAGTAGGAGTGATGACCTCCAAGGCAGCGGCGAAGGTGATTGGGGCCTTTAGGGCTAGAGAAGAGTATCGTCTAGAGGTGCTGAAAGCCAGTAGGGATGCTTTCCAGCAGAGTTTCGAGTTTCTAAAGGGACAAATCATTGAACTATTCTCAGATATTAAGAAACTGAAGATGGAGTTTCCTTCGGGTGATGGCGAGGGTTCTTTAGGCTCTGGAGGAAAGGGCCCCAAATTTGGATAAGATCAGGCTAGTCCCCCCATGATTAGCCTGTGTGTCTTTTTACATCTTCCTTTTTCCTTTCTTTTTCATTGGCCATTATAGCTTTGTACAAAATACTTGAAAATTTAGTAAAACAGAATTTGATTTTGCTAAACTCCGGTTTCATTATTTTCTGCTTCCTATTTTCCTTACTTGTGGGTTAACCTTGCTCACTGCCATGCTAATTAGGTAATGAGGTTCAGGTTTATACTCGTGAAATTGCTCAGAGGTCCCTTCAAGAAGGAGTCATGAAAGAGGAAGAGAAGTAATGGCAAGGCTGGGGCAGAGGGAGGAGGCGTTGTTGCAATTGGAGAGGCACCTACTTCTATAAGGGGCATTACTGAAGTGATTTCGGGGGTGCTCACCACTGATCTTAGGGCAGACATCTTGATTGAAAGGGCGGTGGTGGCTTTGACTACCCCAATGGATATCGAGGTAACGGAGATAGCTCCAGAAGTTGCCTCACTTATAGTTCCCATCGTTGTAGAAGAGGAAGAGGTGCAGGTGACCAAGCCCATGGTGTCTATAGTACCAAGAGGGCCGGTCGTGGCTGAGATAGCCGAAGAGAAGGAACCTATCATGGTGGATCTGTAGGTGATCGAGGCTGCTATGGAAGTTCTTCTAGCCATCGCTGAAGCTCTGTCAGGCAAGGCAGTAGAGGAACTACTGCACCTATCATGGTGAGCTTGTCGATGGTCTAGGTAGTGGCCAGAGTTCTATCTACTACAGTCAAGTTACTGGTGGTTGAGGCAACAGGAGAGACTATGGGTGAGGCTAGTGAGCATGGGGAGGCAACTACGTCTGTGTTGGCACTTCTAGAAGTGGCTTGCCCATTGGGGGTACTCCTTATGGCAACTATAGATGGTAATAACAATTGGCTTCGCAATTCTTTGCCTCACATTAGTAGAATGCCTAACCTGCTGCCTGGGAGGCCACTTGATTATCTCGCTGATGGCAGGCACAAGTTGAAGATCGTAGAAAATGTGTGCATTTTTGTAGAGCATGACCGGTCCATAACAGAAGAAGTTAGGTAGACGGTTAAACGCTAACTAGATCTATACATAAGCATGAATGAGGATTTAACTTAGGAGCTGAAGGCTACCTACTATAAGTTTGCCAACTTTTCAAAGGGTGCCAAAACAAGGTCAAGCATGGGCGAATGATGCGGGACAAGATGAGACGAAGGACTGTCGACGAGTTGAGAAATCACCAAAGATTAGGGTACCACTAGATTTTTATTTTTATTTTTTCTTTTCTAAGGAGGTGGTGAAGGAAACAATGGAGATGGAAGACATAAGTTTGGACTCTCATGGACTTTGGAACTCACACTCACGGAGAGATCTCTCACCTTTAGGGCATCTCACCCATTTCGCTACATGGAGCCATTAGGATGAATCTCAAAGGTCATGAAGGCGATAAAGAAGATGGAATCAAAAGGGAAGGAGTTAACTAGACATGAGGTGAAGCAACATGTCCAGGGATGCACCTCTCGTACTCTCCTTATGGAGCGATTGATTTGCACCTCTCATGCTCTTTTTATGGAGCGATTGATTTGCACTTCTCATGCTCTCCTTGCAGAGTGATTAGTGGGCTTCTCACCCTCTCCATACTTGGAGCAAAAATAATGGCACACGGCCAAGGGGAAGAAAAAGATTTCAAGCTTTCATTTTATTCATCAAATGCTTTCTTACAAGGGATTAAGAGATATTTATAGGCCTCCATAGAATTCGGTTATAAGGGATACGGCTAACCTAACCAATATTAGTTGTAACTAATTTGGTTATAACAAATAGGTAGGTTATAACAAGATTATGTAATTGGTTGTAACAACAAGAGGTTAGTAGTTGTAACTATAGTTGGTTGCAACCAATTAGCACATACGGCGGGATGATGAAGCCTTTCTTGCTGATGTGGCATCCTTGTTGGAGGGTGAAGTGGAGAATGAAGTGGCATTCCACATGGCAAGGTGGTTGGGAAGTTATTTCAAGTTATTCCAAGTAGTTGAAGGGGGTTGGAAGTATTTGAATTAGTTGGCACCCAAGAAGGAAGTTAATGATGTGGTGTCCAAGGAGGTAGTTGGCTTCATGTGACGCCCCCTTGCTGATGCTCCAATCCAGATCTGATCATCGGACGGCTCCTGGATTATTGGATAGCTCTCGGATCCTCATCATTTCCTTGGAGTGGGGAGAACTCGACCCCGTCGAGTTTGGGTCAGCGGTGACTTTGGTGGAACCGCAGCCAATCAAATCATGAAGATGAAGCATACCCTAATCCTCTGGCTCTGATATCAAATTGATTCGGGATAAGGTGAGATGAAGGACCGTCGACGAGCTGAGAAGTCACCAAAGATTAGGGTACCACTAGATTTTTATTTTTATTTTTTTCTTTCTAAGGAGGTGGTGAAGGAAACAATGGAGATGGAAGATATAAGTTTGGACTCTTATGGACTTTAGGACTTACACTCATGGAGAGACCTCTCACCTCTAGGGCATCTCACCCATCTGAAAGGAAAACTAGTAGCAAGCATGCTTTCTATTTTAAAACTTTTTCAAAATAATATGCAGCGGAAGCATGATAAAAGGATTAACATTTAATCTAAGCATGCTTTTAGAATTATTCTATGCTACTTAGCCCAAGATCTTGCATGAATGATTACTATAAACTATGAAATCATGAGCTCATGCTATGAACATTTCAAAGCAACATATCTATATATGTAAAACCATACCTCATATGAAGTGGAGACGTTCTCTGCTGCGAAAGATCCAGGAGGAGGAAGAAGAACTCTGCTTAGCCGCACACGTGTCCGGCCTCTACAGGTGGTTCACACCAGGGCTCTTTCAAAATCTACTTTCACTCCAAGTGCTAGCTTGTTGTGGAACGATTTGATCGAAACTCCTTTTTCTTCTTTCAATGCCGGACTCTCCGAATGAATGAAGAAACTCAAGAGGTGGAGAATGAGTGGTTGAAACCTTTCCCAAACACTCAATCCTAAGACCTAGATCACTGGGTACAAATATGCACACTTCTTTCCAAAAATCTCATACCCATAAAACTAGAACCTTTCCTAGCTTCTTCCCTTTCTTCCATTTTATTTTTCCAACATTTATTTGCTGAATTTTCTCTTATTTTCGTCCTCCCATTTCAGCCCATTAAGTAGATGGTGAGGGAGAGGAAAAGTGGGGAGTTATGGGTGATAATGGAGTGGTAATGGATAGTTATGGGGAGTTATGATCATGGAAAGTTACATAACTCCCCAAAAATGAATTTAAACTTATTTAAATTCAGATTAATGTGTTAATTGATTTTAGTTCATAACTGAAATCAATTGGGTCAAGTGTGCATACATTGGGTTCAACCCAATTGGCCCCAAACCTATTTTGAACCAAATCCTATTTGATTCATTCCAGGTTTTTATAGCTCAATCAAATTGGGCTATCAAGTAATCATATTATTTAATTCATCTCCATGCATCACCAACTATTAGTAAAAATTTTGTGTCACAACCTTTTGTGACATCAAGTGTCTACACTTGCGAAATCTTCAAGTATCGATACTTACACAAGTGTCGACACTGTCAAGAATATCAAGTGTCGACACTTGGGTAAAGAAAAAATACTTTTTCTTTATGAGTCCACGAACGATTCCCAATCGTTCTCCGATCACTAGATCAAGTAGAAATCCCTATGGTGTGTGACCCCATAGGTTCGAACACTAAGCCGGTAGCACTGGAACATTTCCAATACCAGTCAAAGTCGCCATCTAGCAATGACACCCGACGTCCGGATAGGTCGAAGTTGCAGAGCAACAATCAAGAACCAGGAGATATGGAAACCTAGTAATTAATCCCTTTGACCTCAATGCTCAGGAAGACTTAGGGTTAAACTGCCCAACCCATAAAGTCTATCAACAATGTGTTTCAATCTCACAAGTCCTGTAACACATTACAGAGACTACCCTGGCTAAGGTTTTGCTAAATTGAAACACAGTAAAATATCTGCTCCAAACACTTTGGAGGGGTCAATCCCATCTTGATCTGATCACTGCTACACGAGTACTTAACTGTACCCAGAAACCTTCCGTCCCTGGATTAAAAATCCAGATAGTCCAGTACCAAAGTATAGTGAGTTGCTTGCAAGCTACCATGACGATCTCATGTCTGAGGGATAACTACGTCCATATCAAAACTCTAGGCAGAAAAAAGTACAGACGGGTCACGTTCGATGAAATGTCAAACACAACATCTGCATGCCATACCAGTATCTCCACACTTCTTGATTAAGAGGACAACCAACGACTATGGCACACAACGACCTATACTTGATATACTATTATCCTGAAATAAGTGTATCATTTGGTCGCGAACAATTTTAGGATTATATGATATATCCTCTCTATATCACATACAAATAGTCCTAAGGACTTCATCACTCAAGAACTCATTACAGAAAGATGAAATAATGATGAACTACCAGAATTAACATTTTACTCAATAATATAATTTATATACAAGTACAACTGTGTACAGTAGAAATTGGCTTTGGAACATATTTCTCAACAACTCCCACTTGGACTAAAGCCAATCAGAACAGTATCGTATACCCATCTTCCATTTACAATCATTGAGTTCTTGAATTCCAACGGCTTTAGTGAAGGGGTCAGCTAGGTTTTCCTTTCCGTCGATCTTCAGAAGTTCGATATCACCTCGTTCCACGATTTCTCGCACAAGATGAAAACGACGCAGAATATGCTTGGTACGCTGATGGGACTTCTGCTCTTTGGCTTGAGCAATGGCTCCAGTGCTGTCACAGTACACTGGAACAGGACCATCCAGGGAAGGTGCCACTCCCAGCTCGCCAAGAAATTTTTGCAACCAAACAGCTTCCTTTGCTGAATCAGATGCTGCAATGTATTCCGCTTCGCATACAGAATCTGCTACAGAGTGCTGCTTGGAACTCTTCCAGCAGATAGCTCCACCATTCAGGATAAAAACAAAGCCAGATACACTCTTGCTATCATCCCTATCTGACTGGAAACTGGAGTCAGTATACCCCACAAGTTTCAAGTTAGGTCCTCCAAAAAGAAGCCACTGGTCCTTGATATTTCGCAAATACTTCAGGATGGTCTTTGCAACCTTCCAGTGTGCTTCACCTGGGTCAGATTGGTATCGACTCACTATTCCTAATGAGTATGCCACGTCTGGTCTAGTACATGTCATGGCGTACATGATGGACCCTACTATCGAAGCATAAGGAATCCTACTCATACGCTCTCTTTCCTCAGGAGTTGTCGGACAATCCTTCTTGGAAAGAGAAATTCCATGGCCTATCGGAAGATAGCCTTTCTTGGAATTCTTCATGCTAAACCTTTTCAGCACGGTATCAATGTACGTAGACTGGGACAAACCCAGAAGCTTCCTTGATCTATCCCTATAGATCTTCATACCTGGTATGAAAGAAGCTTCACCCAAGTCTTTCATAGAAAATTGTGATGACAACCAGACCTTTATTCCCTGTAATGCAGGGATGTCATTCCCGATTAAGAGAATGTCATCCACATACAGTACAAGAAATACAACTACAGAACCATTTGCCCACTTATATATGCAAGGTTCTTCTTTGTTCCTAACAAAACCATACGTCTTGATATACTTATCAAAATGCATGTTCCAACTCCGAGATGCCTGCTTTAGTCCATAGATGGACCTACTAAGCTTACATACCTTAGATTCATCTGTGGATGTGAACCCTTCAGGTTGCATCATATACACCTCCTCATCTAGCTCACCATTTAGGAAAGCTGTTCGGACATCCATTTGCCAGATTTCATAGTCCAGATATGCAGCTAAAGCAAGCATAATCCGAATAGACTTGAGCATTGCCATAGGGAAAAACGTCTCGTCATAGTTAATACCATAACGTTGACGATAACCCTTGGCAACCAGACGGGCTTTATAGGTCTCTACCTGTCCATCTGCGCCCCGTTTCCTTTTGAAGACCCATTTGCACCCAATGGGTTTTACCCCTTCAGGTGGATCAACCAAAGTCCATACTTTGTTGATTTCCATGGACTCCATTTCAGATTTCATGGCTCCCAGCCACAACTCAAAATCAGACCTCTGCATCGCGTCCATATAGGTGATTGGATCCTCGTTGTTCTCATCGAGCTCAACGAGATCACCATCTCGGACCAGAAAATCGTAGTATCTGTCCGGTTGACGCGGTACTCCACCGGATCTCCTTAATGACTGGTCAATAGGCTCAGGGTTTGATCTTATCATAACGGGTTCTGTAGCAGTCCCTGAATGATTTGGTTCTTCTATCTGTTGAACTTCAGTAAGCTCAACATTGGCAGCTTGAGCACTTTCAGTAAGGTACTCCCTTTCCAAAAAGGTAGCTCTAAGATTGACGAACAATTTTTGTTCCCCAGGCATATAGAAGAAATATCCCTTAGACTCTTTAGGATACCCAACAAAGAGGCACCTGTCAGACCTAGGTCAAAGTTTATCTGTTTCCAAATGCTTGACATAAGTCGGACATCCCCAAACCCGAAGGTGTGAAAGACTCGGCTTACTCCCATTCCATATCTCATATGGAGTTTTGTTAACAGACTTACTCGGAACTCTATTTAGAAGATAGCATGCTGATTCCAAAGCATACCCCCAAAAGGAAGTTGACAGAGTTGCAAATCCCATCATGGATCTAACCATGTCCAATAGAGTCCGATTCCTCCTTTCAGACACATCATTTAACTGGGGCATCCCAGGAGGTGTCCATTGAGAGAGAATCCCATTCTCTTCAAGATAAGTCAGAAACTTCCCAGAAAGATATTCTCCACCTCGATCTGATCGAAGGATTTTAATAAGCTTCCCGGTTTGTTTTTCAACTTCATTACGATACCGTTTGAACATTTCAAACGATTCAGATTTATGTCTCATCAAAAAAATATAACCGTACCTTGAGAGGTCGTCCATAAATGTAATGAAATATTTATACCCATCCTTGGCATCGACATTCATTGGTCCACATACATCAGTATGTACTAGACACAAAATGTCATCGGCTCGTACACCTTTTCCAGTAAAAGGTGACTTGGTCATCTTACCAAGTAAACAAGATTCACAGGTTGGCAGTATTTCACAATCACTAACATTTAGGAGACCTTCTCCCACTAACCTGTTGATTCTATTCTTGTTTATATGACCTAGCCTACAGTGCCAGAGATAAGCATCACTGACATTATCTAATATAGGGCATTTGCATGAAATGTACATTGCACCAACAGGCTGTGATAAAACATAAATGCCATTCTTAATATGTCCAGTCATAACCATAATATCATTCATAATGACTTTGCAAAAATCACTCTTGATTAATAGTTCATAACCATTACTGGCCAACTGGCCTACAGAGATAATATTTACAAGGAATGATGGACAATAGTGACAATCACTAAGAACAACTTTACAAGACTCGAAAAATAGATTGACAATTCCCAACGTCAGGACTGGAGCTTGACTTCCATTCCCCACATTCAGAAATCTCTCGCCATTCTTGAATCTTCTACTAACTTGTAGTCTCTGCAACGTATTGCAAATATGATAAGGACTACCAGTATCTAATATCCAGTTAGTAGTATCACAAATAGAAAAACAACAAGGATTTATCATATAAATACCTTGTCCAGCAACCTTTTGCTGCTTCTTCTTCGGCCTGTTCGGGTCAAGTGTAGCTAGGTAAGCGGAACAATTCCTCTTCCAATGACCCGGCTTCTTGCAGTAGAAGCATTCTGCCTGACTCTGGTCAGCCTTCTTCTTAATCTGACTGGGCCCGGCACTTTGCACCATTTTACTTTTATTTTTTTCTTTTTCCCTTTCTTAAAGGGATGACGCCTTGCCGCACCGCCTCCCACTAAATTCACCAAGCTCTTTTGGAGTTGGTGATCCTTTTCATAAGTCTGTAGTAACTCCATCAACCCATGGTAGTTGACTACAGGCCTTGTTAATCTATAGTGATCTAGAAAATGTAAGTAGGAGGGAGGCAAAGAATTCAAAATCGCATCCTTCCCAAGCTGCTCGTGGAAAGGATATCCGAGTTTGGCCAAGCGCTCGATCATCTCGATCATGTATAATACATGATCAGTGATCGAGGACCCTTCAGTCATTCGAGCGTTGAAGATAGTAGAGGAAACCCTGTACCTTTCAACGTTGCCTGGGGCACCAAAAGATTCCTTCAACTTTTAAAGGATTTCCTTCGGTTGGGCCTCCTCGAATCTGTGACTGAACTCGTCATTCATAGCCGCCAACATAATGCACCGCACCGTAGTACGGTCAGAGACCCACTTTTGATAAACATCTCTGACTGCAGTATGTGCGGTGGGGGCTGGCCCCTCAGGTGTCGGATCCGTTAATACATAAAGGATCCGTTCGTGCTCGAGAACAATTCTCAGTCTTCGATACCAACTATCGAAGTTGGGTCCCATGATCTTGTCATTATCTAATAATGACCGGAGTGACAAATTAGTAGACATTATCTGAAAAAGAAAACCAAGACTATTTAGTATGTGAATTATTTAAAACTTAAAGACATGGACTTTTGTCTAAAAGCTCCTCCCACTATTTTATTCAGACTGGTAGCCTCTACCTCCAATCCGAAGAATAACACTTATCCCTTAGTGGGTACCAGAATCCAATAGACAATGCATGAGCCCAACTATGGTTGGCCAACCCATGTTCATCTAAAGGTAGGTTCATAACCAGTTGTTTCTCCAAATAACTCCTAGTAATTTATTTTGCCCTAGGAACACTTTAATCGGCCTTTGGGCTTCCTGCTAAAGAAGGTCCCAGTTAGGTCCAACCATTAACATGACTGATCTTAATGCTTCTAGCTAACAAATGATCAAGCTCGACTATGGCCGGCTAACCTGACCACCTGTTTAAGAAAGTTGCATTATGTCATCATATAATGAATGGCAATTCCAATAGTATGATGACCACCCGATCTATGGATTTGCCGATAATCACCCCACTACTGGACTTATTACCAAACACCTTAATGGGAGGCTAAGACAAAAAAATTATCATATAATTTCCATCTTTTTAAGGACCTAATAATTTAGAGGTTTTATACATGTTGTGACAGAAGAGAAAGGATAAGTCATGGATTATCTTTCACTGACTTCATATATTAATGAAAGGGTTACATGAACCACAAAATTCATGGGCACCTAAATCAGTCAAGCTGATTAACTTTTTTGGCATGGGTTAACTCGAATCAATGAGCTAACTAATCAAATCTGGTTGACCATATTGGCCAAGTAAGTGAGATCAAGGTTATGGGTTAAGCCATTAACCATCTTTCCTTAGACATCAATATCATTGGCCAAGAAAGAGGTAGCCCCAAAAACCATAGATCAAAAGCCATACTTACCTTAGACACCAATTGGTTCACCAATTTCGATTAGGCTAGCCTAAGAAATCGGGTCCTACCACGAAGCCAAGATTAAGTCCATTTAGATGTATGGACCAATCAATCTAACTATTAGATAGAAACTAGAGAAGAACCTTAACTCAACATTTGATTAAGTTAATTCTCTATTAAGTCCAATTCATCTAAACTTAGGTCTAACCCAATTAGGACCTAATTCAAGCTAACCCATTTAAACCAAAGTTATGAATATGACTTAGATCTTAAAATAATATCCTTAAATCATTTGGTCACTTAGATTTACTTAATTCATAATTAAGTTAATCATACAACAGATTGAAACATTTTCAAAAAAACTTTATAAAACATTTTTTACAAGAAAATCTAACTTTTAAATTTCTGTTCACTGTGAAGTGTCGACACTTCAGTAGCAAGTGTCGACACCAGGTGTCGACACTACTCTGAAACAGGTCGACACACAGTGAATCAATTTCTGTGTTTTTGTTCATGAGTCGATACCTAGAAGCCCAAGTGTCGACACATAGACGCCCAAGTGTCGACACTTGGTAAGCTAAGTGTCGACACTTGATCCATCCCGAGCACAGAAATACAGAAATCCAAACTTTATCTTTTCTAAACTTGAATTTTATGTTAAACTATTTAACATAACAATCATAAACTAACTTTAGAACATTTCTAAAACATTTTATGACTTCAAATTTAGAACATAAAAAAGATCAAAACATTTTAATCTTTACTTTTTCTTTTCTTTTTCTTCTTCATGAGTCCTTCACAATGGCACCCCTACACGCCATAGGAGATCCCTTTGAATGGGAAGTGAGGGTCTTGCAGCCCTACTTCTCTCCTATGACCGGACGGCCTGGTGAGGCACTCAATCCGAGTACTTGCAAGATATTAAATCGATTTCATAATATTTATACTAAACATTCATGCTAGAGCAATCTTGTTGCTCTGATACCAATTGAAAGGAAAACTAGTAGTGAGCTTGCTTTCTATTTTAAAACTTTTTCAAAATAACATGCAGCGGAAGCATGATAAAAGGATTAACATTTAATCTAAGCATGCTTTTAGAATTATTCTATGCTACTTAGCCCAAGATCTTGCATGAATGATTACTATAAACTATGAAATCATGAATTCATGCTATGAACATTTCAAAGCAACATATCTATATATGTAAAACCATACCTCATATGAAGTGGAGACATTCTCCGCTATGAAAGATCCAGGAAGAGGAAGAAGAACTCTGCTTAGCCGCACACGTGTCCGGCCTCTACAGGTGGTTCATACCAGGGCTCTTTCAAAATCTACTTCCACTCCAAGTGCTAGCTTGTTGTGGAATGATTTGATTGGAACTCCTTTTTCTTCTTTCGATGTCGGACTCTCCGAATGAATGAAGAAACTCAAGAGGTGGAGAATGAGTGGTTGAAACCTTTCCCAAACACTCAATCCTAAGACCTAGATCACTGGGTACAAATATGCACACTTCTTTCCAAAAATCTCACACCCATAAAACTAGAACCTTTCCTAGCTTCTTCCCTTTTTTCCCTTTTATTTTTCCAGCATTTCTTTGCTGAATTTTTGCTTATTTTCATCTTCCCATTTCAGCCCATTAAGTAGATGGTGAGGGAGAGGGAAAGTGGGGAGTTATGGGTGATAATAGAGTGGTAATGGGTAGTTATGGTCATGGGAAGTTACATAACTTCCCAAAAATGAATTTAAACTTATTTAATTTCAGATTAATGTGTTAATTGATTTTAGTTCATAACTGAAATCAATTGGGTCAAGTGTGCATACATTGGGTTCAACCCAATTGGACCCAAACCTATTTTGAACCAAATTCTATTTGATTCGTTCCAGATTTTTATAGCTCAATCAAATTGGGCTATCAAGTAATCACATTACTTAATTCACCCCCATGCATCACCAACTATTAGTGAAAATTTTATGTCACAACCTTTTATGATATCAAGTGTCTACACTTGCGAAATCATCAAGTATCGACACTTACACAAGTGTCGACACTTTCAAGAATATCAAGTGTTGACACTTGGGTAAAGAAAAAACACTTTTCTTTTGTGAGTCCACGAACGATTCCCAATCATTCTCCGATCACCAGATCAAGTAGAAACCCCTATGGTGTGTGACCTCATAGGTTCGAACACTAAGCCGGTAGCACTAGAACATTTCCAATACTAGTCAAAGTCGCCATCTAGCAATGACACCCGACGTCCGGATAGGTCAAAGTTGCAGAGCAATAATCAAGAACCAGGAGATATGGAAACCTAGTAATTAATCCCTTTGACCTCAATGCTCAGGAAGACTTAGGGTTAAACTGCCCAACCCATAAAGTCTATCAACAATGTGTCTCAATCTCACAAGTTCTGTAACACATTACAGAGACTACCCTGGCCAAGATTTTGCTAAATTGAAACACAGTAAAATATCTGCTCCAAACACTTTGGAGGGGTCAATCCCATCTTGATCCGATCACTGCTACACGAGTACTTAACTGTACCCAGAAACCTTCCATCCCTGGATTAAAAATCCAGATAGTCCAGTACCAAAGTACACTGAGTTGCTCGCAAGCTACCATGACGATCTCATGTCTGAGGGATAACTACGTCCATATCAAAACTCTAGGCAAAAAAAGGTACAAACGGGTCACGTTCGATGAAATGTCAAACACAACATCTGCATGCCATACCAGTGTCTCCACACTCCTTGGTTAAGAGGACAACCAATGACTATGGCACACAACGACCTATACTTGATGTACTATTATCCTGAAATAAGTGTATCATTTGATCACGAACAATTTTAGGACTATATGATATATCCTCTCTATATCACATACAAATAGTCCTAAGGACTTCATCACTCAAGAACTCATTACAGAAAGATGAAATAGTGATGAACTGCCAGAATTAATATTTTATTCAATAATATAATTCATATACAAGTACAACTGTGTACAGTAGAAATTGGCTTTGGGATACATTTTCCAACACCATCTTGCTATATGGAGCCGTCAGGGTGAATCTTAAAGGTCATGAAAGCGGTAAAGAAGATGGAATCAAAAGAAAAGGGGATAACTAGACATGATGCGAAGCAACATGTTCAGGAATGCACCTCTCGTGCTCTCCTTACGGAGTGATTGATTTGTACCTCTCATGCTCTCCTTGCGGAGCAATTGATTTGCACCTCTCATGCTCTCCTTGTAGAGTGATTAGTGAGCCTCTCACCCTCTCCATACTTGGAGCGAAAATAATGGCACATGGCCAAGGGGAGGAAGAAAATTTCAAGCATTCATTTTATTCATCAAGTACTTTCTTACAAGGGGGTAGGAGGTATTTATAAGTCTCTATAGAATTCGGTTACAAGGGATAAGGCTAACCTAACCAACATTAGTTGTAACTAATTTGGTTATAACAAATAGGTAGGTTATAACAAGATTAGGTAATTAGTTGTAACTAATTTGGTTATAACAAATAGGTATGTTATAACAAGATTAGGTAATTGGTTGTAACAACAAAAGGTTAGTAGTTGTAACTATAGTTGGTTGCAATCAATTAGCACATGTGGCAGGGTGATGCAGCTTGCCTTGCAGATGTGGCATCCTTGTTGGAGGGTGAAGTGGAGAATGAAGTGACATTCCACATGGCAAGGTGGTTGGAAAGTTATTTCAAGTTGTTCCAAGTAGTTGAAGGGGGTTGGAAGTAGTTGAATTAGTTGACGCCCAAGAAGGAAGTTGATGATGGGCACCCAAGGAGGTAGTTGGTTTCATGTGGCGCCCCCTTGCTGATGCTCCAATCTAAATCTGATTATCAGATGGCTCCTGGATCATCGGATAGCTCTCGAATCCCCATAAGTGAAGCTTTAGTAGCGATAGCCAAATTCACCATGGGCATACAGACGGAAGATCCCAAGGCTCCTGCAAAGGCCGCTATAGAAACTTTAGCCAAAGGTACAATAAAGAGTGCGTGGCTCCGTAATAAAAGGTTTCTGGTCTGTTGGTAGGATATGCACTTCACGGGTTTAGCACATTGTCTAGGGTTGCTAGTGAGGCTATGATGGTGGAATCTCCTTGCGAGCAAGGTGAGCTATCCGTCATCGCTAGTGAGGCATCCACATGAGGGGAGAGGCTCCTCATGAGTAGAGTGCATTGTCCGGCATTGTTGGAAAGGTGTTCATGGAGAAAGGCAAGGCATTGTGTGGGGCGAGCGCATTGTCCAACACTGTTGACAAGGTGCCTATGAAGAAGGGCGAGGCAATTCCTTCTTTGAGTAGCAAGGTTGTAGGTGGCAGGAAGGGCTCATGGAAGACACGGTGGTCTACGAAGCATATTGGGTACCTACAGTGCAAACTTTCACTCCTAGAGGGGAGGTTAATAGATGCATAAGAGGCCATGACCTATGAGCAGGCTGCCAGGGTGGATGAAGCTCGACATCTAGCGATGCTATGGGCCCGGGCGTTCGAGATGGAGATGAAGGCTGATCATCTTGAGGTAGAGCTTGTCCATACTTTGAAGGATTAGTGAAGCACGAGCACTGCTATGGGGAAGCTTCCAAAGAGCACGCGTGAATCTTTGACACCAGAGAGGTTCAGGGATCATCTAGGGTAGTAGATGAGAAACGCCTACAGGGATACGACTTCGGCTTCAAGGTATGTGAGCTCATTATGCAGGGTTATTTTCTTGAAATAGGAGGGGTGACCGAGTCACTCGTTTTTCACAATTTTACGCCTGAGAAAATTGTTGATGCGACAGAGCACAAGAGAGAGAGATTGAGGAAGGCCTTAAGGTTTATTAACTTTGTACTTCTTCCTTCTTTTCCTAAGAAATGAATAAGAATTCTCCTTTCTTTGTTTTCATTTCTTCATGTCTGGTGATTGAAATTATGATTCTCTATATACCTCTCTGTCATCTAAAATAATTCTATCCGGTACCAATATATTGTCTACAAAAGAACGTCTCTGCTTTGGTCTTGAGAGATCGCCAGGGTTCTTGGATCTGATAACAGCTACAGGCGAGGTGCATAGGCTTGATTTGTCCCCCAATCATAGGATACAACATGGCTCGACACACCACTTAAAGTGGACCCAATCTCGGTAAGGTTCTCAATTGGAGATGACACAAAGCTCTTGCAGCATTGCCTCGGTTGAAGTACAAAGGGTCATAAGTGCGCAATCTTCCAAGAGAATTGTCTACTCTAGGGAAGCCACTGACACCTTATCTTTTTGATCCATGGGAATAATCACTTAGCAGATGGGACTGTGCCACCTATCGCACGTTGGTTGGCCAGGGACCCGGTGACCTTCTTTTTATCCCTTTATAAGTGGAATGCTAAGGGAGTTGGGCTTCGACAGATCCTTTCAAAACCCCAATAACCAAAGAAATGCTATACCGTCAGCAGAGGTTCTCCGGACTTGGCTCTTGGGAGTTCCCTTTCTCGCTAGAAGGGTTCTCCCCATGAGTGTTTCTTCCACAGTGCGCGAGTGCTGATGGGCACTCTTCTCAACATAGGAGGTATTAAAAAACCTAGTGCTCCTATCATTGGATTGTAGCCTTTGCTGGTCCGATGATGGAGCTAGAAGGGAGGCGATAGTTGTATACCTCATCACCTAGTTCCTCTTTTGCTATGAATCACCTTCGTGTCTGGTAGTAGGTGGGTTTGTAGCAGTACAACCTTGAAAACCTGCCTCACTTGTCGTCTGATGAATCCGAACGAGGGAGGCAAATGATGGCCCATCGCCACCTACAATGCAGCTCCTGATATCGCTGAGTAGGGCTTGACTCTTTGTTGGGAGCCAGCTAGGTCAGGAGTAGGAGTAGACTCAAGAATGCCACCTCATCGACAAGCAATGGAATCACATTGAAGCCACTGTGAGGCACTTTGGAAGGTGCGTCTTGAGGCTTTCCTCTCCATCTTTGATGGACAAGGCTAAGCAATGCATGTGGCTTACCTCCACCTTCCTTGTGTGCTAGCCGGGCCTTCTATGGGTGATGCATCTCTTTTCTTTTCTGACCGGCATTATCTTCGAGTTTCTTCGAAGAACTTGGGAGCCACTTCATGATCCAACAAAGGAAGGGCCTCTCTAAATGGACCTTGTCTAACTATGGGATTCTTAAAATCTCCTGGGAGCTTTGACTTGATTTGATCCTCTTCTTGCAGATGAGGTGTCGAAGATGCTTCAGGGCTTCAGGGAGTCTTGTATAACCTATATAACTTATCCTTGTCCTCCATCTACCTTTTAAGGCATCTTTGGTATGATATAATCTTGTTGTAGAGCCAAAAACAAGTGTACTGAGTACTTATTAAAGAAATAAATTTTCATGCTTTTAATACTTGCATGTATTTGCATGCTTGTATGGTGTGTTGCACAAAGGGGCTCGTGAACCTTGCATGGGACAACCTTGCTTAGAGCACCTTAGAATAAGGGATGTCTTGACCCTGCCTTTACTACTTTGCCCAAGACTTTACATTTAAGAAAATTTACTGCTTAATCGAGACTTTGGGGTATCATGGCCTAGCCTAAGAGTCTGACAGCTCGACCATAATGTTGGGGCAACTTCATTGTAGTTTGAAAACTGGGAGGCAAACTACTTAACCAGGACTTGGAGATTTGCGACCCAGCCTGAGAGTCTGAAAGCTTGACCAGGGTACTTGGGACAACCTTGTCCGAGATTTTGGAATCTGAGAGGCTTACTATTTAACCGGGACTTAAGGATATCGCAACTTAGCTTGGGAGTCTGATAGCTCAATCAGGATGCTTGGAACAACCTCATCCAAGGCTTTGAAACCTGAGAGGCTTATTGCTTAACCGAGACTTAGGGATATCATGATCCAGCTCGTGAGTTTGCTAGCTCAACCAGGTGCTTGGGGCAACCTCTTCCAAGGCTTTGAAGTCTCGAATTCTTACTTGGGATGATCTCGTCTAGGGTACTCAAGAGACTAACTGCTTAGCCATGAATCACAGGGTTTAACCTGAGTATCTGACTGCTTAATCGGGGCTTCAGGAATAAAGAGTATTGAAACTCTGCCTAAAACAATTTCATTCCAAGACTTATCGAATAAGGGATGTAGTAACCCTGCCTGGGTTAGCTCCATCCCAAGACTTTCAAGGATGTCCCTAGCTTCGACTACTTTCTCCTTTAAGGTGAAAGAAGAATAGATTCTCATTAAACAAATCAAGTACAATAGTCAGGGATACATCTTATTGATAATATAACTAGAGATTGTTGAAGTTCAAATTTTGGCGATGGGCATGCCATTCAGCTATTCCAACCAATATATACCAGGCTAGATCATCTCAATGACATGGTAGGGTCCTTTCTAATTAGGGAAGAGCATCCCATTCTTTGTAGGTTGGCTGATCGCTACCTTGTGGAGGACGAGTTCTCCTGGTTGAAACTGCTTCCCCTTTATACGGGCATTGAAGCAGTGGGTCATGCATCATTGATATGTAGCCATTTAGACTCGGGCTCTGTCCTAGACCTAGGGATGGCAAAATATGACCCGACCCACCAACCTGATCCATATTCAACCCATCTAAAATATATTTAGGTTGGGCTTAAATAGGTTCGGATCATAAACGGGTCAACCCGTTTAACCTATTTATTAAATGGACTAGGTTCAAGTTTAATATTTTCAACCTACATAATCTGTTTAACCCATTTATATTTTTTAAAATTAAATTATTATATATATAAGTTTAAAATTCAAATGGTTTTTTGGCTTTGAATTTTATTTTGTTGTTCCCTTTCAAATTGAAGCATGCTTCATGTCAAAGGCCTCAGACCTCGTGCAGAGGTCCACAACAGATGCCCGCCCCCTATTTTTTTTGTTTTTTGGCCTTTTGGAACCTGGCTCTCACCTTCCTTCCCCTACCCTCCATCCCTTCCCAACCTCCCTTCCCTTCCCACCTCTTCTCTCGAGACTCGCCACCACCGGAGTGCTTCGTCCCCTCCCCCGCCCTCTGCCCCTTCTCAACCTCCTTTCCCTTCCCACCTCTTTTCCTGAGACTTGCCATTGCTGCCTACTCCAGTCCGCCACCACCTCCGACCTTGAATCCCCTCTCAACCCATCAGTGCCGCGTCCTTTGGCTCCTCCTCTGACTACTTCCGCTCCCCCTATGGCCTCGATGACTCTGTGATTAAGACTCTCCCCCTCTCCCTCTACTCCGAGTCCAAGGCCAAGCACCTAGCCACCACCAATCAGGACTATGCTATGTGCCTCCTCAAGTTTGAGGATGATGACTCACTCCGCATGCATGACCGCATCAACCTCAAGCTTCGATCCCATGCCAATTGCCCCCTTTGCTGCACCGCCATCTTTCACCATGAATCCCCCTTCGTCCCCATGTGGGTTGCCCGAATCTATCCCAGCCTCGATGACCTCCTCATCGATCAACCACCCAAGGCCCCCCACTAGTGTCGGACACCAAATCCAAGATCGATGATGCCACCTCCCCACCCTTAGTCCAAGGGGATGACTGATTTGGCATCAGGAATATAGATTTCTTTCTCAAGAGATATATTTTTTTAATTAGGTTGGAAGTGGGTTGGATCGAGATATTTGAGTAAACAGGTTATAAACAGGTCAGTTCGAGTAATCTGTTCAATAAACCGGTTAGGTTTGGATTCTAAAATCTAATCTATTTAATAAACATGTCAAGTTCGAGTTGAGTCTTTTTTTACTCGACCTGAATTTAACCTGATCTGTTTATACCCGACCCGACCTGATTGCCACCCCTTCCCGGACCTCTTCTTGGAGGTTGAGTTTCACCCTGAGGCCTTTCGAGTTGTGTTGCTCATTGTAAGCTTTGATCCAGGCCGATAGTAGGCTTACCTCCAAAAGGATGACATCCTCGATCTCAAAGGCGAGGTTGAATGGTGTCTCATCCATTGAGAGCTAGTGGGTGATGAGGTAAGCCGAGAGGATGCTGTGTAGTTTTTCCACCTAGAGCCGTCCAACTTTTTCAAGTCAGGTCTTCAACCCTTGGAGGATCATCCGATTTGTAGCTTTAACTTCTCCATTTATCTATGGATGTGCAATTGAAGTGAACTAGTGATTATCCATAGATCCTCGCAAAACTTGTCGAAGGATGTGTTGTCGAACTGTCCGCCATTATTGATGATGATAATACAAGAAAGTCTAAAGTGGTAGATTATCGATCTCCAAATGAATTTTTATGCTTCCCACTCAGTGATCCGGGCCAGGGACTCAACTTCAACCCACTTTATAAAGTAGTCAATGACAATAATTAGGAACTTCCTCTGGATGGAGATCGGTGAGAAAGGGTAAAGGATATCTATCCCCCATCGAGCAAAGGGCCAAGGAGTGCTCAAGGAGCTGAGAGGTATCACGGGCTGATGTTGGATATTGGCATGCCTATAACAATGATCATAGCACTGCATATACTTAATGGCATCTTTAAAGATGATGGGCTAGTAGTATCCTTATCCTAGGATCTTGTAGGGCAAGCCACGGCCTTTGATATGACTATCGTAGATCCCTTCATGGACCTCCCAAAGGATAAAGTTTACTTTTGAAGGGCAAAGACAGTGGAGTAATAATGAGTAGTTTCACTTATATAGCTTTTTGTTGATTACCATAAATAGGATAGGTCGATGTTTGAGGTTTCTTGCCTCAGCCGCATCCTCTAGTAGTGCTCCTTGTAGATAATAGATTATAGGGTCCATCCAACAAGGCTCACTACTTGCCTGCTGGATTGGGGCTAGCTCTTTCTTGATACTTGGCCTACCAAGATTCTCTAAGTATGCCATTTTAACAATTTTTACATAATCGAAAGTGGCTAGCCTTGATAGCAGGTTTGCCTAGGCATTTTCTATCTAAGAGATCTATAGAATTTCAAAGAAAAGAAAAAACAGGGTGATCTTCCTTACCCGTTGAAGGTACTTTTCCATAGTTGGGATTATGGTGTCGAACTTTTTGTGAACCTGCCCCATTATCAGCTAGGAATTGTTGAAAGCCTTGAGATGCTGAACTCAAGCTCACAGATGAGTCTTAACCCTGCAAGGAGGGCCTCGTATTCTACCTCATTATTAGAGGCCTTAAAGTTGAAGTGGAGAGCTTGCTCGGCAACAATCCCTTTTGGATTGGCAAGGATCATCTCGGTCTTAGACCTTCCAGCATTGGAAGCACCATCAATATGGAGAGTCCAGGGCTCAACCACTGGTTAGGCCCTATTTGGACTGGTTTGGTTCCTTTCTCATCAGAGATTGTGCACTCCACAATTAAGTCTACCAAGGCCTGGACCTTGATGGAGGGGTGAGGCTAGTACTGGATATCAAACACATCTAATTTTACCACCCATTTGGTGACCCTTTCAGAGGCATCAATCTTCTATAGGATCTATTGCAGGGGTTGTTTGGATAGGACCACGATCAGATGCACTTGAAAATTAGGATAAACTCACCTTGCCAAAGTCAAGAGGGTGAAGGTGATCTTCTCCATCTTCAAGTATCAGATCTCTACATCCTTGAAAACTTGACTGATATAGTTAATTGGCTTCTGCACTCCATCCTCTTCTCGGACGAGCACAAAACTTATGACCATGGGAAAGATGGCCAAGTAGAGATAGCGTGTTCTCCTGCGACTGGCCTCGTGAGAAGCAGCAGTGGCCATGTAGGTCTTGATCTGCACAAAGGTGGCCTAGTACTCCTCTATCCATTGGAAGCCCTTGATCTGTCTCAGAATCTTAAAGAAGGTAGGCACTTATTACCAGACCTTATGATGAACCGACTTAGTGTAGCAATCCGTCTTGTAAGGTGTTAGACTCCTTTCAACTTCTGAGGGGAGTCATTTCTAGGATCGTCCAGAGTTTGTCAGGATTTGCTTCGATTCCATGGTAAGATACCATGAAACCTAGAAACTTTTTTGAGGAAACCCGACAAGCACATTTATTAGATTTGAGCCACATGCAATACTTGTGTAGGGTCTGGAAGGTCTCTTCCAAGTCCACCACGTGCTGATCTTCTATGCTGCTCTTTACCAATATGTCATCGACGTAGACTTCAATGTTATGACCAATCTAAACCTTGTTGACAAGACATTGATAGGTGGCTCTTATATTTTTTAGACCAAAAGGCATGACCTTGTAGCAGTACAGTCCTTGGTTTGTGATAAATACAGTCTTTTCCTCATCTTTGATGCCATCTGGATCTAGTTATACTCTAAGAAGGCATCCATAGAGCTAAGAGTCTCACCTGGAGGTCAAATCTACGAGTTGATCGATCCATGACAGAGGGAAATAATCCCTTAGGTAGGCCTTATTCAAGTCAGCGAAGTTGATGCATGCCCACCATTTGCCATTGGTTATTTTTACTAGGACAATGCTGGCAAGCCAGTCAAGATACTGGACCTCACGGATGAAATTGGCCTTCAGAAGCTTCTCCACCTCCTATTTGATGGCACACTGGTGCTTAGGGGCAAAGCTTCTCTTCTTGTGGTGAACTGGCGGGTGTGCAAGGTTAATGTTAAGATGATGCACCATAACCATGGGGTTAATGCATATTAGCTGCCATCCATGTGAAGATGTCGGTGTTCACATGGAGGAACTCCCCCAGTCGAGTTATGGACTCTTCGCTCTGCTCACTCTTGATAACACCACTTGGGAGGAGTCAATCAGGTCCAGGAGAATAGGAATTAATTCTTTTATAGGCTCTCAATACAGTAGCTTTTATTGATCTCGGAGGTCGAGGCTCTTAATGGAAATGGCTTCCTTTGGTCTCTACTTGAGGGTCGCCACATGGCATTGCCTTGCCAAGGCCTGATCACCTCATACCTCGCCCATCCCATGGGGGTGAGGAACTTCATCAATCGATGGAGGTTGAGACCACGACCCTTAAAGTGTTCAAGCTGGGTCTCCCTAGGATAGCATTGTAGGTGGCTAGGATTCTGACCACCAGAAAGTCTAGAAGGGCCGTGACCTATCTCAGGGCTTGGCAAGCTATCACAAGTAATGTCACTATGTCCTCAACAAGAATGGCATCCCTAGAAAAATCAATCAAGGGAGTATTCGCCCGTCAGAGACAATCCTTAGGCAATCCCATCCAAGAAAAGGCATCGTAAAACCAAATATCCACGGAGCTTCCATTATCTATCAGGATTCTCTTTACATCACAGTTAGAAATAGCAAGAGAAATAATCACAAGATAATCATGCAGGAATAGAACTCCATTGATGTCATCAACTGAAAAGGTAAGAGGCTCCTCTCTAGCCCTTTAGCATTTGGGCTAGGGGATTTCCACTTCGGCCATCAAGGCATATATGCTCACCGTCTAGAGGAGCTTGCCTCCTGATGGCCAGTCTACTAGAGATCATGCCAACATGGATTCTGTTCTCCATAAGAGGTTTAGTTGCCGGTTGGGGTACTTAACCAATGGCCTTCAAAGTATGGGGCTGACCGATGTAGCTACATAGGTAGCCTCGCTAAATCAGTGGCTCAATCTCTCACTCTTTAGGAAAATGCAGTCCTCAGTATCATGCTCATAGTCCCGGTGAAATTGATAATATTTCTCGGGATCCTTCTAGGCCTTCTATTTATCTTCCCTGACCACTGGACAAAGTCCTTATCTTGATTTCCATCAGGATCTACCCCCGGGGAGCATTTAAAAGGGTGAAATTCTCCCAACGGAGAGGCCTAAGACTATTGGATCGGCGGCAAAACTCCTTGTCTCATTTCTTTTTCTGCTACTACTGCTAGAGGGGAAGGGTTGGATGGGAGTGGTCCTTTCGAGGACATTTTCGATCTCCCTTCTCTTTCCATTTCTCCACCATACCTTCTTTGGCATTGATATATTTTTCCACATGGACCAAAAGCTCAAGAAGACTCTAGAAAAATCTCTTGGAGAGAGAGAAGTAGAAGCTACCTCCATGTGGCTCTTATTTCAAAGTTGACATGGTGATAGAGGGTTTGAGGTCCCTGACCTTTAACATGGCTACTTTAAAGTGATCCATGTAGTAGCGGAGGTACTCACCCTTTTCTTTTTGGACTGATAAGGTGAAGTCAGAGCCTCGCTCAGGCTCTTACTTCTTTGTAACTGGGCCATAAACCTCTACTTGAATTCTTCGAAGGAATGGATCGACTTTGGCTAAAGCCGAGTATACCAGGCTCTTGCCACTTCTATAAAGGTGGTCGGGAATGTCTTACATATGAGTGTCCAATATCCTTTGAAAAAGCATTAGGGATCTGAAGCTCTTCAGGTGGTCAATGGATCAGAGGTGCCATCGTAGGCTTCCATAGTAGGGGCCTTGATGTGGTGGGATACTAGTTCCTTCATAATCTTGCAAGTGAATGAGGGGCAAATCGTAAATCAGGACGCACCATCCAAAGTTAGATTATATTGGCGAAGCTCTCTTAGGTAGCCATCCATCTCCTGGAGTTTATGTGTGAGCTCGCCCTGCCACCCAGATCACTAGATGGGGTGAGGGCTTAAAGATTCCTCTGGTGAAGCATCCTATATAGAGAAAGAGGAAACGAAAACACAAGAGTTAGTTGGGCATTCCTTGCCTGGCTCCTGACGGGAGGGGTGACTTCAAGATATGGCAGATTGGGGCGAGGCTAGAGGGGAGCTCACCTTGCTCTCCGAGCCAACCACCTTGCCTAGGGAGTGTTTGGCTTCGCAGTGGGGGCAACCTTAGTCCTGGCTTGCACCCCAGGCTCACCTTATGTCATAGGCTGTTTGCCCTGCCTCATGGGAGGCAGGTGTGAGGTGGATGGATGGTGGGTGGGCTCCACCTCGACTCTAGATAGGGCTTATTGAAAACTCTGTACCAAGGTCGTCAGTGTTTGGACTTGCCAAGAGAGTTGCTGAAACTGCCCGATAGTGATAGTCGAAGCAACTAGATGCCCCACCTCTTCTCTTTCTAGTGGGAGCGGAGAGAGGGTTGCCAAGGTTACAAATGCCTCGGTAGGGGTGGACGTGATAGTCCTTTTTCTCTTAGCTATAGCACGAGCCAAGTGCAAGGCGGTACCAGAGGCAAATTTCAATCCTCAATAAAGTTTTATGGCATTGACTCTTCCTCTAGTACTAATCTGTTGCGAATCTCCTGGAGGTGGTGCTGACTCAGGCTTGGCTTGGATGGTGGCTAGAGCAGGAGTAGCTACTAGTGGTGCAAAGCCAGCCTCGTAGGGTCCTATCACTAGAAGTCAATCATGCAAGATAGAGAAGACCAGAAAGTCCAACATACCAAGGATGGGTTCACACTGATTGACCCTCCGATGCCTAAATCAGTCTCTTAGAGAGATAAACAAAGAAAGCTTGGAGTCCCCTTTGGTTTTAGAGCAGGAGTGGGAGAGGAGCTGGAGAAGAAGCAAAGGAGAGGGTGAGAGAGGGATGGAACATAATCCGTAGAAGAAGGGGATCTCAGTGCTTGAGAGTCCTACTTCCTTGGGACTGGCACATAGATGAAGTGGAGTCGTGGAGGTCCAAGCACCCTGTAAGTAAGAGGAAGTGTGTGGAATGGCTTGCAAGGATATCCTTAGATGGCGAGCTATGAAAAACTCAATTCATGGAGCTCTAGGTGTGCATTCTCAGATGAGATCAAGAAAAGGATTCCTTTTCTGTGGAAGGACGTAGCTCTTGAGAAGTGTGGGCTCTTGGTCCCATCTTTGTTCTCTCCCCTTGCTCTTCTCCTTGTGTCCTTATCGTGGCCTTATTTAACTTGGAAGGTTTCCGTGAATCAAGTTATGGACGTGTACCTAGCGCCTAAGGATAGGAGATGATGGTTGGCATGTTCTGGCTATTGCAAAGATATTCGAAATAGGAGATCATGCCGTGGTAAGTGTGGCAGGAAGTGGTGGCCGACATGGCACATCCCTGTGACGGGGCATTCCTCAAGTGGCAAGCATTAATGACCGCCGCACCAGGAGCACACACGGATGGGTGGCCAAAGTAGAACTAACAATGGTTGGTGTACATGTAGGAATTTCGTGGGAGCACACCTTTGTGTCCACATGATTATGCATTGGAAGGTAGCCCTATTAGTTGAACTAGCTGACACATATCTGGAACAGGTTAGAACCTGGTTGCTATACTGGATCAATGAATCCTGACGTATCAACTATCATCCCTAAATTTATTAGATGAAAATCGACATTAATATAAATTTATTAATTAATAAAAAAATTATATATTATATTATATAAAAATTATATATTGATAAAATATTTTAATCATTTCGATTTAAATTAAACATGCTATGAAAGCCGGTAATGTACTAGTTCATATCCAACCACAGCACTCGAATGACCTACATGTGGTGGGTCCCTTGCATCATTTGTAGGTGTCCGGTTGACTGCACTAAAACTGGATGTATTCTTCCTGGGGCCCGCGACGGTTGGTATGAGTGAGAGGTCAGGGTTTTTTTCTTTGCCCCCGTTCTACTAGCCGGCGTCTTAGTGGTGTCAGATTGATGTACTCACCATTAGGTAGGGAGAGACCGCATAAATCTGAGCATCTCGCATCGAATATTATCTGGCGGGATGGGGACCTGTGGGATAGCTATACCGGGATTTATCCCCCTATCCTTTTTGGTTTACCAAAAAAAAAAAAATCGGATACATTCAACACCTTTTTCTACCTTTCATGAAAGTCTGGTAGGTAGGCTCTTAGAAAATACAGTCCAATCTAGCAGGGCTAATCCGTGTTGTGGGCCCAACGAATCATCACCAAAAAAAATCCAAATTATCCAACGACCATTTTAATGAATCGCTACGCCTCCCAATCATGTTACCAAGGACTAGAATATCTTCCCAACGATGCTAAAAATGGACCAATCATCTCTCGACATTCTAATAAAACAAGCTTGGTCGTGGAGTTGGACCTTTAAGAATTTTTAGCCCAGAGATTATACAAAGGCCTTTTTTCAGAACTTACTTGAAAATTTATATTTTTTAATAATATTTAAATAAAAATAATATAATATTTATATTATTTTTTATAAAGAAATTGTTAAGATGTATCCATATTTTTATAATATTTTTTATTATATAAATATATTTTATTATATAAATTATAATTAATATTATATTATATATAATTTAATATATCATGAGATAATATAATATAAATAATATATATTTTTTATTATAATATGATATATTATAAATTATATTACATTAGATATCATATAATATATTATATAATAATAATAAATTATTTTAATGATACATTGACTATCTTATTATTATATAGTTAAAGTTATAATATAAATAAAATATAATGTTTATTTTTTTGATTTATCTAGAAAAAGCTTATCGTTGATGATAAGATTTTTTTTTATTTTGATAAATAAATATTATTTTTTAAAAATATAATTTATTTATTTAAAAAATATAAAAATATGAGTAAGTTAGTTAATAAAAAAAAGTTGATCAGAATAATTTTTATGATATTTATCCAACAACCTTTAACGGCCATCTACGGTTTATCCTACGGACTTCCAACTTTCAAGCCATTCCGGTCGGATCCGAGGGCATTCTCGTAAGGCCATTCATTTTAAATCGCTTAAAAGGTGTAAGAAAAAAATAAAATATATAAAAGGAGATAACGGCCACGGTCCATTCCCTCGCGTCAACATGTTAATCGCCACCAATGCAACCGGACAAACACGTTTTCTTTTCTTCAAGATCCGACGGCGGCTGACTGGCGAGAACTTCCCGGAGGACAACACACCCAGAAAACAGCCTGCACCCAATTTCCCCGCATATAAAATTATCATGCGAAAAAATAGAACGGACAGGATGATTCCATGCAGGAAAAATGGACGGAGGCCTGCTCCCATTGCATAGTTTTGTTTGAGGACGTGTGAAGGGAGCGTTGACTACGGAAGACTCGGAGGCTCGGGGAAGGGGCCGGAAAGCTTCTTCCCTCGTTCCTACCCTGACCGCAACCGCTTTTCCCTTCTCCCCCGAGTAAATAACCTCTCCACCTTCTCACGATACCTATATCTCCAACGCCATTGGAGACCAAGTTAGAATCGAAGAAGAGGTCGATCGATCGAGGGAAGATGTGTGGGATCTTCGCATATTTGAACTATAGGGTGGCGAGGGAGAGGAGGTACATCCTGGAGGTGCTCTTCAATGGGCTGAGGCGGCTCGAGTACAGGGGCTACGACTCCTCCGGGATCGCGATCGACTCCGATCTCGACTCGAACCCAGTCCTGGTCGAGGGGGGAGCGAATGGAGGGGAGGAGGCCGGGAGGCCGCCCTACGATTTGGCCCCGCCCCTCGTTTTCCGGCAGGAAGGGAAGATCGAATCCCTCGTTGGATCCGTGTATTCCGGTGATTACCTTCTGCTTCTTTTTCGCTGGGGGATCGCGTTCTTGTTACCATGTTTTACCCATTGATGGTTTCTTGGTTTGTTTTAGCTATCGTGTTTTGGCCTTCTTTTGCTTTTTTTTTTTCTTCTCCGGGAGAAAATTGAATTTGATGTCATTTCCAGTATACATGCGGGATTTGTGTCGGTTTGTTGATTCATCTGAAGTTTTGTTTGAGTGTGTTTTCCTTTCCTTTCCCTTTTTTTTTGAACTTCGGTATGGATGATTTGTTACTCAGAATGCGTATGGAGCCAAGAATTTGAGGGAAAGTTGCGACCTTAGGGTTTTCATGTTGATATTGTTATCATTATCTTCTACTTTTTGGGGGATGAGGATCTTATGAAGTGTTTATTTGATGATGAACAATTTTGGATTCTGTGAATGGTGCGAAAGAGACAATCGCCCATTATTATTGATATTCAGGCGGATATAGGGAGAAGAGAATTGTTGACTGGAAGAGTTGGTGACCAGTTTTAGAAATCAATAATCATGATAACCTCATAGTGAGATAGTGTTTCAGTGGATTGGAAGCCATAGGTTCTGGAAAAGAGTAGTAAGTGGGCCGTTCTTATATCGTATTGCATTGGCTGAAGATGCCTTACCTGCTTCTTCTTCTTTTTTTTTTACCGCATCTCTTCTTCTTTATTTTAGCCAGCCATGGAATGGCTTTGCGTGCAACTTGCTTCGTTTTAGCTTTAATCCCATTTGGTCAAAGTGTTTGGCTATAAGGGCTCTACCAAGACGTATCACAATATGCCATATCTCGTGCACATTTATTCATTACATTACATGACATAAACTCTCACTGCTGTCTCCAGAATGCATGATCTAACATCTTCACACACTTTTAGAAGTATTTAAGAGTCTTTGTGATGTGCAAGCAGTGTTTCTTGGAAACATTGAATACAAACAAAAAATTGGAATAATGTGGGTCACACTATTGTTGTCTTAGTCATGCCAAAAAGTAAAAAAAGTCTGACATTTTTTGTCATTTTGTTGCATTGTTCTATCGACAAGCATTTCTTGTACTATTTGTTTTGAGAGGAAAAAACAAATGATACTACATTTATGGTGGTTAGAACCTCTGTCATTTATGTCTGTCTTGCTGGTAGATGGAACTCCTTTATAGAGGTTGTCATATAGAGTCTAGAGTTTTTCCCCTCTTTTGTATACTTGTCTGACAAATGAGTAGGTGAGAGACAAGTTTTGGTTCATGCTATATGGTAGCTTTAGATAGCAAGTTTTCTAACTATTGTTGCAAAAGAAAAAAAGAAAGGTATACTGTTAAGGAGGATCCGTATGTGATTTTGCTCAAGTTATTAGGACTTGTAGCTAATGCTTTGATCTTATATTTTTATTGCAAGATGTTAATAGGTGACTCATATTTTGAATTTGACACCAAGTTGATCTTTCACTTGGTTGCAAGCATGTGAACTAAGGTTTTAAATACCGGTATTGAATCTTGCACCATTTTCCATTGGAATGGTATGATGCCGATACTACATATCGAAATTGATAGTTTCAAAAAAAAACCTGCTGATATCCACTTTTTCAGTATGGTCAGCACTGTATTGCTGTTGGACATGCATACGTGCTGGTATGGGCTGGTACAACTAGTGCATACCTATAGATAGGGTTTCGGCATCACGATGGCCATACCACTGCCAATTTTGTGTTAGAGCAGTATGGTACTGGTCATATTGTCTTGTTTTGGTGGTTTTTTATTCCATTATATGAAATGTATAAAAAGAGTTAACCATGCATATGGAAAGAAAATTCTTTAGAATTTTTAGGGATGTCACCACCATAGGTTGACATGAGGTCGTGTACATATAGTGTTTTTTAGCCCGAACTTAAAGTAGACAAGCCCTTTGCAAAATTATTAGTTAACTATGGTTATAAATATGAATGATCATATTGCCATCTATCACCTAATAAGATCAGGTTGTTACTTGAATTTCACCAAATAAGCTTCTAAGAAATTTTTGGATAGTTGTCACTCCAGATGATGTGAAAGATTTTTTTTTGGTCTGACCTCTCATCGATTCTCATTCACAAGTTGGAACATGCTGTTGAGGAATGAGTTATGTGCCTAACACGTGTCTTCATCCTGTTTATGCTCATGAAGAAAGTTACTCTTGTCGAACAAGGTTGCCTTCTTGATGTCTTTCTTAAGAGATGGCTAATATACTCTTCAGAGAACACCTGAATCAACTTTTTGTTACTCCATTAAGAGCTCCAAGATTTGCTTATAAATAACTTATAATGAATTTGTGGGCTGGCATTATCGAGTTTGGGCCTTTATATTTATGTTTAAATGTGATGGTTTAATTTTTTTCATCCACAAAGAAAAGGTGACATTAATGACAATGAAAATGTAGAAGAAGATGTTGTCAATGCCATATATGCTTTTTTTAGATCGAATGTAGGGATGCCACTAGTAAGGTTTTAACTTAGGACCTCTCCAAGTGGAGAGGGATGCCAACCCTGGACCACATGTACTTGGCAAAAATTGATGGTTGATCTTAGATAACTTCATACATTCTGTTCCTTTTGGATTAGGCTTTTATGGGCAATGCAATTTATACATCTTTCTGTTCGATTACAAGATACTTGGTTTGCTGTTGTTGTCTGAGAAGGCTGTGCAAATTGAGGTGGTGTTTCTTTCTTTTTTCATGGTGGTGTAAAAAGTTGAAAAGATCCTTTATTTTATTTTGCTTTTCTTATTCCTGTCTGACAATATGAGGTTTTTTGTGGTTTAGAGGCGGATGCGATGGACTTAAATTTGGAGAAGTGTTTTTCTGTTCATGCTGGAATTGCACACACACGATGGGCTACTCATGGCGTGCCTTCTCCAAGAAATAGTCATCCACAATCATCGGGTCCATGGAATGAGTTTGTTGTTGTTCATAATGGTATTATAACTAATTATGAGGTTCGTTTGACTACTCAGTCTCATCTTTTTTTTCTTTTTAATAAATACAAGTATATATTACTGATATATGTGTATTTCTTGGAATAATTTGGAATTGATTGAGTAGTTTCAAATGAATAAAAATTTCACTTCTGGTCATATTATTTTCTTTCCTTATAATCTCATATATAGTTTGTAACATTTTATGCAAGTCCTCCTCCTTCAATTCCATTGAAGAGATGCATTAGCCAGGTCAAATTAAGTACTGACTATTTATATCAACTTGTGTAATTAATCAACACTAGCTATATCGGGAAACACCTGTTTATATTCATTGCATTCTCTTGACTTATTTATCTCGGTGCTTTTTGAGGATAGACACTTATTTTATGCAGGGCTGTTTACCGTTCCTTTTTTAGGGAGCATTTGATGCTTCTTTTGTAGGTTTTATATTTTTATGGTTGATTTAGACTGTCATGTATTATTACCATTGCATCAGGATTATGTCATATTGGTCCTTTTATTAGCTGAAATACTCGACCAAACAATAAATCAAACATTTTGTATGTTTCTCCTTGACATGTACCAGACACTTTTAACTTTTATTCTGTAGTCTATAATCTCTTTGAATTAGCAACATTTCAATGAGCACTCTTTGTGAAATCATATTATCTTCAATGTATGTAGCTTTCAATTCTTTTTCTTCTCTAGCTCAACAAGATCCTCTTTATGGTATTTATCATGTTTGAGAGTATCAGTAGTCATGCTTATCTTGGTTAGTTTGAGATGGCTGTGTCTCACCATGATGAGTAGTAATACATATTATTGCAACAATGTTTAAGCTACTCTATAAAATACATTTCAAAAGATATTTTTGGGTCATCTATGTATATTGGATGACTTTGTCATCAAAAATATGCATCTTATGAACTTACCATATATTTGGACATATAAACAAATTCTACATTCTATGAATACAAGTATGAAGAACCATATATTAAATTTGGACACTGCCAAACTAATGTTTGTGAAGGATCAACAATGAGTAGTTGCATAAAGATACCTGAGAATCTGAGAATATGTCTAATGCTATTACTACCCACGATTTTAAGTGTAGAAAGTTTGGCTAAATTTAGGTTAAATATGCCATAGTTTTGAAGGAAAATAAATGGATAATCATGTCCTACAAATTAAGGTTGAAACTGATACTAGAAAATTTGATATTTCTGTTTCCACCAGTCATTATTGGAGAAATTACTATCATTGGCTTTTAGGTTAGGAGTGATATTAGTGAGGGGATTGCCCCTATACATAAGTTATAGAAAATTTGGGAAATAAAATAATTGTATTTTCTTTTGGTAAGCTAAAAGGAGGTGCAACCCCACCAACATAAAACGTACAGTTACCTAAGATAGTTACATCCTCTTGCATTCACCCAACTGAGATGTCATGGAGTAGTAGGGAGGAAGTCTTGCCACCCAATTTGTGGCTTTGTTGACCTCCCAGTAAGTAAGGTATGCTGAGTTTTTTTCTTTGATCTGTCAAGTTTTAGTGAAGCATAATCTTTCTATGAAGATTGCTTTAATTATTGTTTAGTTCAGCCTGAGATCTATGAAAAATTCATGTATCTATGATTGTACAATTGATTGAAGCAAGTTAAACTGAAGAAGTATTGATTGGATTTTAAACAAAATAGATTAATAGATCTTTGTAGCTTTTGTTTGCATAAATAAGTTTATTTGTGGAAAATAAATATAATTACATATTGTAGTAGATTGCCCAGAGTGGTCAAAATTCAGGAGGTGGATACATGACTATAGTATAAATATTTTTCATCACACTATTGCCATAGTAGAGTCATGGTTTGCTGTACCACCTATTACGAGGAGTACCATATTGTATTGGGATGAAACTAGTATGAAGCTCAGCTTTGAATCCGTATAAGTCCTGTACTGAGATGTACCGACCTGTACTGAGGTATATTGAGGTACGTATTGATCTGTATTGAAGCATACCGACCTGTATTAATGCGTACTGAGATAAAAATTGAGAAAAACTGTTAGAGAACTATTTTGGTGTAGGATATACTTGTTGCCTAGTGATGAAGCAACCCAAGAGGAGGGGTGAATTGGATTTTATAAAACTTTTTGAACTATTTCAACAAGTACGTGCTAATTGTAATTAAGTGCTTGTATTTTGCCAAAGTGTTTGTGTGCTTAATTAAAATATGCAACGGAATTAACAAAGTAAATGCAAGAGTAAATAAGCAATAAATAAGAGCAATCATAAATACAAGAATATATAGTGGTTCGGTGCACTCCAAGGCACCTACATCCACTCTCCAAGTTCTCCTTGGAAATTTTACTATAATCACCAAGATTACAGTCGATTAGTTTTCCGGGCTCATTAATCAAAACCCAACTTGTTTTTCCGAGCTCACAAGTCAAAATCCCTTGTTTGTTTTATAACTTAGGCTAACCAACAATCTATGATGGTTTTACGGGCTCACCAACAACCTATGTTGGTTTTACGGGATCACTAACAACCTATGTTGGTTTTACACAAAGGCTAACCAACAACCTTTTTGATTTTCCAAGGCTCACCAAAAACCTTGATACAACAATGTAAGAATGAAAGTAAAAAATACAATAAAGCTTTCTAAAATAAAGCAAGTATCTCTTTGAAGCCCTTGGATGATGTTGAAGAAGCTTGTCTCCAAGTTGTTGAAGCCCTTGAATGTTAATGAAGATGTGGACTTGGTAGCTCTTTCTCAATATTGAAAGCTTGAAGGCTTGAACCATTCAAAATAATGAATTCTTGAAGCGTATGGAACTTTTTTCTCAAATGATTGCTTCCCCATTTGATTTTTTGTGTTTATATTGCTCTCCAAACCATAGATGACCGTTTATGACCGTTAGGGATGAAAAACTAGTCGTTTGAAGCAAGTTGGAATCAAGCGCTTCTGAAAAACTAGCCGTTACTCCAAGTATCGATGCTTCACGGTTCATGAGTCGATACTTGCACTATTCATGAGTCGACACTTGCACAGTGAGTCGACACTTGTACAGCTCATCAGTCGATACTTGTACAGTTCATGAGTCGACACTTGTTTAGTGAGTCGACACTTGAGGTCAGCTCAAGGCGAAAATTGTGAATTTTTACAGTTCTGTATTTTATTTGTTCTCGGGCCTTAAGTCGACACTTGAACTTCTTCATGAGTCGACACTTGATTGTGCCAGTGCTGAAACTTCTTTAAAATTGATTTTTAGCCTCTTCAAGTTCTTCCATATTAATTACAAAGTCTTTATAATTTGAAAATCCATGGCTTCTTCAACTAAATAACAATCTTTTTAATATTTTAACATTGACGAGTACATGTATCTAATAAACACTTTTAACATACATTAGTACATATATATACTTAAGTGTTTTGTCAATCATCAAAATCAAGACCAGAGTCAACAATCTTTCCATTTTTGATGATGACAAAATCTTTAAGTATATAAATAAGATAAGCTTAAAAAGATTAATAATAATATAAACATGTAAGCTCAAAATCAATAAGTATCAAGCTCCACTTCAAAATATGATTTCAAAATATTTTTCAAAGTATGCAAAAATTTTCAATTTTCCCCCCTTACTAATTCTTCTCTTAAGATTATAACATTTTGCTTTCTTCTCTCCTTTTTGCACTTTCTTTCATTTATCTTATAATTTATTCATGTTTATCATATCTTTTCCCTTTTCATACTTAACATATTTCTCCCCCTTTTTGTCATCATGAAAAATGGTGAAAGGCAATACAAAATGGGAATGAAGGTGGAAAGAATAGTAAGAGATCATCAAAATCAAATACATGAAATCAATTAATCATGATACCAATTAAATATAATACTAATTGAACATGATACCACAAAAATGACATGCACATGCAAAAAGAAATTCAATATATATTAGCTCTAATATACATAACTGATAGCAAGATAACAATCCATTCACCTTGCTTGTTCATGGGATAAGGCCACAGTGGCACCCCAACACATTATAAGTGACTCCATTGAATGGGAAGAGAGGGTCTTTAAACCTTACTTAACTCCTATGACCGGATGACCATGGTGACTAACCCAATCTGAAGCAGTTACTAGGAGCTCTTTTCTCTCCTTTTTTAAGATTCTTAATAAATCTTGATACCAAATGAATGTAACTCCCCTCAAAGGATTAGGTTTGAAAATAAGGAGTATCAAAGCAATATAAGAATGATATCAAGAAAACATTGAAAGCATCATACATGACAACAAATCTTTGGATGCTCCTCCTAAATATTATTCATCTTAAAAATATGCATTCATTGATGAATAAAACATGAAAGCACAAGCATCATAGTTTCAGACAATTTGAAATATAAACATAAATACTAAGTCTAAAAGCAAAGATTTGAATTTCCAAGATATACAAAATTTTTAAAATGCAAGGGATTGATCATCATGATTTCAAATTTATTTGAAATGATTTGATATCCATACAGATGTTAGAAGTAATTTAATAGCAAGTCTAGCTACTGGAGCAAGAATTTATCAATATGTATATATTCTTCTTAAATGTAATCCTTAACTACCAGTTCTAGTCTTGATCTAAATCATTTCTAATTTAAGCATAGATGCAAAAAATGTATACATTTCATCACAACATTTTACTTGAAATAGTTTAAAACTATATTAATCAAAATCAAGTGAAAGTCTAATAATCACAAGTTTAATCATGAGAGCATGAAATCTATCAACATCAAAAAGTTCATAATCACAAAAAATGACTATTAGTTTAAACTTTATTCTAATTAATCAATTGAAAAAATTTTCAAAGCAATATGCAACTTTAAAAATATTTTTTATGAAATAATTTAAGATACATTAATCAAAATCAAGTGAAGGTCTTATAATCACAAGTTTAATCATGATAGCACGAAATTCATCAATATCAAAAAGTTCATGATCATAACCAATGACTATAAGTCTAAACTTGATTCTAATTAATCATTTAAAATAATTTTTTAAAGTAATTGATGCAATATTTATAACAAATATTCAACTACATTTAAAATTATGGAAGGAAATGTTTAGATTTTAGTAATATATATAATCCTTCCTTTATCATTTAGTTCAAAATGTAGCTTGTCCATTCTTTGTATTTTGTATAGCTACATTTCAAAAACTTCATTTCTTCATGTTGGGCTGCAAGACATTCTTGCAAAATAAACTAGGTGGATAATTTCGGTATCCACACTTTTTTAGGTCATTTAGGGTTAGTAAATATGGTTCCTTTTGGAATCTAAATTTTTTTTAATTTACAAGGATATGCATTATGCCCAAATTTACAATATTTAAAACAAGTCAAATTAGAAGATGCATCAACAAAGAAATTCTTGTTCTTTAACTCAAGATTTTTGTTTTTCTTTAAAAGCTCATCATTTGATACAAAAATCTTGGATCTTCTAAGAATTTTTATTTCATTTAATAAAACATCAATCTTTATATTTAAATCATCATTTTTATTGGCAAGATTTGTGTTTTCAAGAGAAAAAGAATCTACATGTCTTTTTAATTTCTTGTGCTCATTTTTTAATACTTTGTATTCATGCACAAGATCATTAAATGCATCATGTAATTCATCAAAGATAAAATCATATTCATTTTCAGAATATACCTCTTCCTCATTTGCCATGAAGCAAAGATGGGCAACTTTTTGTTCATCATCCGAACTTGAATCTTCGCTATCGCTCCAAGTTGCTATCATTGTCTTGAATTTTTTTTGGTCTTGAGGGTTATTATCTTCTTCTTCTCTTGATCAGCAACCACTTCCTTTTTTCATAAGTTCAACTCATAGGTCATGAGTGAACCGATGAGCTCCTCCAAAGGTAAGGTTTCTACATCTTTAGCTTCTTGGATTGCCGTCACCTTTGGATCCCATGATATTGGCAAAGATCTAAGAATTTTATTAACCAAATCAGCATTAGCATAGACTTTGCCAAGACTTTTCATTTCATTAACAATAGTCATAAATGTAGTATACATATCAGATATAGATTAATATGCAGCATTTTAAACATTTCAAAAGAATGTACAAGTAAATTAATTTTAGTATTCTTCACTTGAAGAGTACCTTTATGAATAATCTCAAGTGTCCCATATTTTCTTCGTTGTTTCACATGTGGAGATTCTATTGAATTTATTAGGGTCCAATGCACAATAAAACAAGTTCATTACTTTGGCATTAAGCTCAGATTGCTTAATATCGTTTTCATCCCAATCCTCTTCGAGTTTTGGAACGGAAACGTCATTAACCAATATTGAAGAAATATGTGGACCATTAACAATCATTTTTCAAAGATAATAATTTATAGATTGAATATAAATGCGCATGCATGTTTTCCAATATATGTAATTAGTGCCATTGAAAAATGGTGGTCTAACACTAATACCTACAAGGGTTGCTATGATCTTTTACTCAAAATCGTTAGATTTTCAAATAGAGTACCGGCTCTGATACCAATTGTTGCCCAGTGATGAAGTAACCCAATAGGGGGGGTGAATTGGGTTTTATAAAATTTTTTGAACTATTTCAACAAGTATGTGCTAATTGCAATTAAGTGCTTGTGTTTTGCCAAAGTGTTTGTGTGCTTAATGAAAATATGCAACGGAATTAACAAAGTAAATACAAGAGTAAATAAGCAATAAATAAGAGTAATCACAAACACAAAAATATATAGTGGTTCAGTGCACTCCAAGGCACCTACATCCACTTCCCAAGTTTTTCTTGGAAATTTCACTATAATCACAAAGATTACAGTCGATTAGTTTTCCGGGCTCACTAATCAAAACCCAACTTGTTTTCCCGGGCTCACAAGTCAAAATCCCTTGTTGGTTTTATAATTTAGGCTAACCAACAACCTACGATGGTTTTACGGGCTCACCAACAATCTAGTTGGTTTTACGGGCTCACCAACAATCTAGTTGGTTTTACGGGATCACCAACAACCTATGTTGGTTTTATGGGATCACCAACAACCTATGTTGGTTTTACATAAAGGCTAACTAACAACCTCTTTGGTTTTCCAAGGCTCACAAAAAATCTTGATACAACAATATAAGAATGAAAGTAAAGAATACAATAAAGCTTTCTAAAATAAAGTAAGTATCTCTTTAAAGCCCTTGGATGATGTTGAAGAAGCTTGTCTCCACGTTGTTGATGCCTTTGAATGTTGATGAAGATGCGGACTTGGAAGCTCTCTCTCAATCTTGGAAGCTTGAAAGCTTGAACCACACAAAATAATGAATCATTGAAGTGTATGAAACTTTTTTTCTCAAAGGATTGCTTTCCCATTTGATTTTTTGTGTTTATATAGCTCTCCAAACCATAGATGACCGTTTATGACCGTTTGGGATGAAAAACTAGCCGTTTGAAGCAAGTTAGAATCAATTCTGCACTTCTGAAAAACTAGCCGTTACTTTAAGTGTTGACACTTGCACAGTTCATGAGTCAACACTTGCACAGTGAGTCAATACTTGTACAGTTCATGAGTCGACACTTGTACAGTGAGTCGACACTTGAGATCAGCTCAAGGCAAAAATCTTGCATTTTCACAGTTCTGTATTTTTCTTGTTCTCAGGTCTTGAGTCGACACTTGAACTTCTTCATCAGTCGACACTTGATTGTGCCAGTGCTGAAACTTCTTCAAAATTGATTTTTAGCCTCTTCAAGTTCTTCCATATCAATTCCAAAGTCCTTATAACTTGAAAATCCATGGCTTCTTCAACGAAATGACAATCTTTTCAATCTTTTAACATTGATGAATACATGTATCTAATAAACACTTTTAACATACATTAGTACTCATATATATTTAAGTATTTTGTCAATCATCAAAATCAAAACCAGAGTCAACAATATTGTATTGTACTGAACCGATAAGGTAGCGATACGGTGTCCACTGTCGAGATTGTGAACCTTGCAGTAGATAGTGTAATATTTGATCCTATTATTTTTAATCAACATGACTTTGCAGATATCCTTGTCAAATGGGACAAGTTTAGGATAGTTGGTATTATTGTTGGTTGCACACAAGACTACATTCTTTAGTCATCAGTCTATTCATATTAAGTTTGGATATAGACCCTAATTTGATGGAATGTAGTTTTAGCATATGTTTATTCATTCCAGGTGCAATCAATCTGCATGTGCTACAATGAAAGAGGACCTTAGGAAGTTATTCTGCAATATTTATAAGAAAAACTCAAAATTAAAGTCTAAGATGATTAGAAAGTTTCCTAAAATTCTTGAGCATAAAAATTATACCGCCGTATCCTTTATATTGTTCTGTGCTTCGGAAGGCTTGCAAATTTTAGCATCCAAAGTCAAGAATTATCTTATGGAGGTAAACTAGGATTGATCGGCTAGATCTCAAGTCAAATATAGTTAGATGACATCGGAAGTATGAGGCATGATGCAGATGATTCGAGTCATTGAATATGGTCTAATACTTTTAAATGGATAGGCCAGGGGTCTTCAAAATATATGATTTTTATCTATTAGCAATTTAGGGATAGTAGATCAATGTCTCAGATCATCGATGTGGGACCCTATAATCTGATTTTACTGGACTAGGTCTGGCTTGAAATCCTGTTCACCTCTTATTTTAGTTCACTACTTATCTTGTGATACGTTTCTGTTTCTGTAGTTTCATTATCTTACCAAAAAAATTGTCATGTGGCAATTGCCTTCTAACATCCATTATTTGCTTCTTCCATTATGATATTATAGGAAAAAATATGGTCATGAAATGTTCAACGTTCTTACTGCTAAGGCGGTAGCCCGGTTGGTAGAGGCCTTGCCTCACTACCAACAGGTCATGGGTTCGAGGCATGATCTCGTGGGTGACTCGATTAAATCCAGGAATTTTCCTGGGTCTTGCGATAGTTGATGTGAGTGAGAGGTCAGGGTCTTCCCCTGTCCCTGTTCTACTAGCCGGCGTCTTAGTGATGTCAGGTTGACGTACTTATCATTAGGTGGGAAGAGACTGCGAAAATCTGTGTACCCCTGTCCCTATTCTACTAGCCGGCGTCTTAGTGGTGTCAGGTTGACGTACTTACCATTAGGTGGGAAGAGACTGTGAAAATCTGTCTCGAATCGAACATTACCTGGCGGGGTTTATCCCCCCCTATCCCTTTTTTTGACCGGAAAAAAAAAATGTTCACCATTCTTGAATTTGCTTCTTTGCATTTTGTGCTTGCACTAAGCATGGTGTCCACCTTCCTCCTACTAAAGGCATTCTTGGAGCAAGTGAAGGTTTAAACCCCTTTTGCTAGTTTCTTACATGAGCTATGGATCTCCTTGTTTTACCTTCTCTCAAGTATTGAACTTTGTCAAATTTGACCTAAATTGTAAATTGTGTTTGTTATGCTGCTGATATCCTACCTGCACAAATGTTATATTTTGCTTATTTAAAAAATTAGCAAATATCTAAGTTCTTCTTGATCATACTTTCTTTTCCATATGTCTCTTCAGGTTCTAAAGGAGACATTAATCAGACATGGGTTCACATTTGAATCAGAAACTGATACAGAAGTTATTCCAAAGCTTGCAAAATTTGTTTTTGATAAGGCCCGTGATGAAGGAGGTATTTTTTGTTTTTATGATTTATTAGTCATTAGTAGAAATCTGTTATGATATGGTGAAACTTGTAGGTAGCAACACCAATTCAGTATGAATGCAATTTGCTTTTCCTTGATAGCATGTGTTCATTATTAGCAATTCCAGTGAATGATTTTTTTGCTTTCTACCTACTTGCACAGAATAAAACAGTAATCTTTTTTCAAATGTGTGATGTCTTATAACCTCATCGGGCATATTTGAATTACTTGACTCTGCGCCTTGCATTTGGACATGAAAGTTTATATTATGTTAGCTAGCTTATACACAAGTGATACCTTGCATGCACTTCTGCTTGTGGATCATTTTTTGAGCTTGATATTTTAGGGAAAATCCTATTAAATTGTTTATCATGATTAAATTAAATTATGTCAGGCACAAGGTATGTAGAATCGAAATTGGATGCTGTGCTAGCCAGCTAGTGGTGGTATATCCCTATATCAGACATTACTAGGCTCAAACCAACACAGCAAAGAAGGCTGAGGAGAGGGAGAACCAAAGTGGAAAAGAGAGAGAGGGATGAGGGAAGGAAATGAAGGCCGGTGGGGATGTCAGTGGTGGCCACCGGAGGGTCATGCAGGCCCTCGAAGGACAACCTTAGAAGGAGGGAGAGAGGAAAAGAGAGAGAGAGAAAGAGGGAGAAATTGGGAGGGATTTCGACCTTCCGAGGGCCTTCATGGCCCTCTGGCAGCCACCACCGGCCTCCCTGTGGCCTCCCCCTTCATCTGTTTCTTTCCTTCCCTCCTCCCCCTCTTTATCTATTTATCTCTTTTCATCTATTTGGACTAAGGTGGATCTCCGGTCGCCTTGGCAGGCCATCTACGACCTTTTCATCTCCTTCCCTCTCCCCTCTTTCTTTTTTTTCCTTCTCTCTCCCTCCATGTTCTTTGGCATTCCAAATTGAATGCCCGAACCACACTGGTAGGCCACTAGTATGGTTCGGCATGCCCTAAACTATTTGGTTCTAGATGGTTTGGCGAGTGCTGGTCAGGCATATATGTTATTTTTATATTCACATTTTTAAGAAATCAGGGAACAATAGCGAAAAATATTGCCATTTCCATGAAATCTGGGGGGCTGTCCATTTCTACATTCAGATAAAAATTTCCTGTACAGCATATCTAAAATTGATTAGTTCTCAACTCAAAAGCAACTTATTATTAATGCAAAATTATGACATTTTAAATTTGCTCATCCATTCAGCATTGCCACAATTTATGCTTGGTAGTGTCCAGTGATTCTCTTGGCTCCCAATTTGGATGTCAAGGCTAATTTCTTCATCTACACAAAAAATACAACTTTGAAGTAGTAGTGAACTTTCAGCAAAACTGGTAAGCAGTTATTACCACAATTTGTCACTAGATGCCCAAAGACTTGAAGGATTAGTTTTATGACTATGGTTGAGAATGATTTTGGTAGTTTTCCTTTATATCTCATTTCTTCATCAAGTTGATTATAGTTTATTTGTTTTTTACTTGGAATGCTACTCCTAATGTCACATAAATGGATTTTCATTTTAGATTCTTGGGAAGAGTTCTGATTTGATTTCCTCAAGTTGGGTTGCATGTTAGATCTTTTAACTTCTTAAATAACATTTTTTCCCCAATGTTAGGCTCTTTTGCTTCTATTTTAGGTCTGTAATGTTTACTGCTATTCATTCAGTATTAGTCATCTGATCCCTCGAGCCTCAAATACTCCTTACCCACTCTTAAGCTGCGAGGTGCACCTTATTTCATTATGGAATCCTTTAATTGCTTCTGTATATATATTGACTTTCCTGATCATTTTATGGAATTGTTTTTCCAAGATTTCATGGCAAGTTGAATGTGAAGTACCATTATTTTTTGCTTCTTGATTGCCTTGTGTCATATCAAAAGTAGCGCCTGTTAAGAACATATGCTTATTGTGCTGTTGCTTTCAGTGTACTATGTTAACATATCTCAGTCAAGTACAGATTTGAGGGCCAAAGTTAACACAACCTCTGTTCTTAATGTAACTGATGTAGATTTCCGTAGTTACTAATTTTGTGTATGATATATTGTTACATCAATGCAAGTCACGCCATACCATATTGGACTGAGTGGTTCAGAGTGTGCTGTTTTGCACCGGTTTGGTACCTGTACAGGTTAGCCCACCAAGGAGGGAGGGGGGGAGTGTTGGGGGCGCGGGGCAGAATATCCAGCTCCCATACCAAGCATACATGATACAATGATAGCATGGCACCGGTATAGGGCCTAGTACCGAGATGATGTATCTTACTATTTTTGTTTCCAGACTCCATGCTCAACTTGATTGTGAAGTATTGCACTTTTTTTGAAACCATAGATGTAGCCTGTTATCGAGTTTTCTACACTATATGATAGGACTTTGGATAGTATTTTTTTGTTGATTCCCAAGTCTTGTGCTTAAGATCACAGGGGCATATTCAGTAGAATTATGGTAACAGATATCTATTTATTATGTCTTGATTCGAAGTTACTGCCATATCACTTTTTTTATTCTGCAGTAAACATCTCTTCTTTCTTGTTTGTTGCTATTTCATTTGCTTTCATCTTCTTTGCAAGATAGTGCTAGATAACTAATTATTTGGGCAACTTGGGTTGCACAAACATAGATCCAACTCAGTCCAACCTACATTGTGGATCATGAAATGCCGTACCGCCTAATACGGCCATATGGGATACACCATAATGTTCTGATCTTGTACTGGTATGCTGTTTCGGATTGTGTCGATACTACCATACTGTATCAAACCACATACCGATACTGTAATAGGATTTTACTGGTATGGGGTCCGGTACCAAGATGGCAAACCTTGGTGTGGATTCGGTATGGTCATATGCATGCATCTTGGATTAGGAAATGTTAACATGATTTCAAGATGATTCATGTTCAAGTTGAAGGCTTGGGCTAGGAGGATTTTCAATCTGACCTCAACTAAAAGTTAAACTTTTATAAAATATACTGTCTATTTACGTATATAATCATGATAAAAAAAAAATGTGGCACTGAATAGGAATACTGGGAGAAAGAGGATCCATAGTGCTGACCTCAAATAGTTAGGAAAAAACTAGATGATTATGATTATGATTATTAGACAATGAAAAACCTTTCTTATTAGCAGAGACATGTTATCAGTTGACACTCTAGATTACCCTTCTTTTTTTTGGCTAATTGGATATAGATTCTATTTTAGATGTTTCTGAACTTCCTCAAAATTGTGGAATTTAAAAGATAGAGAACATTATTATGAAATATATCTTTTAATATTTTTTATAAAAATATTATTAGTGAAACCATTTAATGTAGAAAATGCTTATATTCTTTGGTTGAAACTCTTTGACACACACCATGCATTTTTCTCCATTTAAATTTTCTGTATTGTTGCTATTATAGGGTTCATCGTCGGCTGTGCTTTATTATTTTCTTTGTTGTGGTGTGGCTAAAAGGGATTGATGGTTCTGTTGGATTGCATGTTTTGTTATATCATTGTGTGTGCACATGTCTTGTTGCCCTCATGATTACTTCTATTAGTCAATTAATGGAAAAAAATGGAGAAAAAAAGTATATGCAATTATAAGTTCAGGTCATATCGTCTTCTCCCTCATCATCTTCTTCCTTTATATGCTGCAGGTGAACAAACTGTCACTTTTAGTCAAGTTGTTACAGAAGTTATGAGGCAGCTTGAAGGAGCATATGCACTGATATTTAAGAGCCCACACTATCCAAATGAGTTAATTGCCTGTAAGCGTGGCAGCACATTGATACTGGGTGTCAAAGTAAGTCTCGATGATATCATGAATTAGCCAAAATAAGAGTTTCTATGTTAAACACAACTATTTCCAGTGTTTCTTGTTATATGTTGGCTTTATGTGGCTTCATGATCTCTTGAGAAAAAATGATGCATATTGATGCATGCATTTCTACTATAGATATGTGCTTCACTCACTGCAATCAAAAGATGCAAAGAAGCATATCAATCGAATAAAGATGATGGGTGTTTGGGAAAATCTTGCAGGATAGGCTGGAGACAGTGTGGAGAGGTGGGGATCTCTTGGTCTCTCTCTCTCTCTCCAGCTTATCTTGCCAGATATTCCCAAACAGGCCTTACATGTGATTGCTATCTTGAAGGTTGATGGTCTTTTTTGATGTCTTATGTGTTATAAAACCATAAATCTCTCGTTTTAAAGTGGTTCATGCTTGCATGGTTTCTGTATTAATTATTAAACACCATACTAGCAAGTTCAGCATTGTCATCCCATTTTGTCAAAAATAATTAATTTCTGCATTTCTCATAAGCTTTAAGAAAGAGCTTTGTATTGCATATGAAAGTCCTTGTGGATTGTTTGAGTGCTGAAATTTCTGGTAATTGTCTTGTCATTTCCTGATATTACCTTCTTATTGTATCAAATTGTGCATCAATATGTGGTTTTAACACTGCAAGTTTTCTATGTTCTCAGGAACTAACTGATGCAAATACTGGAACATTATTTCATGATGTTAAAGCCCTTACGACAAATGGGAAGCCGAAGGAACTTTTCTTTTCCAGTGATTTATGTGCTATTGTGGAACACACTAAGAACTATCTGGCTATTGAAGATAATGAAGTTGTCCACATTAAGGTGATATTTCGCTCTATATTTTTTTCCTGTTAATAATATGTTTAATATTTCTGACTTCCCTTTCTTGTTCGTTCATCCTAGTTAGCCTACAGACTGTTAATTTGGGACTTATTTCTAGCAGAATAATTTATATTCTTCCTTGTGCTATTTATGTTTTTTGGTGCTTCGCTGCTCAACAACTGTATACTCATTGAGGGGTCATGAACCGTTTAGTACATATATCTTTATGTTGTGAGGTTTCATGTGCCACAAGAAAGTTATTGCCACTTCAGGTATCAATGCTAAATTTTCTTTGTGGTAAGAGTTAATCGTTTTCAAGATAATGAATTGTGTAATTTTACGTGCTTTATCCCATATAAAATAGAGAATCATTTTCTTATCACTAATTCTGTTTCTTGGATTAATTGATACAATTTAAGGTTCATATTGTAATGAATATTTTTGTGAATCTTAGGGGAGATTTATCCTTGTTGCATCTATTATGATCAAATTTTGTTTTTGTTCAATTCAAAAAACCGAAGTGGAGATGGCTTTGAAGAGAATGCAAAAAAATAAGGCATTAGGACTAAATGAAATACCAAATATTTGGAAAATCATCAGAGATACTGAGTTGAGTCACTAGTGTATTTATTAGATTTTTCAAAACTAGGAAAATGTCAAATTTTTAGAGGTGCTTATTTGTAAGAATAAAAAGATGTGCAAACTATTTTAATTATCATGCAGTTAAACTATTGAACCACTCTATTAAATTATGGGAAAGTATGATTAAACAAAGATCAAGAAAAATGATGAAAATCTTGGAGAAGCCATTTGGTTTTTACCAGGAAGTTCATTAGTGGAGGATATGTTCTTTCCTGGGCACTTAACAAAATAATATGAAGGAGAGATATTGATTTGGAGATCTCCTGGGTTTTGTAGTGCACCAAAATTCTTGAGGACACTAATGCTAAAACATTGCAATTGTTACAAGACGAGGCATCATGGGGGCATTGCTGGACCGTGGGTTTGCATGAAGGATCTGAATTAAGCCCATGATTTTTACACTAATCATAGGTGAAGTTTTTCAGATTCAGGAGGATTTACATTGGTTACATTTTTTTTTTTTGGTTAGTGATTATAGCTTGATGAAAAAAAGGACTAGATTAAATGCTAAAGTGGAATTATGGAAGGTCTTAGAGGATATGGACTTAAAAATCAGTGTTATATGTACATATATGTGTACATACATATAAACACATACACATTTAGTATAATATAATATATTATATGTATATGTATGTAAATAGGTACAAGGAATAAGTTGAATGTACAGAATTGGAAATGCTGAGATAAATGTGTGACAAAAATAAAGAGAGATAAAACTAAGAAATGATTATGGGCATGTATAACATAGAAGGGGTTCCAGAATGGAAGGATACTTTAATTTCTTTGAAGTTTGAAGGTTTTAGGAAGAGAAGGGGAAGACCTAAGACAATATGGTTGAAAGTTGGGAAGGACTCAAAGCTTGAAATTAGGATCAAAGGTTGCCCTAAATAGGAATACTTGTGAATGAGGATTCATAAAGCCAGTTTCCTTATATTACTCTTCCCACCTCTTTTCTGTTTTCCATCATATGTTTACACATCTCTACACGATCTTCCCATATAACTCCTAGTTTGGCAACAATGCTAACACTACTTGATGTGTGGTAATGTGTTAAATTCTGTCATTTACTTTTTTTTTTCATATGTTTTTTTTCTTTTTATTGTTGTAGTATTCTTACTCTCAAGCATCTGAATTTAAATGGCATGCAACAAATCTTCTGTTAGTTGTGCTGTTGCTTATATATTGGTGGGATTCAAGCTTGGGGTTGATCTGCTTTCAGATATTTACATTACTGATTCTCAAATTTCATGTTTATACATAAACTAATGGATAGCCATCTATTTTGTGACTGGACTAGGATGGTTGTGTATCAATCCTCAAGTTTGATTATGGCAAAGAGAAGCCAGCATCGGTGCAACGTGCATTATCTGTTCTTGAGATGGAGGTTGAGCAAATAAAGAAGGGAAACTATGATCACTTCATGCAGAAAGAAATTCATGAACAACCGCATTCCTTGACTACAACAATGAGGGGAAGGCTCAGAGATAATGATGTGGTTTTGGGCGGGCTTAAGGATCACCTGAAAACAATTAGGCACACCAGAAGGATAATCTTTATTGGCTGTGGTACAAGTTATAATGCAGCTTTAGCTGCAAGACCATTTTTGGAAGAGCTATCTGGTAAGGATGGATTGACATTAGACCTTTCTTGATGATCAGCTAAAATAATTATATGAGCTTTTTATTCTGATTGATATTTTGTCTTGGAAAACAAGGTATCCCTGTTGCAATGGAGCTTGCAAGTGACTTGCTGGACAGGCAGGGCCCAATTTATAGAGAAGATACAGCAGTTTTTGTCAGTCAGTCTGGGGAAACTGCAGATACCCTACTTGCCCTTGAATATGCCTTAGAAAATGGGGCATTATGTGTTGGCATAACAAATACTGTTGGTAGTACATTAGCAAGAAAAACACACTGTGGTGTTCACATAAATGCTGGGTGTGAAATAGGAGTTGCTAGCACGAAGGTAAGAACTGCTGTCTACCATTTTCCCCTGCTTTTATTAGGTAGTGCTGTGGTTTTATTGATGTTTTCTTTATGATTTGTCAGGCATATACAAGTCAGATTGTAGTTATGGCCATGGTGGCATTGGCTATTGGAGCTGACAAAATATCCACACAATCTAAAAGAGAGGCTATTATTAATGCTCTTCATTACCTACCAAGTATGTTTTTATAGGAATTCTTCACATGGGATGGGATACTTTGTAAATGTGCAACATAGCATGTAAGAGCATTTTGTTCCAGGAAGTGGATAGACAGTGTGTTGTCATTTACCTCCATTTTTTTTTTTTTTTGTTGTTGCAGGTCAAGTAAGTGAGGTCCTGAAACTGGACAGTGAAATGAAAGATCTTGCTGAGTCATTGATAGAGACTCAATCTCTTCTTGTATTTGGTAGAGGCTACAACTATGCTACTGCTTTAGAGGGTGCTTTAAAAGTGAAGGAAGTAGCACTCATGCACAGTGAAGGTATGCTTGCAGGCGAAATGAAACATGGCCCATTGGCATTAGTGGATGAGACTCTCCCCATCATTGTTATTGCCACACATGATGCTTGTTTCAGGTCAGCGTCTCTATGTTGTAAGGTATCCCTAGCTGGAAAGCATCTATTTTAATGAATATGTTTCTGTTTTATTTTCAACAGTAAACAGCAATCAGTAATTCAGCAGCTTCATGCACGTAAAGGCCGTTTGATTGTTATGTGCTCAAATGGAGATGCATCCTCTGTATGTCCTAGTGGATCTTGCAGAGTCATTGAGGTCCCTCAGGTTGCAGATTGTCTTCAACCAGTAATTAATATAGTTCCATTGCAGGTAAGGAAGCATTGAATAATTCTTCTTTGATTTTTTATTGTTTGCAAGAAATTTTCTCTAAGCACTAATTCTAGCCTGCAGGCTCATTTCCAGATATGAAAGATAGCCTTAGAAAGGATTTTGTCTTGCTCCCATCATCAATTTGTCGAATTTAGATGAAAATGCTCTTCCTTGAGGCTACATCCATCCCCCTGTTGTCATTTCTGTCAAACCTAAGGTGGCCTTTTGAGAAGGCCAATTTAAAACTTGTCACTTTATAGTTGAGTCCATAAGTACATTGCAACAAGTTGGACATTAAAGCCCAACCTGGTTGAACTAATGGTTCATTTTGTTCAATCTGCTTTATAACTACTAAGCAGCAATCACTACCTAACCTATGGGGATCAGTAGAGCCTTATGAATGTATTTAATCACTTTGTGTGCAAAATTTAGCCTTCAGTTAAGCAATGTAGAGGCTGAAAACAATTTTTTTGGTCACCATTTTAACTTCCTATTGTGACTTGCATGACCCTTCCTTTTCCTTTTAGGGCTTTATGATACACCATTGAAACAAATCCTGCTCTGCAAACTCTTAAACTGCCCTCCATGTCTGCTCTGATGTGCTGTTCAATCAGCAGGCCAGACAGCCCTTTTCCAGTGATGGCTTCATATGAGTCCAGACAGATTAAACCCATATTTTCTTCTGTCCATATTAGCATTGCTGGTGCCTCAGTAGGTCCTTTCATTCCTTCATTTGGTCCCCTGAAGTTGAAACCTGCAAGCTTTATGGAGAGGGTTTCTAAACTTGACTTTGGCCATATACCTCAACTTCTAATCTTTAGATATCTGCCCTAGTTTCAAATCTTAATCCCGAGAGATTTTTAAAGAGCGAGAGATCATTGCATTTTGGTCAACCGACTGCAATACCACAAGATTCAGCATTGGACAAGCTTACAATGTGTTTAAAACAATTGTTCAATGGATAGTACAGCACCTGAACTGGGTAAACTTATGCCATTTTGGGTCTCAAAAAGCTATCCATACCATATGGGCTTGCTTGATATGGTGGTTGTATCACTAGAAAAGTCTAGCTTCTTGTCTTATAAATTGTAGGCCATAGGATTTTAATACCTTGTGCTTGGTTTTGGATTTGATTTAAGAACTCATAATTAAGCTAGACCACGATTAGATGACTTCAGAATTCAGATATATGGGACTCCCTGATAACGTGTCTGAAATTTAATACATTCATGATGACATGCCCATCAATGAATAGGCCACATTCAAAAGTTTTCCAATTCTGGGCTTCTGTTTCATATGCCTTCTTTTTCTCAGCCGCATTCCTTGTCTACATTCACCAACATTTTTGATAGTCCAAACAATAAATAATTTTGGAGTTGTTGCCTCATCTGAGCACCATGTAACTTGTAACAGTCACTCAGAAGAGGAACATGTTATTTGTTTCTGATGGTATGCATGAGATTTTTGGTCAATAAGTACCAATTATTTTGGAGGTGAATAGTTTCTCCAGCAGGAAACATATGAGTTTGCTAACGTATTTCTGCTTTTTCATCTGCAGCTGCTAGCATATCATCTAACAGTTCTAAGAGGCTTTGATGTGGACCAACCAAGGAATCTTGCGAAGAGTGTGACGACACAATGAAACATGCCCGAATCTTTCTGCAAATTCTTGTTGAAAGTTGACCTCAAAGGAGACTTGATCACTCATTTAGGATTTCGATTCTTTTGTAGTTTCACCATGTGGTCTGTTTCCCTAGTAGTGGTGGCATTTGTTAATATTATGTACTACCATACTGGGATGCATAAAAGCAATTCCTTGGCTCTTTAACTTCCTACTACTGTTATTAGGAGAGTGCAAAGTTAACTTTGATGTAAAAGATGCATTGATTGCTCAGTGTAGGCTTTTTCGGTGATCCAGCAGAGATGGAATTTATTTTTTTCCAGTAAGTATCATCATTTAGTGTGAAGCATTTGTTTACGGTTTTTCCTCCTAAAACCCTTTTTTTACACCGGAACTACTCATCTACTCCACTGCACATAAGTTACTCAGGCTGAATGTGTTATAGGATGTAGAACAAGAGCAAATGCTGGTAGGTAATGATGCTAGCAGTGTGCAGATTTCTATTTCCTACTTGAACAAATAACAGGGAATTGATTTTCAGATCAATCCTCAATGCACATGCCTATGATTTAGTGAAGATGAGGAAGTGTTTAATGGATGGCATTATGAGCCCACTTTTAAGTCACAAATCTTATTTTTTAAAGGATTGTAAGCTTTTTTCTTCTTCTTTTTTATTTTTTGTGAAACACTTTGCAGCAAGAATGACATTGCTTTCCAAGGTAACAAGAAATGACTGCTGACTTGGAGGCACACCACGATGTCCTCGTCCCTGGAAAAGCCCTACACTGATCAAGTTTGGTTGGGAGTCAATGCTCTGCTTTTCCTGCCTTGCGTGTTAGATCATCCTGACACGAGCCTATCGTCACGCATTGCTGCTAGTAGAGCCGTTGTTAGCAGGTATACTTGACTGCATCACACGGTATTTAGGGTTTCAGCGAATTATGTGCGAGGGAAGGGTATTATCCAACCGAGCTGTGGTGATTCTTGGGTTTTGATGCCTTCAGGAACAGAGTGAACCATGGTTTTGGACTTCTCTTCTACCCATCCAAGAATATCACAAAATAAAATAAAAGGAGGGACTGCCCTTCATTTCTCAGAAAAGGTCGGGACCGTCCCTCATCGGATCTCTTGCAGAAAACAATGATTTCGGTGATGGATGTCGATGCCCAATGACTAACATTTTCAGGCTGTCAATACAAAGCATTATTATTTATTTTTACAGGATCATCTATTTTCCAATTTTTATCCAATGACTTTATCAGGCCTTGACCTACATAGATATTGTACAACCAATAATCAAATTTATATGCACCTTGGCTAGTAATAAGATATGCACCCTTGAAATACATTTGTATCAATGATTGTATACACAAGTCACACTAAATATGTAATTATAATGAAAAAACTTATCGAATTGCAAGCGTGCGAGCCATGGATGGCCTACCCGTTTATCTACATGCACCAGATAGAATCTATGCAAGTCATAATATGTAAATGTAAACAGAATTTTAAATATATCAAACAATGATCAGCTCATTGGTTAGGCTAAATAATGCACTGCATAAATATGCACAGATTCTGCAGGGTGGGCATCACATAATTTAAGCTTGGGGTCAATTTGGTAAGAAAAAAAATGAAAAATAACCGATTGTTCAAAAAAAAAAAGGAAAGAAAGAAAAGAAATTCATTTTTACAAATGTAAAAATATGAGCACCAATTATGCAAAATATACTTTCAGGTAATGCAAATGTAAGCAACAGTTTGAACATGACAACGTTTCAAGGACTCACGAAGTTAAATTCAGGATACGTTAATTATAAAAAAGGCTTTTTACATGGAGTTTTTTTTTCTACATTATATGAACATGGAGTTACACCACCTCATCCATGGAACTAACAATTTCATGGAACTGATCCAACAGAAGTGTCAGCTTTATGTTTTGCAGATGCAATTAAGTTTCAATTTCCTCATTATCTGCTGCAACCAGTTCCCTTTCTGACTTGGTTTCCTCTTCTTTTTCTTGCTCTTCTGCAAATTCAGAATCACATAACCAAAACAAATGTTTATGCAATGGAATTTGAGAAAAAGTTCACAAGTTTCATCTATTTGCATTCATTGATGTTCCTCCTTTGCTTAAAACATTTCAGAAGCTGTCAATAAATAAATGGAAGCAGTTTAATTATTTTGCAAGACTCAATTACTAGTGCTACAGAACCAAAACAATCTAGCCTTGCCCAACAATTTGATCAGAGAAAATTAAAATCCATACATAGGTGACATCCTCCTTGAAGGACAGGTCAACAGTGGATATGATATGAAACATGTCTCATAGGCCCAAACAAAGTAATAAGAAACGAAAGAAATAATGAAACTACAAAACACAAAACTATAAAAGATTGTTTCATGGTTATATTGTAAGATGAGAGGATGGTTAGCGAATTCTTGTCTTCCTCATCCTTGGTGTCATCAATGTCAAGATCATCCCATCCCACGTCTAACTTCTGTGGAGTATTCATTTTCTTTAATCAGTGCTTTCAATCTGTAAATGGTTAGCACAGGTTATAAAGCAGAGCAAGCATTATGAAAGACTATTGCCTTAAGCTCCAGAATTTGAAAATAAAGGAATTTGAAGAAATTTGTCTTTTGCACAGAACAAACAATACAAGAACAATAATCTGAAAGAGACTGGTGAATTCGGAATTCTCCTACCAATGTCAATTGATTCCTAAGGAACAACAGCAATCATACAATTTATCGAGGAGAAAATATAGCATCACTTTTATGTGGCCCTATCAATAATTCATATCCGTTAAGAACATGCATAATGCTACTAGCTCAATCCAGAGAGGTTTGTTGCAGATCGTTACACTCAAAGACAAAGAACCTGTACTTCTCGATATTCAACTTAGGATATAATGTCAATAATGCAAACAATCTATAAGAACCAACATGTTGAAAGGTTTGAAACAGACCATACAGATCTTAGGTCCAACATGTTCAAACAGCCTAAACTTGATGGAAATCTGTTACTTGATACAGAATGTATCATGTTATACCCACGTATCCCCAATGCCTAATTGAGCTCAATGGAAAGGAATCACTCAAAATTCTCTCGGACTCTGGACACCAAAAGACAATGATGCTTTCCAATGACATGAAGCAAAACTGACAGAGGAGATTGAACATAGAAGTTCTGTATTGTGGACAGAACATTTTGGAAATTCAAATGACTTCCTAGTTATGAACCCCTACTCAAATCTGAAATACAACATATGACCTCCATGGTCAAGGACATGTACCGGCATTCAGCACAGGAGGAGGGGCCTTGTAAATATAGATGGTTTGAGACTCCACACAAATAAGCAACAATGATCTGCTTAATTAATCCAATGATTTATTCTCTTTTCTCTAATTTTTCTTTATCTTTTTTGATCTAATAACTAAATATCTATTGAAAATTACAAAAGGTCATGAGTTTGGAACATACCGAGAAATCCATGTCATCTTTAGCTTTCTCTGTTAGAAGAGAGACAAATGACACAAGATCAGTGAAGCAGAATAAAAAATAGAAAGAGGGATTAAAACAAAAGAAAAAACCAAACTTAAAAACTTTCACCTTTACATCCTCATGAAAGAATTTTTTTGATTTAGACTAACATTAATTGATATTTTTTTTTTATTAAAATTCGGATTGATTTTATGATCTATGTTGACAGACGTAGGTTGAGCCCAATCATTGATTGGGCTAGGAGCACCTCATGGAATTGGTGTAGTTGGGACAATGTAATATAGCCTTAGCCCGACTTGATTCATGATGAAAGTGTCATAGCATATTTTCATTTTATTGGCTTATGATACGGTGATTTTTTTCATCGAGAATTGGTATCGGGATCAGGGATTATGACGGATATGTAATTTTTTTTTTCAGATCTATTTATCGTTCTAATTTTTGATCGATTTTAAAAATTTAGGAATTATTTTTTTCTATATTTGATATAGGAGGCTTGGTATCCAAAAGATTAGAAATATTGTTTTCACCGTATTAGATCTGATAAAATAAAACATTCCCCACCAATCGTCACATATCTGTGCATGCCGGACGTTGTCCGTGCTGTGGGGTGACCGGCGGCATCGAGATGACGCTGCCGTGACCGGAGGTGGTGAAAAAACAGGCAGGATCAACCGGTGGCCTCTATTTTTAACACCCCGGATAATATTAAAAAAAAAAAAACCACCGGACCCAACGGCGATCGGGTGTTAAGACCTGATCCCTCGGATCTTTTTTTTTGTTCTCGGCCTGTGGCCAAGATTTCATACAACACATGGAAAACAAAAAAAAAAAAAAAGGTTGAAGGCCGATTGTATGAGGGCGGCGATTGTGGAGGCCGCGGTCGGCCATCCCTGGGCCGACCTCTCCGGCCGCGTTTCCGGCCGGTCTCCGGGACCGTACGCCCCTCCCTTCCCGGCGGCGGCGATCGGAGGTCCTAATAACCATCGGTGGGTCGACGGAACAAAAAAAAATTCTGTTGCCGACTCACCGTAGGGCTCGACCGGACACCGGCGACACCGCCAGAGGCGCCGACTCGTTCTCCCCGGTCGGTTGTCGTGGCTGTCCGGCCGATCCGGCGCCGACGGTGGCGGTCTCGAAACCAAGGGTGGCGGACCCAATCGAGACCTGTGATTGGGTCTCGTGAGAAAGATGGGTTGTTTTTGCGCCAATGGGTTTTCGGGTCTTGGATTTTAACCCAAAATCCGTTGACATTTTATTATAAAAAAAAAAATTATTTTGTATTTAGGTCCCTAGATTTCTAGGATTAAATACAATTTTTTTTATAATTAGGTCTCTCCAAAATTTATAATTACTTTTTGGTCCAAAAAGCATTTTGCACTTTGGCCCCCGAATATTTTGGAATTATAAATTAGTCCTTTTATTGTTGAGATCCCAAAAAAATTATAATTATATTTTGGTTCAAAATAAAATGTTGGAGGGGCATGGGAGAATTCTTATAGTTATTTTTATCTATGATGTACATTTTGGAATGCAATGATATTTGTAAAATGGATCAGTGGATACACGTTGATTAGTATCCTATTTGCGATTGAAAGTGTTGGACATACATATATTTTGAGATATCCTTTTGTTTTGACTTGGATATTTATTCCCTGTATGCAAAATTTTGTGGGTTGGCGAAAATACTTATCACCAAAGTGGTTTATTTGTGTCAGTCCATCGAATTGTTCATCATGTTAGGGATATTTTATGATTATGACATACAACCGTCTGCCCAAAGGGGGTTGTTGTATGTTTTAACTAGAAAATGTGGCATGGAGCATTATGTTGCTAAGGTACTCTAGTTTCGTTGGGCCTGTCTGCCTAAAGGGGATAGGTTCAGGAATGCTAGATATCTGATTAGCTTGTGACTTCATGTGAAGAGCATTAATACATATTGCATGTTCTGTCCAAAGAAAAATATGTGATATTGTGTTTGTGCTTTTATTTGTTATTGTGATATGATATGTTTGTAATATATCCGTTAATTAATGTTTGGCATTCCTTATTTTGATTGTATAGTTACTTTTGGTGTGAATAACAACAATGCTGTTGTTGACGTGCTTACTGGGTCAAACTATAAAAAATGGAGGCAAGACCTAGAGTTTGCTCTCGGAATTGCTGACATTGATCTTGCTTTGCGTGAGGCCATACCCATTGATTTGAATGATCAAAGCACCATTGAACAAAAGGATTACCTTGCTAAATGGGAGAAGTCGAACAGATTCAGTCTGATTGTAATTAAGAGATCAATTTCTGAACATCTTTTAAGTGGTTTATCCAAGTCTGATAATACGAAAGAGTTGCTGGATGCTATTGAACAGAGGTGTCTCGTATCTAATAATGCTGAGATCGGATCCCTGATGAAGGAATTGACAATGATGACATACAACAATATTGGGATGTTTGAGAGTACATTCTGAAGATTGTTTATATCCAATCTAAGCTCAAGGGTCTGAAGATTGATCTACTAGATTCCTTCATTATGTCACATGCCTTGAATTCCTTGCCTGTGAAATTTTCTTAAATCAAGACTGCCTATAATACTCTTGATGAAACATGGAATGTTAATGACCTGAACACTAAATGTGTTGCTGAAGAAGAAAATGTCAAGAAAGAGAAGAATGATAGTGCCCTCCTTACTCTTCAACATCAAACTCAATCTAGCAAGCATTTTGTACATAAGAAGAAGAGAAAGCCTATTGCTCCTAGACAATCTCAGGATTCCAAAAGAGATGGAAGAGGTCACGATCAGAACCATTTCGTAGGAGGTCTCAAGGCTGCCATTAAGAAGAAGATCAAGTGCTTCCACTTAAAAAGAAAGAACACATAAAAAATCAGTGCTTTAAGTTCAAGTCCTGGTTAGAAAATAAAGAAAAACAGAGAGGTAAACTCCTTAGTTTAGTATGTTGTGAATATAATATGGTCAATGTCCCTATTAATTCTTGGTAGATAGATAGTGGAGCTTCGACTTATGTTGTTATTTCTCTACAGGGGATGATAAACAAACGGAAGTCAAGCCTGAATAAGAGCAAGTTGAAGGTTGATAATGATTCTGAAGTCGAAATAGAGTATGTAGGAGTTGTCAAGTTGTGCTTAGAGTCTGGTTTTGTAATTATTTTAGAAAATGCCTTTTATGTACCTTCCTTTAGAAGAAATTTAATTTCAGTTTTGTTCTTAGATAGGCTTGGTTATGGATTCATGTTTAGTAATAAAAGAATTAATTTGATATTTAATACGAAAACTGTTAGCTATGGTATTTTGATTGATGGCTTATACAGATTGTCTCTGACTACTAATGATTCTAATGCTTTTTTAAGTGTTGAAAATGTTGTTGCCAAACATCTAAGGACTAATGATAAATCCTTTATATTATGGCATAAACGCCTTGGATATATTTCAAAGAAAAGAATAACCAGATTAATCAATGATAACATTCTACCTATTTTTGATCTTGGAGACATGGAGATATATGTTGACTGTATTAAAAAAAATTGACCAAAACCAAGAAGAAAGGGGCAATTCGGAGTTCAAACCTTTTGAAAATTATTCACATTGACATAAGTGGACCTCATTCTTCTATAATTTGTGGTAATAGATATTTTATCACTTTTATTAATGACTTTTCTTAAATGTCTATGTTTATTTGATTAAAGAAAAGTCTGATGCCCTTCAAAAATTTAAGATTTTTAAAATTGAAATCGAGAAACAATTGAAAAAAGTTATCAAGATTGTGAGATCTGATTGTGGAGGTGAGTACTATGGTAGACATGATGTGGCTAGGCAGCAAATGGATCCATTTGCCAAGTATTTACGGGACTGTGGGATTGTTCTTCAATATACCATGCCTGGAAGTTCTGAGCAGAATGGTGTGGTCGAAAGGTGAAATTGCACCCTTAAAGATATGATACGGAGCATAATGAGTAGGTATAATATGCCAGAATTTTTATGGAGTGAAGCTCTCAAGACTGCTTTATATATTCTCAACAGAGTTCCCAGTAAATCTGAATTGAAGACACCTTTTGAACTCTGGACTGGAAGAAAACCTATTTTGAATCATTTCCAGGTTTGGGGTTATCCTGTAGAAGTGAAATTATACAATCCTTCAGAGAAAATGACTGATCCCAAAATGAGTAGTTGTTACTTTATTGGATATTCGAAAAATTCTAAAGGATATAGGTTTGATAGTACATGAAGAGGTAACAGAATTGTGGAGTCTCTTACTGCAAAGTTTCAAGAACTTGATGTGGCTGATAAAGGATCTTCATTTACTACTGATGATGATAATGTACAAGGAGAAACTATTTCTATTCCCATATCCAATTATAATGAAAATTTGATTCATGCTCATATTGAAGGAATGGATAGTGAAATCCACGATCCTCTTGGGCCTATTTAGAATCTTCAACCAGTAGAAGAACTTCAAGTAAGAAGATCTGTTAGACAAAAAAGATCCGCAATTTCAGATGATTTCTATGTTTATCTCGAGGAGAATGATTTTGATATTGGGCATATGGTAGACCCAGTTACTTATATTGATGCTGTCAGTTCTCACCAATCTGATCTATGGATAAATACTATGAAAGAGGAGATGCAATCGATGGCCCATAATGATGTGTGGGAGCTTGTTGAGCCTCCTAATGGTTGTAAACCTATTGGATGCAAATGGGTATACAAAACTAAAAGAGATTCCAAGGGAAGAGTTGAGCGTTTCAAGGCCAGACTGGTAGCAAAAGGCTTCACTCAAAGAAAAGGGATTGATTTCACTGAAACTCTCTCCAGCATCTTCAAAAGATTCTTTCAGAATCATTATGTCATTAGTGGCTCATTATGATCTAGAGCTACATCAGATGAATGTAAGAACTGCTTTCCTGAATGGTAATCTTAGTGAAGAAGTCTACATGAAGCAACCAGAAGGTTTTCAAGAAAGTGAAAAAGAATACTTAGTATGCAAATTAAAAGAGGTCCATCTGTGGTCCGAAGCTAGCATCACGATAATGGTACCTCAAGTTTGATGAAGTTGTGATCTCTCTTGGTTTTGAGAAAAATAAAGTTGATCAATGTATATATCTCAAGATCAGTGGGAGAAATTTTATCTTCCTTGTTTTATATATTGATGATATTCTGCTTGCTAGCAGTGATTTTGGTTTGCTTTCTGAGATCAAACAAATGTTATCTGATAATTTTGCTATGAAAGATTTTGGTGAGGCATCATTTGTTTTGGAAATTGAATTCACAGGAACATATCTCGTTATCTACTGGGTTTGTCACAAAAGGCATACATTGACAGAATTCTTCAGAGATTTAGTATGCAAAATTGTAGACCTTGTAATTTTCCTGTTGTTAAAGGTGACAAGTTCAGTAAAGATCAATGTCTAAAGAATCAGCTTGAGAAAAATTAAATGAAAGATGTACCTTATACCAGTGCTGTAGGGAGCTTGATGTATGCTCAAGTCTACACCAAACCTGACATTGCCTTCATAGTCGGTATTCTTGGTAGATACTTATCAAATCCAGGCTATCAACATTGGATTGCTGTAAAGAAAGTGATGAGATATCTACAGAAAATCAAGGATTATATGCTCGTGTATAGGAGAGTTGATAATCTTGAGTTGGTTGGATATTCGGATTCAGATTATGCCGGATGTCCTGATGATCTGAAATCAACTTCTGGATATGCTTTTATGTTGGCTGGTGGTGCAGTATCTTGGAAAAATGTTAAACAGGCACTGACTGCTTCTTCTATCATACAAGCTGAGTTTATATCTTGTAATGGAGCTGCTACTCAAGCTACTCAAGATAATAAAACTACTTATCACATAGCTAGTTATTGAATACCTATCAGCTAAGATCATTGAAAGGTTTCCAATTAATTGCTAGTAGCTAATCCATCAGAATTCGAACATAAATGAATACAAATGTGACCAGGGAAAACAGGATTCCCGTATTCATACAACATTAATTAATTGAACAATTGGGATAAAACGATGCTAATCGATCAACAGAACACAAGATTTTTTTTTTTTTTTTTTTAAGATTTAGATAAAGAGATGTCTCCGGGAACTTACCTCATGTTTGAAGGGAACGAGGAGACGAGGATGGGAGTATTCGATACGAGATTGGGAGATCGAGAGGAAGGAGGACGTCGCTGCGTTTATACGTTTTAGAATCTCCTCGAGTAGAACATCCACGGGAAGGGTGCCAAAACTTCCAGAAATGGGTGGTCGTCCGTGCCATTCCGACGGCTCAAACGTTGAAATGTCAACGCTAAGGGCAATGACATGTGCTTTGGCGCTTTGAGCAGGGTCCTTGTGCAAATTTTCTACTTCCCATTTCTCCTTGATCGCATCCTCAGCGAGAACTATCTTGTAATATCATCAAAAGAGAATAAAATTTTCATTTAAAATGAATTTTGAGCTTGTACTTTTAGATCAAGTTTGATTTCTTTTTTAGCTTGATTTGAAGTTAATTTTGAAGGCATTGCCTCACTATCAACCAATCGTTCGAGACTTGGTTCCAACGATGATTTAATTAAATTCATGAATTTTTCTAGGACCGATGACTGTTGATGTGAGCGAAAGTCAGGATCTCCTTTATTTTCGTTCTACCAATCCCCATCTACTAGCCGGCATCTTAGTGGTGTCAAGTTGACCTACTCACCTTTAGGTGGGGATTACATGATAATTTGATGGTTCTTATTTGAATCAGAAACAATTTATAGTTGAATCAAGGCCGATTCAAGTTTGAAGTATAGCCTATTCAAGCTTCATTTGGTGCTCGTTCAAAGTCAAACTAATTTTCAATTGATTTTAAGAATAAATGTGTTACGGCCGTAATGATGACGTGGCCGGGCTCAGATTCCGTCAGGTATGATCGAGCCACGTGGAGGTTTCTTCGGTCGAGTCAGCCTCGGCTCCCACGCTACCGAGGTCGAGCTCGGCCCTTGCCCCCCCAGGCTACCTCGCCAGGTGATATCTCGAGACGTTACCGCCCTGGCCGAAGTCGAGTTCGGTCCAAGGCTCCTCCTGCAACCTCGCCAGGTGTCCACCCAGGAGGGGTCCACCTCGGCCGAGGTCGGCTGCTCCCTCGCTCCTTCGCCAGGTGGCCCCCGGAGATGGGTCCACCTCGGCCGAAGCCGGGCGCCCTTCTGCCACCTCGCCAGGTGTCCACCCAGAAGGGGTCCACCTCGGCCGAGGTCGGCTACTCCCTCGCTCCTTCGCCAGGTGGCCCCCGGAGACGGGTCCACCTCGGCCGAAGCCGGGCGCCCTTCTGCCACCTCGCCAGGTGTCCACCCAGGAGGGGTCCACCTCGGTCGAGGTCGGCTGCTCCCTCGCTCCTTCGCCAGGTGGCCCCCGGAGACGGGTCCACCTCGGTCGAAGCCGGGCGCCCTTCTGCCACCTCGCCAGGTGTCCACCCAGGAGGGGTCCACCTCGGCCGAGGTCGGCTGCTCCCTCACTCCTTCGCCAGGTGGCCCCCGGAGACGGGTCCACCTCGGCCAAAGCCGGGCGCCCTTCTGCCACCTCGCCAGGTGTCCACCTCGGCCGAGGTCAGGCCGCCCGTACAGAGAAGGTCCCAAAGAGCGGAGGCACAGGTTCCGAGATTGGCCCTCGAGCCGTGCGTACCACAGACGGTGCCCCGTACAGATGGCGGCGGCACGCGAAACACCACTTACGTCGGTCCGACAGGTCCTGCAGTCAAGAGACGCGGTTCTGACAAAACAGGGCCCGTCAACGAATAGCGCCGGCACTTAGGAAGGAGAGCGCCCTCACTGGGCCCGAGGTCTGACCGGCCGCCCTGCCGGCGCCACCCCCCTTTTCTTTACCCTTTCCCTGCTGGGCTCGGCGAACGAGGTTGGAAAGCCGCCTGGCCCTCAAAACCAAAAAGGGAAAGAGAAAAGGATGGAGAGGGGAGCCTCCCAAGAGCAGAAGACAGGCAGGCAGCGGGAGGAGATAAAAGGAAGGAAATTGGAGGCGACCAGGTAAGCTGGGACAAGTGAGAAATAGTGGCCAAAAAGCCTCGCTCCGAGAGTAAGATCGAGGGTCCCCAGAGGGGATCGCTTGGCGTGAGCTCGGCAAGGAGGCCCGGCCGGGTTTTTGGTCCCTACAGCACCCTTCTTGCTAGAAAATTCTCTGAGTCTGGGACTCCTTCGGGGACCCGTCTTGGAGAATCTATTCCTTCTCGCCGTCTACTAACTTGATCGTCGGAGCTCCCTCGCCGGGATCCCCGGCCAGGGTCTTCTGACCCTCTCTTGCAGGTTCGCTCCGGCCAGGAGGCCCCAGGAGCAAGGCGGTCTGGTAGGATCGACGGATCCGAGGCACAGGCGCGGCGGCGAGATCGGCAACAGATTGGTGTGCCAGGAAGGGGGGCAGGACAACACCCCCTAGCGGGGGCCAGCTTTCTGCAGGTACCGCGCTCTCCGACAATGGTGGTCACTCGTGGGCGCGAGGCATCCACCAGCCGTATGGGGGAGGTTCCCTCCCCTCAAGGGGCCCACAGCCCGGAGAGGGAGCTCCCAGCTCCCCCTCCTCTTCCATTACCGCCGACCTCGGCAGACGGGCCCCTCGCGGCCGTCATCCAACAGCTGCAGACCTTGACCTCGGCGGTCCGGCAGCTTCAACATCAGCAGCGGTCCCTGGTGACGCAGCCACAGCCGGGGACCCCCGCGGCTCGGGCCACGGGGCCGCGTGGGAGCCTGCGCTCTATTCAGGGCAGGCCATCCCACCTGAGGGCGGTCTCCGACCCCCGCAGGAGCCACCAAGCTCCCGCAAAAAGAAACTACTCCGGTTCGGCGGATCACGAGAGTCGATCCCCGGCCGATGAAGCCGAAACGGCGCATCGCAGCAAGCGACGCCGAGGCATGACTTCGGACCGAGACCAATCGGCGCCCCCTTCGCCGGCGGCCTCGGTGGAAGACTCCACCGACGAGGCCATCAGGCGTCAGGCCGAGAGGCGCCTGGAGGAGCACGAGCGCAAGTTGGCGAAGTTCGCTCGCCGATTTGCCGACCTGCAGAACTCATCAGCAGACCCGGCAGGCTACGACTCCCGTCCCCCCTTCTCTGAAGAAATCCAGGCGAAGCCGATCCCGAGCCGGTTCCGCATGCCGCAGGTGGATCCCTACGATGGGACCACCGACCCTCTGGACCATCTGGAGAGCTACAAGGCTCTCATGAGGGTCCAGGGGGCCACTGACGCTCTTTTGTGCATCGCCTTTCCCGCTACCCTCCGGAAGGCCGCTCGAGTCTGGTTCACCCGCCTCGAGCCCGGATCCATTTGCTCCTTCCACCAGCTGGAAGGAAAGTTTGTGGCGTACTTCGATGCTTGTCGGAAGGTGCCAAGAGAGGTGGATAGCCTCTTCTCCATCCGCCAGCAGGACCAGGAGCTGCTACGGGACTACATCACCCGGTTCAAGACCGCAGCCCTGGAAATCTACAGCCTGGATGAGCCCATCGCCATGCTGGCTTTGAAGCGCGGACTCAAGATGTCCCGCCTGACCTACTCCCTGGACAAGAAGCCTCCCAGGACATACTCCGAGCTCCTCCTCCGCGCCCACAAGTACATCCGAGCGGAGGAGGCCGACCGCACCCGCCGAGAGCTGGACGGGAGGACTCCGAAGAGGCCGCCCCCGAGGGATCTTTCTGGAGCTCGGAAGCCCGGGCCACCTGCCGACCCTCACCCGAATCCAAGGACGAAGGGCGAGGCCATTCCGGAGCGGAGGTTCACCCCTCTCCTCGCACCTCGGACAAAGATTCTCATGGAAATTGAGGGCGAGCATTACCTCCGCCGACCTCCTCCTCAGAACCCGAGGGGTATCCGGGACAAATCGAAGTACTGCCAGTTCCACCGCGAGCACGGTCATGACACGGAGGAGTGTCGCAACCTGAAGCGGGAGATTGAGGAGCTGATCAAGAGGGGCTACCTCAGGAAGTTCGTCAGGAACGAGGTTCTCCCAGAGGGGCAGTCGCTTGCGGCCTTACCACCAGTTCCTGCAATCGATAACCGCCCGACGGAGAAGCCCGTGGGCATGATCTCACTTGGGGTCGGGCGAGCGGCGAAGAGAGCCCGGGAAGTCGGGAACCCGGAGAATGTAATCTCTCCTGAGGAGGAGAAGGATAATGAAAATGTAAACAACGATGCCATGGTGGTCGAGATGACCATCGCGAAGCATCCTGTACATCGAATTATGGTGGATAGTGGAAGCTCGGTTGACGTGCTTTTTTACGATGCCTTCTCTCGGATGAATTTGTCCCACGATCAGCTGAGACCGGTGCATACCCCCCTGGTAGGTTTTATCGGGGACTCCGTGGGGGTCGAAGGGGAGATCACTCTCCCGGTCACCGCCGGATCCCCACCTCGGCAGACGACCGTCCTGATGACGTTTACCATCGTCAGGCTTCCTTCGCCTTACAACGCCATTCTCGGGCATCCCGGGCTCAACCAACTGGATGCCACGATTTCCACGAAAAGGTTGTTGGTGCAGTTCCCCATGCCTTCCGGGCTCGGGGTGATGAAGGGGACGACCCAGCCGGTCCCGCATTGCCTCCAGACGGTCCCAGGCGCCCGGGGCGCGGAGCTCGGCCCCGATGTTGATGACCTCGACCTAAGGGAGAAGGAACCCAGGGGGGGCCCGTAGAACGCCTGTTGACTTATCCCCTTGGTTCGGACCCGCTGAAGACGGTGCAGGTCGGGGCGCAACTCCCAGAAGAAGAACGGGCCCGCCTGCTGGAGTTCCTCCGTGCGAATGCAGACGTGTTCGCCTGGTCGGCGGCCGACATGCTGGGCATTCCGCCCGAGGTCATCACGCACAGGCTAAACGTGGATCCGAGCTGCCACCCGGTCCGCCAAAAGAAGAGGAGCTTCGCAATGGAGAGACAGAAGGCCATCAACGAGGAGGTGGAGAAACTCCTCGCCGCCGGCTTTGTGCGGGAAGTTCAGTATCCCAGTTGGCCAGCGAACGTGGTCATGGTAAGAAAGAGCAGTGGTAAGTGGAGGATCTGTGTGGACTACACCGACCTCAACCAAGCTTGCCCAAAGGACAGCTTCCCTCTTCCAAAGATCGACCAGCTGGTCGACACCATCTTGGGACATCGCCTCCTGTCATTCATGGACGCTTTCTCTGGATACAACCAGATCCGAATGAGCCCGGAGGACGAGGAGCACACCACCTTCATCACCGACCGCGGAACTTTTTGCTACAGGATGATGCCATTTGGCCTCAAGAACGCTGGGGCCACGTACCAGCGTCTGGTCAACAGGATCTTCAAGGACCAGATCGGCCGCAACATGCAGGTGTACGTGGACGATATGCTGGTAATGAGCAAACCCGATTCGGACCACGTAGTTGACCTGGCGGAGACGTTCGGCAACCTCCGGTGTCATCAGATGAAGCTGAACCCTGCGAAGTGCGCCTTCGGCGTCTCCGCCGGGAAGTTCTTAGGATTCATGGTGACCCAAAGAGGAATTGAAGCCAACCCAGAGAAGGTCCAGGCCATCCTGGACATGGAGCAGCCCGCCTCCAAGAAGCAAGTGCAGCAACTCACCGGCCGGGTTGCGGCCCTCAGCCGCTTTATCTCCAGGTCGGCAGATCTCTGCCGTCCCTTTTTCAAGGTGCTGAGAAAGATGAATGACTTCGCCTGGACCGAGGAATGTCAGGAGGCCTTTGAAGAGCTGAAGAAGACGCTCGCATCGCCATCGCTGCTCTCCCGGCCCGAGGAGGGGGAGGAACTCATCCTCTACCTGGCGGTCACCCCGGAAGCCGTCAGTTCGGTCCTGGTTCGGACCGATGGCCAAGGAGTCCAGCGGCCGGTATACTATACCAGCAAACTTCTTCGCGATGCGGAGCTCAGGTATTCTCGGCCCGAGAAGCTCGTTTTTGCGCTAATAGTGTCTGCTCAGCGTCTCAGGCCCTATTTCTAAGCGCATCCTATCGTTGTCCTGACAGATCAGCCGCTGAAAGCGGTGCTCAGCCGACCCGACACCTTGGGACGATTGGCGAAGTGGGCACTGAAGCTCAGCGAGTTCGACATCGCGTACAGGCCCAGGTCGGCCATGAAAGCTCAGGTGCTGGCCGACTTCTTGGTCGAATGCGCGGGTTTAGGCAAGGAGCCCGAGGAGGATCCCCTGCACCAGCAGCTGAGAGCGGGCACCGAGGGGCCCGGAGAGGATGCATGAATCCTCCACGTAGAAGGAGCCTCGAACTCTGACGGGAGTGGAGTCGGACTCATTCTTGCCAACGGCGACGGGGTCGTCGCCGAATGTGCGCTCCGTTTCCAGTTCGCCGCGACAAATAATCAGGCGGAGTACGAGGCACTCCTCGCTGGGCTGAGGGTCTCCCGCGAGCCGGGCGTGACTAACCTTAAGGCCTTCACTGACTCCCAGCTCGTGGCAGGACAGGTATCCGGGGAGTATGCCACGCACGATCCCTAAATGGCGAAGTACTTGGAGCTCGTCAGGGCGGGCACGGCCGGTTTCCGGCGCTTCAACATCTTCCACATCCCCCGCAGGGAGAACGCCCGTGCAGACACTCTTTTCCGACTGGCGACCCTGCCGGACACGATGCTGGGTCACGCTCACGTGGAGCACCTTAAGGCCCCAAGCTATGAGACCCCAGTGGAGGTCCACCAGGTCAGCCGTGAGCCCAGCTGGATGGACAAGTACGCCGAATACATAACTAGCGGCACCTTGTCAAAGGACCGCGAGGCGGCCCGCCTCATCAGAAAGAAAGCCGTGCGATTCATCCTGATGGATGGGCAATTGTATCGAAGATCCTACTCCTACCCCCTCCTCAAATGCGTAGGACCCGCAGAAGCCAGACTCGTGCTCCAGGAGATTCACGAGGGCGTCTGTGGGAACCACTTGGGGGGCAGAGCACTGGCCTACAAAGCCCTTCGTCAGGGCTACTTTTGGGAGACGATGAAGGAAGACGCCGCTGATTTCGTGAAGAGGTGCGATCGGTGCCAGCGTCACGCCATGGTGCAATGGCAGCCCTCCAACCCAATCTTCCAGCTTTCAGCTCCGTGGCCATTCGCCCAATGGGGGATGGACCTTCTGGGCTCATTCCCGCCGGTGTCTGGACAGCGGAAGTTCTTGATCGTGGCCATCGACTACTTCACGAAGTGGGTCGAGGCCGAACCCTTGGCACGGATCACCGAGGCAAACGTCGCCAAGTTCTTCTGGAAGTCGATCGTTTGCCGCTTCGGCCTCCCCCATACCGTGGTTACTGATAACGGGTGCCAGTTCGACTGCCTGGAGTTTGAAGAGTTCTGCGGTGACCTCGGCATCAGGCATCACTTCACCTCGGTGGCGCACCCTCAGACCAATGGAGAGGCCGAAGTCACGAACAGGACCATTTTGCAGGGCCTCCGCACGCGGCTGGACCAGGCCAAGGGCAGATGGGTCGAGGAGCTCCCCAGCATCCTTTGGGCATACCATACCACCCCGAGGACGGCGACCGACGAGACCCCGTTCAACCTCGTCTTTGGAGCCGAAGCGGTCATCCCGATCGAGCTCAGCCTACCCACACTGCGTGTGGAGCAATATGACGAGACAGAGAACCCCGCCAGAATGATGCTCAACCTTGACCTTCTTGAAGAGACGAGGGACAAGGCCCGAGTTCGGATGGCGGCGTATAGGCAGCGGGTGGCCAGGTATTACAACTCCCGAGTGCGGCCGAAGTTTTTTCGTCCCGGAGATCTGGTCCTCCGGCGCGCCGAAGCTTCTTAGCCACGGGAATGCGGCAAGCTCTCACCAAACTGGGAAGGCCCGTACCGGGTAGCAGAAGCCCTCCCCCACGGCGCCTACTACCTGGAGGAATTGGGAGGGGCCAGGTTTCCCCGGACGTGGAACGCCTCGAACCTAAGAATGTATTATCAGTAATGTAAGGTTCCCCACTCCTGCAATAAAGTTTTTTTGCTTCAAACGCTCTTTTCTCACCTCGTAGGGAAACCGGTGCATGGCCCTGGGTTCGGCACGCCCGATCGTGGCCGACGGCCGAAGGAAGTGAGAAGTCCCGGGCTTCGGCCTGGAAGGCGGGGCAGAACCCAGTTCGCCCACGCGAGCACGGAGAACAGCTCTGCAAGCCGCGCAAGGCTTGAGAAAGCCTGCGGCCCCGGGGTTCAATCCGGAAGTCCCGGGCTTCGACCTGGAAGGCGGGGTAGAACCCAGTTCGCCCATGCTAGCACGGAGAACAGCTCGGCAAGCCGCACAAGGCTTGAGAAAGCCTGCGGCCTCGGGGTTCAGTCCGAAAGTTCCGGGCTTCGGCCTGGAAGGCGGGGCAGAACCCAGTTCGCCCACGCGAGCACGGAGAACAGCTCGGCAAGCCGCGCAAGGCTTGAGAAAGCCTGCGGCCCCGGGGTTCAGTCCGGAAATCCCGGGCTTCGGCCTGGAAGGCGGGACAGAACCCAGTTCGCCCACGCGAGCACGGAGAACAGCTCGGCGAGCCACGCAAGGCTTGAGAAAGCCTGCGGCCCCGGGGTTCAGTCCGGAAGTCCTGCTTCGGCCTGGAAGGCGGGGCAGAACCCAGTTCGCCCACGCGAGCGCGGAAGAACAGCTCGACGAGCCGCGCAAGGCTTGAGAAAGCCTGCGGCCCCGGGGTTCAGTTCGGAAGTCCCAGGCTTCGGTTTGGAAGGCGGGGCAGAACCCAGTTCCCCCACGCGAGCACGAAGACATTCCCAAAGATGGACCCCGCTCAAGGCCTACTCTGATGCCACACGGTCCGGAACGTTCCAACCTTTGTTCTGAGCGACGGACGGGACCAGGTCCACCCTCGTTCCGGCATTCCACATCAACATCTCAAGAAGGAAAAGGAGGAGATGGGAGAGTGGGAAAGAAAGCGAATTCGAGACATGGACAAATTGTGTTTTCATTGATCCGAGAAGGAAAAGTACAAGCTGGGAATCCCGACAGGCTGGGAGTCCCCAAAAAAAAGAAGAGAAGAGAAAAAAACAACAACGACAAAAAGAAAGAAGAAGATAAACGGTTCAGTTCGGCGCGGTGGCGGGGGCCTCAGCCGGGGTCGCAGGTTCCGCTCCCTCGCCGTCGACGGCTACTGGCTCGGGGGGTTGCACCGGGGCTTCGGCCGTGTCGCTCGCCGGGGGCGCAGCTGTGGCCTCGACCGCGCCGGAAGCCTTTCGGTCGGGTCCTTGCCTCCTACCTCCGAGCACCACCCCACTGAGGTCAAGCTCGGGGTAGAGGGACCCCACCTTCTCCCGGCACATCCGGAACCCCTTCAGGAAGGAGTCCACGGCTGCCTCCCGGACCTCCGAGATGTACTCGTCGGAGGCCCGGAATTTCGGGATGGCTTCCTGCGCCTCCCGCTTCGCGGCCTCTAGGAGCCCGTTGACGTAGGTGCTCCGCTCCTTCGCCGCACTCGCCTCCCGTCTGGCCTCTTCCAGCTGGCGCTCCAGCCACTGGGAATGGGCCCGAAGGCGAGCCTTCTCGGCCGCGTCCTCTTCTGCGCGGCGCTGGTTGGAGTCCCTCTCCTCAGACAGAGAGGACTCCAAGTCCTTGTTTCGCCCCTCGGCGCACGCCAGGTCCGCCTGGAGGGTCTGGTTGCTCGCTCGCAGCTCGACCCCCTTCTCCATAAGCTCTTTGACGTCAACCGCGAGCTTGCCGAGCTTCTCTTCTTTCTCGGCGTCTTTCTTCGCGTACCCCGCGAGGAAGTTCCTCAGCAGGAGCACATCGTTCCCAATCTGCACAGCAAAGCAACCGGGTTAGTGTAAAAGCTAACCGAGGCCAAAGAAGACAAAGGAGCCTGAGTTCGGACTTACCGTGAAGAGCTACGGGATGATCCCGAGCAGGGCGTCGGCGTAGTCCCTCCCGCCTCGAGATCGGCGGTCCCGCGCGGTGGAGGCATACTCCATCACTTTCTCCGCGAGCCCCTTGTAGCGGATCACGGAGCAGCGGTTGGTGAGCGTCGGTGGCGGAGCCGTCAGGTCGGCTGCGGCGGCGACTACCCCTCCAGCAAGAATCGCCGTCGACGGTGCGGCGAAGATCGCGGGCTGCGCTGTCGGAGCCGCGGCAACGACGGGGCTGGCGCTGGGCGGAGCTGCTAGTGGTGGAGCCCCCTCGTCGGCAGCTCCACCGGGTTTGACGGCGGGCGCATCAATGGCCCCGCCCCGAGGCAGTCTAGGCGGGGGAGCCACGGCCGCCGGGCTGGGTACGGTCGCCGGCACGGCCTCCTGGCTCGCCTCTGTGCGAGCCCTCTTTGCCGCGGGCTCATCCACCTTGGCGACGTCCCTCTGGGCCGCCCCCTCCAGAAGGTTCTCTAGCGAGAATTTCATCCCTGCAACACAAAAGAAAAGAAGGTCAGCCAGCTCGACCAAAGAGGAGAAAGAAGACAGAAGTCAAGGGAGGACTGAGTCTCACCCGGCTCGCGGATGGGACTGATCCCGGCCTCAAACAAGTTCTGCTCCGAGAGCAGAACCTCGAGCGCCGGGACCACATCGCTCAAGAGTTAGGAATAGGCCTCTTGGTCCGCCGACTCGACCTGGGAGTTCCGGTTCGGAGACCGGTCCAGTTCGCTCCAGGCCCAGTCGACATCCTCGACCGAGGCAAAGAAAAACTGGTTCTTCCAGCCCTTGATAGAAGAAGGGAGGTCGAACCGGAGACACCTGGGCCGGGGCGAGATGTACCACTAGCCGTCGTCAGTGGAGTACCTCTTCAGGGTAAACAGAGCCCTGAAGAGGGAGAAAAGGGCAACAAACCCGTGGAAGTGGCAGAAAACAATAAAAGAAAAGATGACCCGGATGGCGTTGGGAGCCAACTGGGCCGGAACGAGATGGAAGTGGCTAAGGAAAGAAAGGAAGAAGGGGTGCAGAGGAAACCGATGACCCCCGAGAAGGAAGTCTTCGTAGAAGGCTATGCGGCCGGGGCCACTCAAGGTGATGCGATCCCCGAGCCGCGGAATAAACAGACGGATCGATCCCGGGATGCCGTAGGCCTCCCGGAGCAAAGAAAGGTCGCCTTCGGTCATTGTGGAAGCATGACCGGAGGGACCGGCAGAAAGAAGAGGTGGAGCAGGAAGGGAAAGAAGCGGAAGAGAAGGAGCGACAGGAGGAGACCGGACACCCCTGGGGATGCCAATGGTGATACCCCCAGGTTGCAGTCGCCTGAGGGTCTCCTCCGGGATCACTTCCTCCTCCGAGGAGGAAGAAGACGGAGTCCTCAGCCGCGAAGGACCGGCCTCGTCCAGATTAGAGGAAACATAGCGACGGCGCGCCATGGCAAAGAAGAAAGCAAGGAAGATTCAGAGAAGAAGAAGAAGAGGGGAACTAGGGAGAAAATGGAGGCACTCACCGAAAATGCACTGCACGAACGCGGGGCAGTGGAAATTAGCCTGCCGCAAACCGCCCACGAAGCAAGGGAAAAGGCCTCATTCCGGAAAGTCCCCTCCTTTTCAAACTCAGTCAACAGCAGACGTACCCGCCATTCCGTCCCGAGCCACTGGATGATCGCCGCGTGGACGCACGCCCGACACCGACGCCTCGTTAGCAGGGAAACGGCCTCTGCTTCTAAGTGACGCATTTATTATGGGCAAGTGGGCGACGCGTGGCGGCTTCCTATAGGACTTCGGGCGCACCGAGAAGCGGCGACGAGGATCGCGGCAATTATGATGCAAGATCTTCGCCTCCCCACGTCATATCTGCATTTAATCCCGACGTTCCATTCTACGACGGCCCAATGGAACGGCGGGCTGGGGGGCAACTGTTACGGCCGTAATGATGACGTGGCCGGGCTCAGATTCCGTCAGCTATGATCGAGCCACGTGGAGGTTTCTTCGGCCGAGTCAGCCTCGGCTCCCACGCTACCGAGGTCGAGCTCGGCCCTTGCCCCCCAAGGCTACCTCGCCAGGTGATATCCCGAGACGTTACCGCCCTCGCCGAAGTCGAGTTCGATCCAAGGCTCCTCCTACCACCTCGCCAGGTGTCCACCCAGGAGGGGTCCACCTCGGCCGAGGTCGGCTGCTCCCTCGCTCCTTTGCCAGGTGGCCCCCGGAGACGGGTCCACCTCGACCGAAGCCGGGCGCCCTTCTGCCATCTCGCCAGGTGTCCACCCAGAAGGGGTCCACCTCAGCCGAGGTCGGCTGCTCCCTCGCTCCTTCGCCAGGTGGCCCCCGGAGATGGGTCCACCTCAGCCGAAGCCGGACGCCCTTCTGCCACCTCGCCAGGTGTCCACCCAAGAGGGGTCCACCTCGGCCGAGGTCGGCTGCTCCCTCGCTCCTTCGCCAGGTGGCCCCCGGAGACGGGTCCACCTCGGCCGAAGCTGGGCGCCCTTCTGCCACCTCGCCAGGTGTCCACCCAGGAGGGGTCCACCTCGGCCGAGGTCGGCTGCTCCCTCGCTCCTTCGCCAGGTGGCCCCCGGAGACGGGTCCACCTTGGCCGAAGCCGGGCGCCCTTCTGCCACCTCGCCAGGTGTCCACCTGGGAGGGGTCCACCTCGGCCGAGGTCAGGCCGCCCGTACAGAGAAGGTCCCAAAGAGCGGAGGCACAGGTTCCGAGGTTGGCCCTCGAGCCGTGCGTACCACAGACGGCGCCCCGTACAGATGGCGGCGGCACGCGAAACACCACTTACGTCGGTCCGACAGGTCCTGCAATAGAGAGGCGCGGTTCTGACAAAACAGGGCCCATCAACGGATAGCGCCGGCACTTAGGAAGGAGAGCGCCCTCACTGGGCCCGAGGTCTGACCGGCCGCCCTGCCGGCGCCACCCCCCTTTTCTTTACCCTTTCCCCGCTGGGCTCGACGAACGAGGTCGGAAAGCCGCCTGGCCCTCAAAACCAAAAAGGGAAAGAGAAAAGGATGGAGAGGGGAGCCTCCCAAGAGCAAAAGACAGGCAGGCAGCGGGAGGAGATAAAAGGAAGGAAATTGGAGGCGACCAAGTAAGCTGGGACAAGTGAGAAACAGTGGCCAAAAAGCCCCGCTCCGAGAGTAAGATCGAGGGTCCCGAGAGGGGATCGCTTGGCGTGAGCTCGGCAAGGAGGCCCGGCCGGGTTTCTGGTCCCTACAGCACCCTTCTTGCTAGAAAATTCTCTGAGTCTGTGACTCCTTCGGGGGCCCGTCTTGGAGAATCTGTTCCTTCTCGCCGTCTACTAACTTGATCGTCGGAGCTCCCTCGCCGGGATCCCCGGCCAGGGTCTTCTGACCCTCTATTGCAGGTTCGCTCCGACCAGGAGGCCCCAAGAGCAAGGCGGTCTGGTAGGATCGACGAATCCGAGGCACGGGCACGGCGGCGAGATCGGCAACAAAATGAAATACAACAATCAAAATCTTGATCTAATAATAGATTATCTATATAATTTATAATATTTAAATAAAAGTATATTGAGCTTTACTATGCCAAGTTTGATCCGGCCGGGCCGGGCCAATATTTGATTTGGCTGCCAATAAAATTTCTAGCTTGTTTGGCTAGTTCCACTTTAATTTGTTTAGCTTAGGATAGAGCTTAATTCACCATTTTCTCATGGCGAGCTTGATTCGGGCCTACACTGCTTGGTTTGTTTGACCAGCATGAATGTCATGTTATTTGATTTTTTTATCCTTTTTTTTTTTTTAGTTAGTTGCAGGAGGGGGAGGGGATTATGTAGCAATTCAAGGGTCAATAAAATTTAAGATTGGCTTATGGTACAGAGAGCCAATTTTCATGCATGTCTTTTCCCTCCTCTTTTAGAGCGAAAGTCCCTGGTAAAGGAAATGGCGGAGAAAGAAAAGCGAGCTAATATCAACAACAACAACAAAAAAAATGCAAACAAACATAATAAAAACCTCAAAAACTTTACGATGTGGAAGAGTTAAAATAAAATAATTTCGTCATTTTACAGAGAGAAAAGGAACGTAAGTAATGATCTTTCTTGCCATTTCTTTTGACAAGTGTTTTTTTTTTTACCCAGATACAAGACAAGTGTTTCTTCTCTTTCCACTTATTTCTACAGGTTTCAGGCTTGAGTTATGCATTTCATACCTCAATAAAGATGAGGGTGGTTTCCACCATTTGTTCCATAAAAACAAAAAGGAATCCTCCCTATGGAGTTTTAGTTCTATAGCATGACTCTTTCAACGGTCACTTGCACAATAAAATCTCTTTGGGCTTTTCCTGCTCCAACAACAAACTTGCTGTTTTCCTTTTTCTTCTGTTTTGTTTCCAACCATCTCTTCTTTTCAAAAACCTGAAAAGCTCCCTTACCGACATTAAAGATGGCTGGAGCATGAATCCACCTGAATTGCTTCAGCCTTTTCTCTTTTGGACTAAAACTAAAACCATGGGCATGGCATTGGCCGAACCTAATGTAACTTCTTAAAGATCTGGACAGAGTACCTTGCAAAGAGAAAAGTAAATTTCCCCACCAGTCCATGAGACAACCTGAAGCTTCATATTTGGACCGATATTCATAGCTCTAGTGTCAGCATTTAATCATGGTTCGACATACCATACCTTTCAAAGCAGACAATGTTTACAGTAACATTTACCACAATATATCCAATCATAGGTATTTGCCCTGGAATAATAATTTTAATATCATTTGCCTTGTAAGTTGCAACTCTTCTCTTGATTACACTGAGACAACAGTATTTCTCTTATCTATTTAATTATAAACTTTCAGATGTAATAAACTATAGTTCCTACTTGTTTAATTTCATGTTGATTAAAATGATAAAAGCAATCACCTCAAATACTTTCTTTGGAGCGATGGTAGAGATGGATGGGCAGAAGCACACATGATCTGTCTGCCCATTTTTCCCGTCAATTGCTGTTCTCCAACTCTCAGACTATTAAACTGCACAAACCATCCACCTGTAGAGATTTTGGTGAATATTGCTGTGCAGATGTCAGTGCTAATAGTTTGTTTGATGCTTAAGGAATATGAATTCATCGCGAAAAAAACAACCTCGTTTTGTCTGGCTATGAATGATTATAGGATATGAAAATCTATATCATTAGACAGAAAAAAAAAATGTACATCAGAATTTGATTACAAGATTGTTCTAGCTTATGAAAATTGTTTGATCAGAAATGCCGACAGACCGAGAGTCCTTCGTCATAAGAATGTTTCCCTCCATCAGACTGTGTCAAAGAATGACTTCAGAGCCATGCTAAACAGGTGGCTTGAAGCAATACTGAGTCCAAAATTTAAATCCAAAACCTGTGAGAAGACCACCCACCAGGCCACCACCTATCAAAGGCTGAGATATGGAAATATCAACACAAACAATAGAATAATATTAACACAAAAGCTGATTCTATTAGACAAATAAATGCAAGGGAAGAAAAAGGATACATCAATTACATGGTATTTTGCATTACTACCAAAACTTATTGTCTTTATTGAACTCTCAATCAGCTGAGAAGCGAGCACCATTTCCTAGAAGCCCATATCAACTCCAGGATCTTTCCTGGTTTTGGCTGCAGGATCAACCTGCTGGTCTTATCATCCAATTTGCAGAGCTAACTTCATTATGTACAAGGAAGCCGATAGGCTTGGGTGTAGGAACACTCCACAATGTTGAACACTGGTGCTGAAGGCTTCACCTATCAATAACAACAGTAAAAACTTGAGTTATGCCAAGGAGCAATGGATACAGGTAGAGAATTGTTGAGTTGCTGTAAGATTTCTTTTGAGTTGCTGTAAAGAATTGTTTTGGTGTGCTACGCAGGGGAATGCTCACTAGTGGGTACTACTGGTGTGAATACAGCTGGGACAATTTGCCCAAAAAAACAATGTGCAGCAAGCTCATTGCTCAAGGATCTGGTTTTGAAGATCCACTGTATTGGTTTCATGGGCTATCCCAGCATCTTAAACAATCATACTTGATCCAGTGCTTGGTCATTTAGGTTGTTTTGCTGACTCCTCTGATTTTGTTTACATTCATGTGTTTCTGCAAGCCTGCATTGCTAAAGGCAGCGTGAATTGGCAGGAGCTTATTTATCTCCCTATTTTTTTGCTTTCCTTTTTGGAGGGGGTGGGCAGGAGGGGGACGGGGGTAGGCACTTACCCACACTAGTGAGCTCAAAATTTTTTTACCATAGTCTGAAAGGCAAGAGTGCATATGATTCAGAAAGTTAAAACTGCTCAAAATGTTAAATACTCCAGAATGAACTCACCACAACAAAAATCATAGTTTATATTGTTAGAGGCTAATATCTGGAATAGAGTCCATAGCCATGATTATGCACTTGCCAAAGAAAAATGCTATATATGATAATACTATTTATATGCACTGAATTCATCAAATGTAAGGAAAATCAAAGATGGACCTAAGAGAGCATGATGAAGCTAAAATGAGGAAGATTTTTTCTCCTCGTGAACCCCATAGACAAATAACCAGTTTAATTATATACAAGAATATCTACTACTATGGATCAAACCACCAATAAACTACCTGTAAAATAACATGTGACTAATGCACAAAAGAAAACAGAACTGACAAAGTAAAAAACAGCATGTGTGTACCTGTTTGCAGCAGAAAGTTTTCTGGACTCATATATTATTGCTGAACAGAAATGATTCATGCCATCAGGCAAGGTGAGCTGATATAGCTGTAATCATAGGCTATGTAATGTAAAATGTGACAGCCTGCTTGATTCCTGTTTTCTAGCTAAGCGCAGAGTTAAACAGAGCAGATTACAACTTCCAAAGCCAGAAAATGTATGAAAAATGGTTCACGTTCTTAGCAATATTATGTGCATCAATCGTGATTATCCTCATCAGATAGGTCACCCATTTCCCTGAAGATCCCATTAGTGGGTTGTTCATCATGATCTTCCCAGATTGGAATAACCCAATCTCCATTACATGGACCACCTTCTGAGCCGCTGCATCTTACCTTATCACATCTTTCTACAAGCTCCTTTAGCGGAGACATTAACTTAGTATCTCGGTTTCCTAGCAATACAAGATCTAGCATTTTCCTTCGTACTGCATAGACAGGGTTAGGCTCAATCAGACCATCTTTACAGTATGCTTCTCTGAGAAATACGGTCTGAGTGTTCCCTTTAGTAGAGATGTAGAAGATCCCCGGGTGCTTAAGAAGAAGTTCTCTCACATTTACTTCCATCCTAAAATCTCTTCGAAAGTGAGACAGACTTTCAACCTCAACCATCTTCTCTACTGTTAAGCTCAAAAATTCATGAAGAATACCAACAGCCCGCTTTTCAAAGCGCAGTACATTGCCAACCTGGATGACATCCTTGTTCTCATAAGGTTTCAAGTAAGGGAGCATCTGCCAGTTCTTTAGTTTTTCTCTAGACCCTTTTTCTATCTTAAAACCTGTAGGAAACTGGATTGGAAAAGCATACTTGGTTTCAACTTCACTCAACCATTTTTCCCTGTACTCTTTCTCCCTCCATTTCTCAACCTCTGCAGCCAAACTTCCATCTTTGGAGATCAGTTCTAAAGTATCAGGACAGACTACTTTAAAATCATCTGGATACTTTGGAAGAACTGAATTTCTGAAATCATCGGGCAAACCCAACTCCCTCCTTATAAGCCATAATGCATGAATGTGCAGTGTCCCGTTGGCTGACATCATAAGAAGCTTCTTCAACCTCTGAACAGCTGCTGCTTCACATCCTCTAATAACCATGGCTTCCTCTTCGATCAAGTCGGCCATCTTTTGGGTGATTTTACAACAAAGGTTCCTCTTAACAGGGTGTGTATATATCTCAAATATATGATGATACTTCCGAATAAAAACACCTATCCCTATGTTCACTCCAGCAATGTGCCTCCATCTAGAAAGCAGTTGCACAGATGTGTAGTGACCCCTCCATTTTGACATTAACTCATGCACACCAAGAACTAACTTCAACTTCTTTAACTGGTTCATTAGCTTGTCAAGCCTGAGATCTCTTGTTCTGTTCTCTAAACGAGTTTGTGCGGAATCTACTGGTTTCTTCCATCTTCTCTGTAAATTAGAGTTAAATGGACCAAACCAAAAGATTTCATTCAATGAAAGGGAAGAAGCACCCTGCAAAATTGTCACTCTAAACATTCCCAAAGATTTCAGCCTACGAGAATCACATGCTAATCCCAGCATTTTGGTAATGCAGCTGTAATGAACAACCCAAGAAAGAGATTGTACCTGGAAAAATGGCCAAAACACAGTAATTTTCACTACTGATTGAAGAAGACCTTAAGAAGCATGTCAGTTCATAACCAAACTTCCAGCTTCTCTAAAGCTCAGAATCAGGACAGACTATTTATCCCCTTAGCAGTCTCTTTAAGTCAAGCCATTCATGTGCATTTATCAACTCTGACAATCTTCATATAAAATTCCTGCAGTAGATATAGCAGCATCAGTTCCTTGAGCAAAAAAGCTTAATTCTACACTTACCTTAGCAAACCAGAATTGAAGTACAAACCCAAAACAGTGCCTGGTTTAGAGCAGGGAGGTATTCCATCCTCCACTAAAACTACCAAACACAATTTAAAAATTCCATTAAACAAACTGGTAAGCCATGTTTTAGAAGACATACTGTTAATCAAACTGGAAAAGTGACCAAGTTACAGTTCACTGGTACAACCATCAGGTAAATTGTAAATGAATCGTGACATCATTAATTAATTCTAAAAATAATACAAAGATTAACACACACATACATATTAAAAAAATATCTAAAGTTTTTTTTTTTAAAAAAAAAATTCTAGCCCTCTCCTAACAACTTTAAGCACTTTTTTAAAATCATTAATCATAGAGCATCAATTATAAAAACCAATGTTAACCATGTGCAATGCCAATGGAACAGACAACGTGTGATTTTGATTCATGGCTGATACCTGCCTATTTTTTTTAGAGAGACGAAACAAAACCAGAGCATATCTAATAGAAAAAAAAAAAAGAAGAAAGAACATAAATGAAATTGTTAGAATGGAGAACCCCTCGGAAGGAGCGGGGAGAGAGCATCTAAAAATTCAGCACGTAATCTCACAAATAAATTTCAACAAAACCAATCAACTCATCTATCAAGGGTTCAAAGTTTTCGCGAGTTTCTCATCAAAGCAAACAGGGCAAGCCATAGAAGAATGTGTGCTTCCTTAAAAAGTTCCAATCTTTCTTAGGGTCAAGAACCCCAGGGAAGAGAGAGAGAGAGAGGAGTAGGAGGCGTAACTCACCGGCCACCACCGTCGTCCGCCACCCAGCGGTGGATCCTGAAAGAGGAACGGCGGCGGTCAGAGCGTGGAGAGAGAGAGAGAGAGAGAGATCGAGTCCTAATAATGTCTTCCATAGCTTGCATGATAAAACCACGAGAACCGGGTTCTCCCGGCCGAGTTAGTGGCAGGCCGCAGAAACGATTTTTATTGGGTTCGGACCACAGACAGGCCCGTCGGTATTTCAACCGGCCGGTCCGTTTTTCAAAACCATGATTGACGCGTTGTGGGTCGCGTTTAGGTTAAGCTGACTCGACGGGCGCTGACCACCGATTTCCACTCGGGGGTAGAGTTCACTGCATATGTATAAATATTACCGGGTTTAGATAGCGCGATATATTCTAAGTTGCTTGGTCGGTCGTCTCATGGAACCCTAATACGCGCGGCGAGCTTTTTCAAATCTGATTGTTGCGTCTTTTCGACTACTGAGAGAAGTGGTAAAGAGCTTCGTTCCAGTTTCGATCGATCGTGGAGAATGCCGTGCTTTCCTCAACCCGGAGAGGTCACCATCTGCGAGATTAATCGCGATTTGAGTACGAATCTTTTCCTTTTCTTTACTTGATTCCCTATCGAAAGATTTCTATTTCGATTCTAACCTTTTGTCTCTAATGGAAACAGTGATCCATCTTTTCTTTTCTTTTTTTATTGTTCCAGTTACTGCGGAAAATCTCTCTAATGAGCGAGCCAAGGATACCTACGGCAAAGTTCTCGTGAGTTATCTTGATTTCAAACCTCGAAACAGTGTGATTTTATCTTATGTTAATAGTATCCATTGCCACCATATCATACTTTTGGTAATATGTTTATTGTGTAGTGACTGAAGTAAACGTTGGTTTTTTCTTTCTTTCCCCCTTTTTTGTTGTTATGATCCAATTTGCAAAGTTTCTTGAAAAAAATAATTGTCTATTTTGTTTTGCTACCTTTGGTTGATATTTTTATTTTCCTCAGATTCGTTAGTAGACTAGCATGAGGATTTTACCCGAACAAGTTTAGGTTGTAGCTGAAGTTGGGATTGGTTTTTACAGGGAACTGTGTTCAGTCCCATTCCTTTTCAACCGGATCTTCTTCTGCCGAATCAAGAGCAGGTTGCAGAACACGAACATAGTGCTGCAATTTCGAGAAGTGCTTTACATGGTTTGAAGTCGAGAATAACTGATTCCTTCAAGCGCATTTTCTTTCCCAATGACGTAAGTTGGTTGCTCATGCAATAGTTATGTATCCTGATTGCAACCAACCTTAAGATTCCTAATGATGGATGTGGTATGCAAAGATTACTTGATTCTTATGCACACATTTATGTTCATGCTTCACTTAAATTGCATTCTTTTCAGCATAATCACCTTATGTAATTAAAATGCTGCTCTTTTTTTTTATTGTGGTTTATTTTTGTGGGCTCTTTATGCACTTATTGAAAGATTTTAATACTAAAAGAGGGAATGGGGGGAGCAAAAAAGTAGTGAAGAAAGAACATGGGTGTCCTCTTGCACAACCAAAACATTTTGGCAATCAAAAACTTTGATCGAAACAGAAAAAAGTGCAGAGCTAAGCTAACTTTGTCAATTAGTCTTAATTCAAGTGTTTATGGAATGATATCTCAAAATGGGGTCACTGTGGATCTCTAATTATCTGTTTTTTATATATGTGTATATGGGTTTGTGGACGAGCAGGTTCATCGTACTATATTTTTGAAGTCTTGGGCGAATAAATACTCCTAAATGAAAGGACAAGTTAGAGGCAATAGATTTTATGCCTCAACCACTTTGTCTTTTAATTTCATCAAGCTATCCTAGATCTATGCAGTTTATAGATCAGGTTAGATAGATGTAATTATTAAGATTCTGCGATAAACCATCTTGGATCACATCATTGTTGAAGGTTGATCGAAACCACATGAGGTTGGTTAAGCAAGTTTCAAGTATAGAACAGCAAGTTTCAAGTATAGAACAAAACATAGATTTTCTTCCCTCATTTGCATAAGGTATATATGTGTTGATAATGTTGTCCAGAGGATTAGCTGTATCCCAAAAATATCGTGGATGTCAGAAAATCTGTATCTATCGTGTCAAGTAGGGAAAGTTGTCTTTAGCTAATGTTGAAAATTTTAAAGTTGGTTTGGTGAAATTTAACTTGCTTGCGAGATATAAAGGAAAACCAAGCTAATAAGAAAGGATGAGTTGTTTTGAATTACTATAAGTGTTTGAGATTTCAAATATTAATAGGGCAGAATAGATTGATCACAAAGAAGGATTTGACCTCATTTAGAATGTGGCTGTAATAAGAGAGAAATACAAAAAATCTTGATGGAGAGAGATATATTTGTGGGAGAAAAAGCACACATAAGGGTCCTGTGCAGAGTGGGAGGGAATTTAAACATTTGGGAATCATATATTTGCTCGAATTGGAAATAAGTATGGGAGACCGGTCAAGTGCATGGAATTTGGGATTTGAAGATGATAGGGGATGCAGACCATTGGAAGCTTTGTGGGAAAGCAATAAGTGACCACTATTTTAGATTATTTATTTCATTTGTGATTTATTATTTTGAAGGTCAAGTCTAGTAAATAGCATTACAAGTTGACACTATGGAATACTATAAAGATATTTTGCGTGATATGATTCTTTTCTTTTGCCTTTGAGGCAAATCAAATATTTAGAATGAAATAGGTTTTTTGAAGGCCTAGAGATTTAAAGGAATAGGGGAATTGCAGTGCTTAAAAATGGATAAGACATAAGAAAGGAGACAATACATGAAACTTAGCTTTATTGTAGGGGAGGAATCTGACACATCAAAAGAAATTAAGGGGGATTTGAAAGTAAAGAAAAGGGCATACATGAGGTGTGCAACAGGGAATCAATCATCTTTTCCTTCTTTCTTCCTTTTGCTCTGGATTGGTTTTTGCGACTTTGGTGGGCATGAACAAATGGCTGCAGGCTCAGTGCCATTCTGGGTCAGAGAGATTTGAAACCTACATAAAATCAAATCCAAGATCAAATTCTTTTGGTTTTTGTTGGATGTGTATCCAAACCTGAAACTGGTTCAACATAGAAACAGGATGGTTATCACCATCAAACATTTGTAATTGATTTTGTGAATACTTCTTCACTTATCTCTTATTAGGTGCTACTGTTAATATCTGTACAAGTGCACGTCCAATCATTCTACCTGGTAATGCTATTCCTTCTGTCCTGTTTGAAGATTAATTGGCGAGGCCAGGTCTGCAGCAAGAAGATAGGTGGTAATTAGGTCCCATTGTACATGATTAATATAGTTGAGGTATCCTAGGATTGTAATAAAAGCTTTCCCTAGGTCCCCTCTTTCTCATCAGCTCTTCCAGAGCCACTTGTTGTCATCTTTGCCACCCTCATCTTTTGTGCTTAAAGTCTCGTTATTGCCCAACATTTTGAAGTGTACAACATGGTGGGCCTTGTTGCTGTTCTTAAAATACATCTCATGTTGCCAACACATGCATTAACCAGAAAACATTCTAAAAGCACCTTTTTATTTTAGTCTTTCAACTTTAATTTTTGTTATTTCTTTTTAATTCCTGCTTCATTTTTTCATGTTCTTGACCCTAGATTATACCTGTAGCAATTTATTCATGACTAGGCCTTGATTGCATTCTACATTTGGTATCTTGCACCAGTTTCAAATCCAAATACTTGAATATTGAAATGACTATTTATCCAGATCATTTTCTTCTTCACTATTAAATTCTTCTTTTAAGAAAATACTTTCCACACTATATTACAGGTTATCAGTGAGTTCATCTTGGTATTAGGATTTTATTTAGCAAGATTTGAATTGAGTTTGATAGTGCTATCGGCTGTAATCATTCTTTTATGGAACCAAGTTTGACCTGATCAAGTTTTATAACACAAATTCTTCAATTTAAATATGGATCTTGAGGTTTGGATTCAAGATGAGTTATTGACCTTACTGCATTGTTGAATTAATTTACATGGTTGTAGCATAGATCAGGTAATGCTGGAGACATTAGATTTTTTGAGCTCAAGGTTTGTGCTCTTGTAATGAATGATTATCATGATTGTTATACTTTAATATCTCAACATTGTTACCTGCTCAGCTTCTTATATGTTTTTTTTTTCAATACACATTTTAAACTATATGTTTTATTTTGTTTTAAGATGATTATGGTCAACTTAATTCTAAATAACAGATGACAAAATATTAATTGATTGTTCTAGAGGATAAGCTTTGCATTTTTTTTACTAAGTGCTTTTACAGTTGAATATGTTAACAGAAGTTGATATTCAAGGTGTTTGTTGGCATCCACATAAACACTGTCTAGCATTTATATCTGCACCAAATCAAGTCGCAATACGTGATTATGAGGATTCAGGTAAGTGATTTCTTGTTTGGTATAAATATGTTTTTAGCTAGTCCTATGGAAAAGAAGCTTGTAAAGCATTTTCAAATATGTGCCACAGCAGACTGCGTTAATATTGAATTTCATTACTCTTCTTGTATCCAGATGGTAAAGATCCATGCATTTTGACCAGTGAATCTCAAAGAGATATTATAACACTTGAATGGAGGCCTAACAGTGGCAAGATGCTCTCTGTTGCATGCAAGTAGGCACATGATTGCTGTACCTGCTTAAGGATATATTTGCATCATATGATTTAATTATGTTGTTTGGCATATTTGCTAGAAGCCTAGAAGCAAGCTGATAGTACATTTCAAGCATCTAATTTATGTTAATTCCAGGGGTGGAATATGCATTTGGTCGGCATCTTATCCAGGTAATGCAGCACCTGTGAGATCTGGAAATACCTCATCCCTTGGTACTGTTTCTAGAGGCTCTGGTGTTCGTTGGATCCTGGTCGACTTTCTTCGAAGCCCAAGTGGTGAACAAATTAGTGCACTTTGTTGGGATCCTAATGGAAGATATCCTTTACATATCTTGAAACTTAGCAGCAAATCTGATATAAATTATGTGTGTCTTCTTTGATTTTCTTGAATTGAAAATTGTAAGCCTGTTCTATAGGCAGAAGTGAACTAACCATTCAATGCCCTTATATTAAGATTAATTCGACCTGAACTGCAATCTGGATCCAATGTTGGTAAAAGATTCTATCCATATAAAAAGTTTTAATGGTCTAGATCATGATCGCTCATAACCATGGAGAGTGGTCCCTTGACATATCTTCACATATTTGGCATCGGCCTCATGTGAGAGCTCATCATTTACGATATGGAATGCTTCTCAAGGTATTATCAATAACCACTTTATTCATTATCTTATGCATTAAAATTGTCTTCAACCAATTTTATGTTATTATATATCATGCAGTAGTTAGCTTTCGAAGTTCTGCTTCACTAGTATATAAGTCATTACTTGGTTGTAATGCCTATTTGTCTGATTAGATATCATATCAAAATGCTCCTGTTTTTTAAGATCAGCAATTTATCTCGCTTTTATTGATCATCTTGTGATGACAATACTTCATGCCTCTACATAACCCTTTCAAGATCTGGTGAAGCACACGTGGTGAATCTGGGCTAGAGTGTTTAACAATTAATGTTGGCTAATTCTGATTTGATTGATTGATTTTTCAGTAGCATTCTAAAACCTTCTTTGATATTTTTAAGTGATGAACATACTCCTTTCTAGATTCTTATCTCCTTATAATGGTGCTTAAGGGCTGTTTGATTATCTGTGATTATCATAAAGATGGATGATCACAAAGCCTGATCTTTTGTAAAGTATACTATATGAAAAACTTGGAGTGGGAGACCTGTTTTTTTATAAGATTCCTATGTTATAACCTGTCACCTTTTCCAAAATAAGTTTCGTGAAAAGCATCAAAACTAGCAATTTAATAAAACTCATTTTTTTAAAATTTTTTTGTTGCATTAATGCATCTTTCAGGCTGGGCATGTTTGCTTCTCAATAGAACTCATAATTATGGTTTTGTGAAAGTTCATTTAGTAAAATCTAAGAACCAATCAGTCCCCTAGATGGTGTCCTTCATTCATCTAATCCTAACATTTGAAACTTTGTTGCAACACCTTGGAGAAGGCATAACATTAGAATGTTCATGTTAGATTTTGAACTCTATGTTCATATTGAAATTATGCATTCAGTAATGACAGAAGCCATATGAAATAAGATGTATTACACTGCTATCTGATAAAATTTAGTGACTAGAACCCTTTAATGATCTTTTTTCCTAATTCCATAAATTATTGGACTTAAATTTCACATATGGTAAGATATATTACTTATCTTTTGTTATTATGTCCTCGTTGACTCATTGCAATAACTTTCAGTTAGTGAACATGCTGGCATCTTTTAGCATAGGAAATTGGAAGCAATCTTTAGATAGATCATCTAAAAGTTTCATCCATCGATGCCAAGGTTCACCATCTTGGTACCGGACCCCGTATCGATATTATGCTAGTACAGTGATGCGGGACATGAATGAAAAGAAAATAAAATAAAAATTAAAGAAGAAAGAAAGAAAATAAAAAAATTAAATATTTTTGGAGTTCAATTCAATCAATCAAGCATGTCTTTCTCCATATAGTTGGGCCCTTTAAATAAAACAACAAGCCATAATCTAATGAAAAGCCGTAATCTAATGAAAGTCAAATTACTGAATCCTAATAAAACAAGTCCTAGTAAGGTGATAATAAAATAAAGGAAACTCTAAATAAAGAAAAATAAAGAAAATTTTAAATAAACCCTCCTTCTAGAATAGAATTAGGGTAAGGTTTCTCAAGGTACACAATGTTTCCTTCTAAGATAGGTACAAATTTTTTCGATTTCCATCATTCGCTCCTAGCTGAAAAGAACTCGACTCTAGCAAAGATTGAGGTAGTCTTCTAGTAGATTTGGATTAATACAATACAATTCTTTCTCATGAATCTAAGTAGCATCTGAATCTGAATGACCCTGCTACTTAATCAAAAATCTTTAAAATTTTTCATCAGTAAGAAAAAATAACTTCATCCATGATAATGCATTCAATACAGTCTAGCGAAGATGTCGGAAGTGAAGGAAAAACTGGAATTGGCATTAGAGGAGATTGAGCATATACCTTGAGATCACCTATGTAAATAGTAGGAGGTTCAAATGTGTCACGATGAAGTAACAAATCTCTAACGTTAAAAACTGGACTAAATTTTAAATCAAAAGGTAATTTTATATAATAAGTATTAGGTCCAAGTTTACGAAGGATATGAAATGGACCAGTAGCTCAAGCATACAAGTTTTCGAATGAACGTTAGGGATACATTCTGGACGGATATGAACCATCACATAATCATCCTTGCTAAACTCTACATGTATACGGTGAGCATCAACATTCAGCTTATATTTCTCGGTATTTATAGCAATCTTTTGCTTAATACTAGTATGAATGTCATGAATGTGTTTGACAAAAGAAGTGTGGTTATTCATAGGTAAAGGAACAAGATTAATGGGTTGGCAAGGATTAAAGCCTTGTATAATTTTAAAGGGATTCTTGTCAGTAGACCGATTCATTGAGTTATTATCAAAATTACAATCTACAACCTTTATTTGACCATCTATTCAAGGATGAAAGGCTGAAAAAATTTTAAAGTGATCCCAAACAATTTTTAAAGGATCTTCCAAAAATAACTTATAAATTTGACATTAGATTCGATCTTGAAAGGCGAGTTATTTTGAAAGTTTGAGATTAATTAAATTTCACCCTTAGGACTAGTTGTTAACATGATTCTAGACTTTGAACTCTTTATTAATTTTTTTATGGGCTAAGATGTGGCAGTTTTTGTTATTAGAAGCTTGAGAAAAACTCTTATCTTTTTTTGAAGACTGGGATGTGCTAGATTTAGTAGAGTTTAACATAATTTTCTTCTTATCATGCTTAAAAATATGGATATTTTTTTTACTAAAGTTATGAGCATCTACATCATAAATCTAGGATCAACCTAATAAGATACTAGCTATCTCCATGGGTAACATATCATACATAATCTCGGTTGAATAGGCTTCCATCTGAATCAGCAGTAAATAGCATTCACTAACAGGAAGTGATATTTTGTTGACCTAAGCAACTCGATAAGGGTGATAATGGGGTTGAGGTTTCAGCTTTAATCGACTAATGGTAGATCTAGATACAACATTTATGAAACTATCGTCATCGATGACGAGCTTGCAAACCTTTTTTTTACTTTGAGCATAAGTATAGAAAATGCTAGTACGTTTCCATGCTTCAGAGTCTGCAAGAGTGATGACTATACATCGCATGATATTGGCACATCCTCCTGACTTCTCACAATCTCTCTCATACTCTTCCTTTGAAATAGCTGGTTCTAAAGGGTTAAAGTCTTCTATGTTTTCAGGTAAAGTTTCCTCACATCTTATTTTCATGGCTAAAGTATGGCATGGATAGCGAGCAGCCATGTGATCCTTTTCATGATAGAAGTGATATTCGACGTTTGAGGAACTAGCTGACTATGACACCGTCGGAGTGGATTCTCCAGTCTTAGTGACCGTGGGATGTAGGCTTGTACAAGAAGACACTGGTTGTGTATCATTCCTTATGCGACTAATAGGAGTAGACCTAGACTGTCCAGAGTTGTTAGGAAAGGGACCTCTCCTTTGGACTAAAGTTTTATGGCATTTTTCAATCTCTAATGCTTTGTGATAGACTTCTTCTATAGAGTCAGGTAAATACAAGTATTTTTTTTTTTTCAAATTGGCTTTTATATCGTTGATATATTTAGAAACCACTTTTCATGACTGTTCAAAGATAACACGCCTCAACTGTAAATCCTCAAAATGAGTCATGTAATTAGTAACACTAGTGTTTTCATGCCTAAGAGTATACTATTGGTCTAATAACTGACTCTTATAGTAAATAGGAATATATTTCTCGTGAAATTTAAACTTCATCTCCTTCTAAAGGACTATTGGTGGGTGTCCTTCTAAAGGACTATTGGTGGGTGTCCTAACCACTCTAAATTTCTTTGAACTGCCTGCCAAAATCGTTTGGCAGAACCAACCAACTTCATTATTGCAAAGCGGATGCGAGATGCATATGATATATGGTACTATTCAAAATAAGCTTCCAGGTCATGTAATCAGTCATGGAATGTTTCTGGATCTAATCTATTGCTATAAGAGGCGACGTTAGCCTTAACCCCTTTTGGTGATTCTTTGAAATCTTCATATCTGGGTGGATATGATCTAAATTATTGTTCTTAGGATCTAAGGTATCCAGGGCCTCATGCATACCTAGTAGATTGCTTAGGATGTCTAGCAATAAAAATCGGTAGTTCTATTTCTTTCATAGTCATCGTGTTCATACTTCTCAATCCTAATTTTCATTTGCATAAGTCTATAATAAGGAAACCCTTAATGATATATGTGGAGTGGTGTGTTATCGGATGGGTTGCTTTGTAGATTGGGGATGATTGAAAGGACTGACTGGTTACCTGGCATGATTTTGACTTCATGTAAGTTTTGAAGGTCTGAGAAGGTGATTGATGGATAGGTTGATTATTAGGAAGGTCATCTACTTTAACCAATCTTGAATCTCTCAGGGATAGTTGTTCTATCTGCTAACCTATGAGTTTCACCAGGTCTATGCGGTTATTAACTTGATTAGCACCAAGCTTACTAATCTCAGTGTGAAGTTGGTCTAATGACTGACATGTATGATTTAAGGTGTCTTGAAATGTCATTTGGGTATTTTTGATAGATTCAAGTTCTTTTTCGATAGCAATATATGCATCTTTTAGGTTGCCAATAGTTATGATAACAAAGAAAGATTGAATCTTAGGCTAAAAGGTATAATCACTAAGAAATTAGCTATGATACAATAAATTTATAGAATCGAATGTGGTGTCAATGTATTTGGTGCATGCAATAGCAAAAATGTGTGGATGAAATATAATGGCAAGTAAGATAAAGGCCTAAGCAATAATAGAAGTTATCCAATAATTTAAGAAAGTCCAAATTTTTAATGAAGGATTGTATCTTTTATGAGACGGGCTCGAAAACTCCAGGTAGCTGCTTGTAGGCCGAAGACAAGGTAAAAAGAACTTCAAAATTTTTTTGGCTTATGGATCAGGTCTATGGACCAGTCTATAGAGCACGCGATCTATGCGCCAGTTTTTGGACCGCGCAGTCTACAGGAGCCCATGGACTGTGATAAAACAAGGCGGGGGGTCTGTCTTCTTTTGCGGCCTCTTGTCCCTTCCGACGAGATGCCTTGGGGTATCCAACGACGAGGAAGGCAGCGATGGCAACGGGCGACGGCATTCGGGAAGGTGGCGATGATAAAAGAAGGCAGCGACGGGCGCCTAGGGGTTTCACTCTGTTCGCGCCTCCCTTTTGTCCATGGGTGATGCGGAGATGAGGAAGGCGATAACGGCAACGGGAAAGGCGGCAATGAAGACTACGGGAGCAAAGATTGTGGCCATGTGTTGTTTAGGCAATGAAGTGAAGGAGATGAACCGTGGTGGCAGTCAATGGTGGGTTGACAGCAAGTCGAGATTCAATTGTTGATGGTGATGGGGGAGGTGGCGATGGCTAGTCGGTCATGGAGATGGTGATGGTGGTGGAGAAGGTGAAAGGGGTGGGGGTGTTGGCGGACGACAATGGTGGCTTCCCCGGTCTTCTCTCTCTTTTTTTAATTTTTTTTTGTTGGTTGGAACCGCAGGAGTTTCAATCAAGGAGGAGCTTTGATCGCGGGAGTCGAAGACTTGGAGCAGCCAAACAAGAAAACGGAGAATATCACGATGCAAACAACAATTAAGGATCGTAATTTGCTCTGATACCAAGTTGATGTGGGACCTTAACGAAAAGAAAATAAAATAAAAATTAAAGAAGAAAGAAAACAAAGAAAAAAAAAACAAATATTCTTGAAATTCAATTCAATCAATTAAGCATGTCTTTTTCCATATAGTTGGGTCCATGGTTTGCGGTACTGTCCCTACCGCCCGGTACGGGGCGCACCGTACTGTATCGGCTAAGAGCCAGTACGATTCGCCACCAAAAAACGGTCTGGACACCGGACTGTCGAAAAAAAATTTTAAAAAAAAAATCTATACCGGTACGGCACGGTACGGTACCGTACCGATACGAACCTCTTGGTCCGGGTCGGTTCAGGCTCGGTTCAGCCCGGTTCGGGTCGGTTCGGGTCGGTTCGGGGTCGGTTCAGTGAGAGGGGGGGAGAAAGATTATTATTTTTTTTAATTTGGCATGCTGGTACACATGCCGGTACGGTACTGTACGGATCGTACCATACCGTACCGCCCGCCGACCGGTACGGGTCCCGGTACCGGTTCAGCGGATCTTGGTTGGGTCCTTTAAATAGAGTAACAAGCCCTAACCTAATGAAAGTCAAATTACTAAATTCTAATAAAACAAGTTCTAATAAGGTAATAATTAAATGAATGAAACTCTAAATAAAGGAAAATAAATGCAATCCTAAATAAACCCTCCTTTTAGAATAGAATTAGGATTAGGATTCCTCAAGTTACATAATGTTTCCTTCTGAAATAGATACGAATTCTGATTCCCATCACATGGTGTCGATATGCCTAGTTTGAGGGTCTATTTGGCATACCAAGACTCAATACGTCTCTTGTACCAAGTCTAGGCTCAGTATTGGTATGGTACAATATGCTTGGTATAAGGCAGTGCATACCGTATGGCCAACGTTGATTGATACTTGTATCCTTGCATCAATTATCAATTCCTTTTCTAAAATGGTCTTATTTTTTACTACCAATTTTTGCTGTTCCTCAGGGGTTGGAACTCCTATTCGGCGTGGATTTGGCGGCATATCAATGCTTAAATGGTCACCAAGTGGAGATTATTTTTTGACCACAAAATTGTATGGTCAATCTCCTTTCTTGATTTCTTTTGTTTTTCACGAATTTAAGTAGATGATATTAATTTTGGAAATTAATTTGAACCTTTTTTTTTCAGTGATGGAACATTTTACCTGTGGGAGACCAACACTTGGACATCAGAACCTTGGTCTTCAACTAGTGGATATGTGACTGTAAGTAATATGATGGAAGACAAATAGATTCTGATGGGATGTTTTATGGGAAAAAATGGGTCCTTTTCTATATTTTATTAGGAACAAAAGCAATTTGCAAAGGGGAAGATTTACTTCACAACGTGCAGCTGCTGACATGTAGTTTGTTATGCATGGCTAGGACTCTTGTTTATTTGATTTTCTTGAAACAAGCATCTTGTATGCCATTGGTCTTCTTTTTTTAAAAAAAAAAAAAAGAAAAGAAACATATTTGAAGGCATTAAGAGTATCATTCCATAAGCATTAAGAATGTGTTACATCTGCCCCTTTTATATCAATTTACCAGGGAGCTACTTGGGATCCAGAAGGGCATATGATACTGGTTTCATTCTCCAACTCAGTTACATTAGGTTCAATCCACTTTGCAGCAAAGCCTCCTGCATTGGGTATGATATCTAAATTGTTTAGTCCCTTCAGCAAAAGTATTTGATTTGTTTAGAGGCTTTAGTTTATTTGTTCATATAATAACCACCTTACAGCTAAACAAAGTTATGTCTACCATGGTCTCGATTTTATATTCTATTCGGCTAAGTTTATGTTTACTTCATTCTTAATCTCCGAGAAAATTTGTTTGCTGATAATTAAAAATGTTTGGCTTACTCTTGTCATCAGTCTCTGACCTTTGTGGTTATAGTTATCTTGATTAAACTGAATGCTCCTGAGTTTTTCTTAATCATCATGATTCAAGCTTTTGTCCCATCAAAATGGTTGGTTATCAGTTTGGCACGTTACTATCATGTTTAAAGTATTAATATGTGCATTTATGCAATATTTTTGTCTGATATATGCAATCTTGTGTTCCAATACATGTGCATCCAGTGCCTACAGAATGCACCACTAATGACAGCCAAGCTAGCTGGCACCCACCTCCTCTATCTGATGTTCTTTCTCCATGCTTGTGGTGTAATAGAGATTTTTTGATATAACTTCATTGTATTCTGGATCTATATCATGGATGCTATACTATCTCTCCTGTATGTTTAACTTTGTTTTATAACTCAAACATATTCATCAGAATGATATACCTTCTTCTGTACCAAAAAATGAAATACCTCCTTACCCTAGTTAATGTACAGCCAGTCATTAAAATCTATATGTAAATTCTTTGCTATGTCTATGAACTGTGATTGTACATGGCAGCTTGTATTGTCTTCTTACTTTACAACTTTAGTATCTGCTTCACCTCATATGCACTGGATTCAGTAATCAGTAGCTTTTGGGGTTACTGTTCTGCTTGGCTTCAACATCCTAGCATGTTATTATACCTATACAAAACCCTAATTTATCCGATCCGCTGTAGCAGTAGTTGTATGAAGTATATCATATAACAGATTTACTCAGGTTATTGTTACCGTTAAGGTGGATGACCATATTCTTATTAACCGTGTGTTGTTGACCTCAGATGCACACCTGTTACCAGTTGAATTGCCAGAAATTTCCTCTCTAACTGGCAGGTATTGGTAGTCTTACTGCTTTAGTTGATTTGGTTATGCTATCCCTTAAGCCTCTTCAAATCATATTTCTTGACATATATAATGAGAAAAGTTGATCAATTGAATGTTTAGCCATGTCTGTTATAATTATGTTGTTGAAATTACTAGCATAATTAAATGAAATTCAATTTTTGTTGCTTTTAAATTAATTTGATTTGTGGCGTTAATTCAAAATTTAACTATGGGAATATCTCCTGAGTTTTACTAATTTTTAGTGCAAAATCTGGCATCTGAATAACAGTCATAGATACATGAGAGACATTTTTTTACATGATTGGTGCCTATATGGAGGATTTGAGTAAAACTCTGGATACATCAACTATAAATCATCTTTGTTGAATTATTTTTCATATGATACTTATTTAAAACTTCAGAAAGAGGTTGTCTAAATGCCTATCATCCAATGGTGCTTCAGTGTGTCTCAGACAACTTTACATTCCATAACCTTAACCAGAAATGCTTCTCCCACCTATGTTGGAGTTAGCTTTATGAATTAAGAATCTAAGATAAAATATTTTACAATCAGCTCACAATCTAATGGCAACCCTCTATCAATTGTTGATGAATCTTGACCAAGGTCACTTTAGGTGAGAGTGGATTGCATCGTTCACCATTTAGTAAAAATATTGTATAGGCAGATATTCGTGTATAATTCTATGATAAAAAAAAGGGCTAACAGTTTGGCCAGGAAAATGATATAACCTATTAACCATTGGTTATGGGTTTCACTGTCCGTCTACAGAATTATTGTATTTTTAGATCCACTGAAAAATTTGCCAATCTTTGTAATTCAGAAAGTGCATGAAATAATTTTTTCCGTTTTTAAATGTTCAGCTGATTTAGGAATAATTTGCATATAATATGCATACTGACTGACAATTGTGTGCAATCGGGTGATGATCATACTCTTTTAATGTCTGCATTTGTTTGGGCAAATGACTTATCAATTAGTCTAGTTTACTTCCAGTATTTCTTAAATTACTAGTGTAGATCATGTTATCTGAACTCTGAAAGAAGAGTTTCACTGATTACTCCTATCTTGACGCAGTGGATTTTGGTACACAATAGACAACCATGGGATAGAACCTGATTGTTCCTCCATCTTTTGGATATTTTCTGTTTTTACAAACCAGCTCTCTCTGATTGGAATGATGATGTGTTCTCTGGATGTTCATGTTACTGTATCAAGTATATGCTGATTTATTGCGGTAACAGATTATGCATTACAGATGCCTTTTTATCTGTGTAAGAAACATATATATTTATTGTTATATCATATCCCAGCTATATCATATCCTAGTTTTTTAGGATTTGCTGTATTCCTTATCTGCATTATATCTTATCTTTATCTTCTATTCATGTAGTTTGTGCTCCATTTACATATGTAAATACACACTTAAATATGTCCAAGAGATTTTGTTAAGATTTTATACAGGATAAATTCTGTAAAATATTGTCATGTATAATTTATCAAAAGATTAAAAACTTTACAAATTTAGTAGGGAATCATGTATGCAGATAACAGTTTAGTTAAAACTACAGTCTCTGAAGATGTTTGTATTATATTGGATCCATTGTAATTTTATTTCCTTTTATTCTTTAGGTGCTTTTGGTTTTTCTTGTTTTTTGAGGGGGTGGAGGGTGGAATGGAGGTGAGTTGGTCTGATAAGAGGTTTCCAATAATTTTATCTAATGGTCCCCTAATAAAATTCATTTTATGGGAAAATACAAATTTGCTTAAGGTTAAGTTGTAAAGAAGAAATATTACAAAGCAGAACAGAGGTAAATATGTTTAAGCCATGTTGCTCATAGCCTTTTCCCATAAATTGAATCATCATACCTGATACCCTTGTTTTTCAGACTGCTGATTTTTTAGGATTTGTTATGGTAATTCTGTAAGCATTCAATTGGCATCCTTGATTATGTAAATTCACGCATCTGATTTCTTTTCACTGTTTTTGATGCATTTCTCAGCCAGTGCATTGAAAAAATAGCTTTGGATGCCTCTGGAGAGCGATTGGCATTGTCATACAAAGGTGGAGATGAGATGTACAGTGGTCTTGTTGCAGTGTATGACATTAGAAGGGCACCACTTGTCTCAGCATCGTTAGTGTTAGTGCTATCTCATGTCTTCTGCCAGTATTGCTATCCTTTTGGCGTCAATTTCATCATTAGTCTTCTGTTGTAATATCATACCTTGAATATTTACTAATGAAGGAATTTCCCCTTGAAATATGTAGGGGGTTCATTAGAGGGCCTGGAGAAAAGCCAAAACCACTTGCGTTTGCCTTCCATAACAAATTCAAACAGGGACCTCTGCTGTCCGTGGTAACAAATATTTACTACCCTCATCCTAAATATTAGGAACAAACTAATTTTGCATACAGGCACATATACATGAGACATCTTGCCACAATTTAACCATTGATGCAGTGTTGGAGCAGTGGCTGGTGTTGCACATACCCCCTCTTATTTCGATCGCATGTACTTCCTTAACTGTGGTACATATCTATACTTCAGGTGGCCAAAGTAGCTAATCGCAGCAAATCAATTTACATCTATGGATGGCTAGATTTTACTCATCTTTATAGAAGTGTTTAAGTCTTAAAAATTAGATCATCCAAATTTTGTAAATTTGTTTGCAGCTGCTTTGCTGGTGGATTTATTACCTGGAATGTAGTTTTCCTGTCGTGCTACCATGGACTGGATGATCTGTGGTACGATCAAGCAACTGATTCCTGTAAGTTCTCTACCATGAACTGAATCACACGATAAAAATGTTAGTTGCTTGGTGTAACTTGAGATCCTTCTTGAGCATCTACATTGAACTCGCCTGGAAAAAAATGGATTGCTGAGATGGTTTCTCTTTTAATTGTCTGAATGATTACCCAGGAAACTTCAGCTGGTGGTGAGTTAAAATGCAGTTTACGGCTTGCAAATTCATCCCATTGAAAAATAGTTTAGTCTAGTAAACTTATTAATCCATGTTGATTATTATTTTACTAACCTTTATGCATACTAACTTAGTTAGCATATTAAACTCTAGGATCCGTTCTTTGGTGGGTAAATATTATGGAAAAGTTGGTCAACTTTTTCGGTGACCAACTTACCCATATTATTATGTTTCTTTAGGTAGATAAATTATTTTCTTATAGATAGCATTTACTCACTAAAAAGTAGGAAAGTCTTACTCTTACCCACCTAGGAGGTGGGTAAGTCATTTTCCCACCTATGAACCAGGAAAATAAGCTTTTTATTCTGTTCTTAATATACCTTTAACTATATAATAATAAATATAATATAATATATATTTTTTAATATCATATAATATATACTATATTATATTGTATATTATTATATCTTATATTATATGTAATATAATATATTTTATAATAATATACTATGTTATTATTAATATTATAATATATATTATGATATATTAAATTATATATATTATAATATAATATATAAATTATATAATATATATATTTATTTAATAAAAGGTATTACGGGAAATATGGATAAATCTTAGTAACTTACCTGGAAAAATAGTAATGCAAAAGAGCATAGATAATAGATTCAGAAGTCATTTTTTTAATATATAAAAATATAAATAAATTATTTTCTTGTCTAAATATTGTCTGGGAAATGTTTATTCAAGAAAATAAAGATTCAGATAAGTTATTTACCCTCCAAAGAATGGGCCTTAAGAAAAAATTGCATGCATTTGAGCATGAACTTGCTTCCTTTCTTTCTAGCCAAGTCTAATGCAAGTATCATATGTTAAGTCATGAAACTAAACAGTAAACACGAAGCAAACAAATTTGATTTACAGCTGAATTTTGGTTTGTTTGCTTATTATGTTGAAGTTCTATGTCCACAAATTTAAGTTTTTTTTTTTTTGGGCTTATGTATAGGTATCTTTAAAAAAATGTGAGGACTATCGTGCATGCCATCATGGATCTTCAAGACGTGGTTGCCATGAGTAGATGAGTATGGTTTGAAGCAAACTGAGAGAAAGGGAGAACAATTACATCTCGAAGGATTTTATATTTATGTTGTGTATATCAGGTCTTTGTTGCAGAAGAGCGATTTGACATTCTTTAAGTTTGACAGCCATGGCTTATGTTTGAGTGTCTTTTTGAACAAACTCCTGCTTAATAAGAACAAGTAATAATCTTTCTTTTTTGCATTGTTGTTCGACATTTTAAATGCAAAAAATATGCTTCTATCGAGCAACAGTGGTACTAAGAAGCTCACGAGAGGAAGGTATTCGAGGTTCGACACCGATTGAAAATAGCTTTTGAATTTAGCTAATAATTTTCTTAGCTGGTGATCATACCATATTAGGTACCCTGCCTGGATTGAAAGGTAATGTGTTGCAGGCTGCAATAACAACGTCACAAATGGATCCTATTAGATTCGTGATAAATTGTCTCAATGATCTTTGATCTTGTCTTGCTTTAGGCCAACTCATTAAATCTGACAAATTTTTGAATAATTAATTCGGCCTATTGACATCCGTAAAACGTACTCCTCGAAATGTTGCAGGGGCATGCACATTGGGTTGGGATGAGATTGCCCTAAGTTGCTGACCGGATAAGATTGTCCCAAGTTACTGACCGGATAAAACTAGTCAGAGACTGAGCCAATCGTTGTGTGCAATATAATGGCAACTAGATATTCGTATCACATAAGAGGTATAAAAGCAAAACTAAAAGTAATCTAAAGTTAAGCGTGGATTAGTTGTTGTTTTGCTAAACATGTGTAGACACAAATTAAATATTGAAGATATGGATATAAATATAAATCTTGGACGGTTAAATTTTATAATCATAAATTTAAAAATATTATTAACTAGAAGATAAATTAAATTAATAATTTATTTATATAATTAGTTTTTTTTTTTTTATAAGTTTGTGAATACTATTTACATAAGGATCATATATTTATCTGTATTTGTATCCATTTTCCTTTGACAGACATAAATATGGTTCGAGAAAGATCTCGATATAAAAACATAGTTATTTATCTATATTATTATCCATTTTCCTTGCACCAGCATTCTTTTCTTATAGTGTACAAAATCTCCACCAGGTCCCTATTTACACTAATAATTTATCCATCTAGTTGGTTTCTTTTTCTATATTTATCTGGTGTGCAACTGCAGTTCAAACAACATACGTAGCTGCATACAGAATACAGCATACGAGATGCCTGATGCAAACGAGATACGAAGGACATGTGCATGCACCAACAAAGTAGGCCTAGGCTGAGATTTAGGGGTCCAGAAAAAATAAAGGTGACATGACAGCCTGCACGAAAATGCTCTTCTGTCTCTCTTTAAACGTCTAGAGGAACAATTTACAGAATATAGGCACATCATGAAAAGAGACATTAACAATGTTTAGGGGCAAGCTAGCTAATGTCCTCGTGAGAGAACAAGATGCATGATGAATCTATTTGTTTAGCATCTCTGCTCATATATCAAGTTTGAACAAGCAACTAGTTTGAGGCTAGAACCTGTTGAGTTATTTTAACACAGTAAATCAACCAGAAACTTTATGGTTTAACTTTTGTAAAGAAAAATTAATAAAGCAGGCAAGAGAGCACAGTATGGATATATATCGAACATTTTCGTAATGTTATTTATCATTATAGATGAAAGGTCAACCAAATTGATTGATTGGCTTTCTAACTTGCACAATGTGAGTAGTTAACATGCACAAAGCAAATCCTTCTTTTTCTTTCAACCATTTCGTTCTCTTTTTGGCCTCCTCTTTTTCCCCTTTACTGTCATTTCAAATTGCAGACCTGTATTCTTCCTGAGTAAGTGGTAGGTCAAATGAGGTGACAGAATATGGAGAAATTACAACATCCATCTGTGTTCCTGCATTAGGTAGCAAAGTCTGTATTGGCGCGACCTACATTATTCAACAAACAGATCAACAAACACAACATACTGGGTTTTTCTGGGCACATTATTCGACAAACAGAAATACAGTGTTAGAAAAACTCACCAAGCTTGAAATCAGGCAAAATGTAAGCTACATTCGTTAAAAACATGATGGCAAAATCTGACTAAAGAGGCATGACAAGTGATAAACCGAATATTTGTTACATGAAACCTGTAGTGAATTTGATCCCTTGTTCTACGTTCAGAGCTATTTCGGGTGCACAAAATATACAAGGGAATGCATAGTCAAGTTCTCCTATGTCTACTTTGATGTTTTGGACCAAATTTTACATATGAATATTGTCAGATAAAAATCAATCCACTCCAAAGAAATTGGCATGGTAATGCCTTGTCTACATAAAAACTGTTACTATATGCATCTTTTGGATCCATGCAAACGTCCTGTTTGGATCCTCAAAAGAATTATGTCCGGTGAATACATGGAGGAAGATTATGTTCGTACCTTGATTGGTTCCTCAAAAGAATTTTCATCCATCAGATTACTTGAATTAAGTACAGTCGATGTTGAACCAACTGAGTTGACAGCATTTTCCAATCCAGCCACAGAGATCTTCAGATTCACAATATCATTCCCAAAGTTGACAATCTGTGCAAAAAAAATTTGACTAGGGATCTTAAGATTCATTACATCAGTCTCAAAGTTGACAATCTGCACATAAATATGGGAACGGGAACAAATTGTTTTAATTAGCAAATTTTACAATGTAGGTACATATGTAGAGAGAGAGAGAGAGAGAGAGAGAGAGAGAGGAGGGGAAGATTGATAATAATATGCTAGAAAAAGCTGCATAACATGCAGTGATTTATGACTGATTTCAAGTGAGAATAGTTAAAAACAATTTGACAGGTCCAGGAGAAGTTCTCTATGCCTCCTTTTTTTCCCTTTGACAAATAAATGGCAGTCTAATTTATTGATCTGAGCATCATATTGCTAACATAAGATCCACAGAATGCTAGAGGATCCACAAAATACTACAGGATGTCCTAAAAGCTTTGACATCCCCTCCTTTTGATTTGAACAGAGCAGTAAATTGTTTTCATTAATCTTCATGAATCCTGACAAAGTAGTCCTGAGTATAAGCAGGGAAGAAGATGCTTGTTTGCTGCTTGCTTTCCTAAAACCATAGATGATCAACAGAAATAGCTTGGAGACATAGGAAGAAAATGAAAATAATAATCACCGCTATATATTGTCCTATCCTGCTTAATTCATTACTAATATTCATCAAAATAGGGAAAAAGGACCTAGAGATATTAACAAGAATTTTATGTGGAAACCAGGCAAGTTTCAAACTGACCTTTATTTTCAAGTACTCGCTGTTGTCTACCGAACTCAAGCACGTAATTGCAGAAGCAACCAATGAATTTGAGGCATTGGCTTGAATTGTGGTAGGATGAAGGGTTGCACCGCTTGATTCCTTGAAAAAATGTTGCACCCAATAGCTAGGAGTTCCATACTGCTGCCATGAGTTGAAAACAATAGCATCTGGGTTCCACCTATGCAATGTAATCACAAAACCATAATCACAATTATGAAGAGAAAGATTAGGAGTGTGCACAGGAGGCTGAGGACAAGAATGTGAGAAGGATTTATGACAGTCCATATTGACTGGAATAAGATACCATGGTTGGTCCAGAAAGGGACACTGCTTTTTTTTTTTTCCAGTTCCAACTGCATGCACATTTTCCATCCATATGCCATGTGGCCAAATGAAAGCTTACCATGTATTTACTTAACCCGGCAAATCTAAGTAATGCTTATACCTTATATACTAAAATGAAGAAACAGTAGCTACAGGAGAAAAATTGCTTTCTGGATAAAGAAATGTAAATACTGACCTGCGATCATTGGAATTAACAAAAAGTGGTGCATAACTTGCCATCTGAACAACATCACTGCATGGGAAGCAAGAACAAAGAGCCATGTTATCAGCCACCATGGTATGAAAAGAACAAGTTTTGCTGATTGTCCACCGTTCACAAGCTTAGATTCAGCAATATTTAAGATTTTAAGAATATCAGCAATGCCAACCAGATGTTGTTCAGGTTTAGTGAAGAGCAAGTTCCATTGATACCCATTGTTCACAAGTTCAAATGGAGCACATTCTAACATAGTCTGAATGGATATTCCACAACCAACACATAACCAACAAACTTCCTCCCATCTATTGTGGTATCCGGCTTGGAAAACCATCACCATTCATTCTTATTAATGAAAGTTTGCTCAGATTAATAATATGCACCCCAAGCAAACAATGTCATCATAAGAAAAAAAAAAAGAGGAAAAAATCATTCATCTCCGTATATGGAGTAAATTTTGTCTAATATAACAAATGATGAAGAATTAACCTATCATCTTTACAAAGATATCGGTTTCTGAATAAATTAAGAATATTTTCTCAAGTAAATAAGGTTAAACATCATTATGCAAACTGCAATGTGCATGATGTGTCTGATATCATGTCTTGATAGAAAGTTAGATAGACCACAAGCAAGTTTTACCAACTGAAATACAATCTTGCTAACAAATTTTGACCACATGTAGGTATGGGGATGAATAAACAGAGTCACAGACCTATTTCTTTCCAACCCAATGAGGAATCCAGCTTCTGCTAATGCAGCTAAAAGGCTTCCTGTGCCAGCATCTGATCCAGTCACAGCATATTCACTAACAAAAACCTGGAATTACATCATAGAAGGATTATAAACACAGCTATCTTTGTTCATCTATAGAAATGTGGGATAAGGCTTAAAAGCTATTGACTGTAAATCAGATCAACTGTCTTAAAATTCAATATCATCACACCTTGGGGCCAGTACGTGATGTGTTGTCAAATTGTCTATTCATCGAAAATAAATTGCTAGCAGAGGTATAAACCTATCCAAGAAATAGCATCATTAGCGGCTGTCAAATTACATGACCTAGCAGTAATTTACACTAATAATGCTATAAACAAATTGAAACAGGACGGTTTGATAGTAAAATCAGTTTACATATTCTTACATGAAAATCATATAAATCAGCAGGATGATCCAATTGCCTGGATGACCCATCGCAGTTTGAAGTAATGTTAATATCTGGATAGGCGGCTTTTATTGCATAATAGAACTTCAAGTAATTCCCTATCCAAAAGTCAGGACAATTGTCAGCTAAACAAACCCTTTAGTATGATAGCAACTGAAATTGAGACTTTCATCCCCAAAGCAACACTGAAGTACTATCTGCAGTGAATTATATCAAAATCCAACTTTTAAGTTAGTAAACATGAAAAAATAGCACTAGCAAAGAACATCAAATCCACATCCACCTCCAAAAAATTTTCAGGTATCACTGATATCTTATCTTTAATAGTAATATATAAAAGTAATTGTTTTTAACGGTTTTTCTGTTCAAAAGGACTTTAAATATATGCATAATCCAACTATCTAGTTTTCTGATCTTCATAAAACAAGTAGTTTGAGAGATGGAGAAATTGGTATGCAGTATATCCCAAAACCTATGAAGAAAATAAATTGAAATAAAGACAATGGCAAAGTATTTAAAATATATAAGGTCTGAAAACATGTCAGCATTACTCCAAATCCAGGACATGGATGTGGATGCAAGTATCCTATATATTATACATTAACGCAGTTAGATTTGGTACAGTAAGTCAAATAAAAATTCTTCAAACTTCTGGTAGCTTCACAAGGTAGCACATTTCACTTCTCTTTTCTCGTTGGCAAAAAGCTTGAAGCTTCATAGATATTATGAAGCAGGTTATCATGAACAATGGTGATCTGTGTGTTGCAACTTGCAAGTATATCACCTCATGGAATATGATTAGAAACTTAGAATAACAATGTATGCCATCCAAGATAAATCATAAAAAGAGCTGGAAAAATGATCAGAAGACATAAAAACCTCTGTGAGACGAGCTTAAAAAAAATTGTTATGTTTCTACCAATACTTAATGTCAATTGATAAAAAACCCTTGTTTTTATCTGCTTGTTACTATCATTTAACAGACATCCTCTGTTTCTCTGTCTATCGCACAGGCCATGTTATAAGTTTCTCAAGTTTTTGGGTCTTCAAGTCATCATCTTTATTCTGGAACTACTTATTGGGATTCACACACGAAAATCTAAAATCCTCCAATATGTTCTCCTGCACTTTGACTAGTATCCCATTAGTCATATTTTACTCACAATTTGGAAAATTAAGTCTTGCACACACGAGGTATGCAGATTTATTGAGAGAACATGGTAGACAGCAGATTTTCCAATTGAAATGTTCACAGGAGAATACAGAAGTGTCATCAGGCATGTAATATTTTCAAACATGAACTTCTTGGTACCAAGGTGATTAAAGATGACTAACGGTTAGTATTAATAACAAATGTATACCATGACTTCCCACTATGTCCTGCTCTAGTTTAGCTGGTTCTTGAGGAGCTTGAATTTATTCCAGTCACTTGGAGACTGGTTTAGATGTGCATGCTTGATGGTCATGACAGTAAAAATGATACTGCAAGTCTGCAACTGATCTCTTTTCTACTCTTTGGGTTTGGGATCAAATTTTATAGCAGCCTATCAGTATGAAAAATTGGGTACTAGGAAAATATTTTTTTGATTTTCATTCAGATGCAGCAAATGTTAAACACAACCAACACTTCAGTAAATAGCCAAGGACCCATCATATAATCAGTTCATCTCAAGCTTGATCTATCCACTCTTATCCTTCCAAGTGAAAACTGCCAACCGATTTTCAAATATTGATTGAGTAGAGAAGAGAATACAGGAAGTTTTCCTGTCTTCTCTTTGGAGCCAATCTGGTTGTGGATGTGTTGCCAATTTTGCTACTTACTTCTTCCAGTATTTACTCACACCAGAACTCATCCCCCTATATTTGGAAAACATGGAATGCCCATTGTTTTACATAGAAGTTGGAAATAATTCACAAGTGCTATCCTGTTTTATTTTGATGGAGAAAGATGGATGCATGGGATAATTGCAAATATGATTTTTGCATTATCCTAGAATTATGATTTATTTGAACTAGTAGAATGTTAACTTGACAGTCAGATCAGATCTAGTTCAATCACCGCAGACACCAAATGGGGGTGCATAGCTACTGATTTATGACCTTGTGCCAGCATGATAAGAAGACAGGGAGCAAGGAATAGTGAACCGGTACCGGGCCCCGTACCGGTGATCGGTATGGTACTGTACTATACCATACTAGGCCCTCTACCGGATCCAAGAAATTATAAAAAATACTCTTTTTTTTCATGGCAATATTATTTAATTTGAATCGGACTCGAATCAAACCCGAACTGGACAAAATGTACCGGTACGGTACAGTACTATATCATACCGGTCCGGTACAAGGTATTTTGAATGGTCTGGCAGTCTGGACCATTTTTCATGGCTGAACCGTACTGGCTCTTGGCCGGTACGATACAGTATGCCTTGAACCGGGCAGTTCGAGATGGTACCGAGAACCCTGAAGGGGAGAGACCAAAAAAGTTTATGGTTTATACCTTAGTTTCTTGATTGAGATGGATTAGGCTGCACACCTTTTGTAAACATCATACATAACTCCACACCAGGTGTATATTGCTAATTCTTTTTTAAAAAAAATGAAGTGTCACTTGGACCAGCTTTTTTCCTTCCAAAAAATTCAACTTGCAGTAGAATGCATAATAGGAAGCTGAAGTTTTCAAACTGAAATTCTTCTACTCTGTTTTATATTTACATGACAAAAATATTGACTACTTCAAGTACTGGTGATATATTTTATCTGATGGCCTGATTTTTTTTCAATTAATATTACACAAGCCAAACAAGAATGAAATGGAAGTGATCACTACTATAAATCAAGGAAAAAATAATAAGGGTAGGAAACTAGACTGCTGAAGCAAATAATACTTGGTGAACCACATTGCTACATATTGCAAAGCTACAGCCTGAGCAAAAAATTAGTTATGCGTAGAGCATTACATCCGCTCCTAAGTATTTCAGTAACAGTTATCTATTATGCAAAATCATTATTTTGTGTCTCACAACAATACATGCACTTGTACTATCCATTACGTTTACTGTTACATATAAGTAGCATAATAAGATTGGAGAAATAATTATTTTCAACTAGTATTCCAAATCCAGTAAATCTCAAGAAATTATTTATTTTAGGAGAAAATTTTATCTATCTGACGAGAAATCCAGACTAGTAGAAACCACTTTAAACTAAACAACCAACAAAACACACCTTTATAAAATTTCTTTCCACAATCTTCATTCCCAATTGCAACATAATTCAATTGAAAAGGTTCTGGGTGTCCCATTGCTGCTCGAACAGAGCCCCATGTTGAGTTAGGACTTCCCCTAGCAAACTCAATACCATCGAGAACTTCCTGTATGAAGGGAAAATCATAAGAAGGAATTGCAACAAAGGAAAGTTAGATGACTTATTCGTGGGGGCCAAAATGGTGAACCAATTAATAGACAAGAAACATAAAAGGCAGAAGAAATTGATACATTATTTATACCCAAAAAAATATTCAAAGAATGATTGCAAACTTTTCATTAGCATTACTTATTAGTCAAATATGGTTAAAACCCTAAAGCCCGGGCAATAGAAAAGCACTATGTGCATTCATATGATGCAGAGACAAAAATCTATGTTTGGGGTGGGGGGGTTGGGGTTGTGGAAAGGAGGAGATGATCTACCATCATATTGATAGGATTCGAACCCACAACTCAATGGTTCGAAATACAAGGCTAGCCATAGCCTTCTACAATCAAGGATCCATGTTGGTAATCAGGAAGTATGACAATATAAATTTCTAGAAATAAAAATGTAATGTTTCTTACTATGTGCAGGGTGGCTACAAACTTGAAAATTATCAATGTCAGGATATGTTTTACTCGATTTACTGATTGGATTATTTATAGGGCAGCAAATGATCTAGGTTGCTCATGAGTAGCTTGGGCTTGGCTCCATGTATGCTCAGCTCAACTAGAAAACAAGCTGGGCACAAACAGTTTTTGGATCTCGACGAGCCAAGCTTGAACATGAGCCAGTTGCAAAATTAATGGAGAAACTTAGCTCTGCTTAATAAAAGCTTGGCTCAAAGCTTATAAGAGCCAAGCCTGAACAACTGATGTCAAGCTCAAATGGAGTTCAAGCAGCACATATATATTACTGAACTGAGCTCAAGCAGCTTGATACTCAGCTCAACTTGGCTCATTTGCAACCTTGATTACTTGGACGTTCTGAATTTTGGTCCATACATCTTTTGGGATGGATGTCATGATAAAGAGTGGAAATCCTTCTTGGTTTATAGAAGGAACAATGTTTATAATACCCTTGTTCTAATTATGGGAAGGTTTTTTTGTAGTATTGTAGCTTAATTCTCTCTTCTTCTCTCAACATATACATAGGCATGCATGGCAATATTTCCATATCCACGATCGCTCATAGGTGGATATCATGTAAGTAAAAGGGCACCTTAGTGCATGAGGCTCCTACCATTACAGGGTATGGGGAGGGTCAGCCATACGCAGCTTTACTGCCATGTACGTAGCTATACCCGGACCTCTAGATCATAATGGACCAACCTTACCATTGCACCAAGGTTCACCCCCTCAGATATCATGTAAGTACTGAATATAAAATGCATGCAGCATTCGACTATAGGTTATGCCTTGCTAAACTGATATTTGTTGGACCCTTAGTGAGATGCAAATTGTCTTATTTACCTAAGCAATTAATTGGAGTGCTCTCAATATGCCAAAGTGAGTAAAAATTTATTGCCTTGTTTTATGTAGGATTGTGTTATAGTGAAATATGACCTTTGAGCATATGCATCATATATAGTCATCAAAAAACAAGAGGAAATAAACAAATATGACCATTCTAAAATAGAAAAATCAGAATCTGCAAATAGGAACATGTTGCCATACACTTAAGAATGTTCCTGTCTATTGTTGGAAAAGTGATCTCCGAATGTTTTTGCTTTCAAATGAAGACTTGCATTTCCAAAATGGGTATGGTAAAGATTAGTGTGTTAATACAGCTAGGATCTAGAAAAACCTTCAGCATTTTCATTTAGTAATATAAACATTCACAAGTATCAACCACAAGAGGTTGACATTCTGTCCACAATATAGATCTTATGATCAAGATCAAAATAGCCCTAAATGATCAAAATCTCATACTTGGATCAGGCTCATCCTAGATTGTATGGTCTAGTTCTTTATTATGGATCATCCAATCCCTTCAATCGTAAGATCCAACTTGATCCTGTTTTTACATATTAAATCATGTGGAAGTCCATTTTCAATAATGCATCAGACTGTATGGCATCCATCATCACTTATTTTATAATTAATATGCCTGAAGCGCTGAAAATGTAAAGAAAAAAAAAATCATTCTGAAGTTCATGGAATTAGTTAGAGGCAAATTTTCGTAGTTCTATTTTCTACAACCATCTGTTAAAATCTTTTTTTTTTAGTTTTTCTAATTCATTCTATTTAAAAATGATTCTAAGTTGATAGGTAGCATATGATTATCTTGAACAACTGGACATGATATGTGATTTATTAGAACAACTACATATGTGCTTATGATGGTGGAAACTAGAATTCCTGCATGTATGGCCTTTTTCCATGTGTCATCTTTTGAAAATCTAAATTGTTTCAAATAATTAGAAAAGCCCCTAGGATATATGATACAATCCACAATATGCTCAATTTTCAGTCCTGCTAACATTCACAATAAAATTAAACTCCTAATGACATTGCTGCTCACCAGTGAGAGTTCAGTATTTAAAAGTTCCAATACTTGATTATTGACTATTGAGCGAACTTCAAGGCTATCAAGCCAATGATACAGCCATCCTTCATGCTACAGCCTTTTTACTACATGTCCATACTAACGCTGTCATGCTTTCTAAAGTTCCTCTTGGTAATACTGACAGAAAAAGAAATACTAGAGTGGCCTTAAGGATTGTTTTTCAGAATTAATGGTATATGTGCATGCTTGAAAGTCCTGTTTAACAATTTTCAGCTCAAAGCTCCCAACTGTATTCCCCCTCTAGTTTTCTCCACAGAGCCTAGTATAGCTAACTTGAAAGGGAATGCTAGCAATTGAGCAAATCCTCTAGTAAAAACAGATCATCTACACATTTTGATTGTATGCTTTCCAATATCAATATCAATTTGATTTCCTTTTAATATGATGGGTATTTATTACATTTCAGTGACGACTTCTTTTAGTTCACTTGAATGTATCATGCATCATCAATCTAATGTTTATTACACCAGCTGTAACTTTACCAAATTGAAAAATTATGTTAACATGATAGACCTAAGATTACGAAGAGCAAATGACATCTACAATTCATGAGATTATTTACTCTCTATCAAGCAGTTATTTTTTTAAGTTTATACACATGAGTCTTTTCCTAGAAAACTAACTGTTATTCAAACTGCTTATGCTTCTTGTTTCTTCTGGTTATAGGCATGTTAACAACTTGGGCTATACATGTTTTGTCCTTCTACCTCCTATGAATGCACTAAGCTCCCACCCAGATTTGCAAGAGTCATTCACCTTGGATAAGACATGAGAATACGAGTTATCTGTGCTCAAAATCTTTGAATCTCTTGTATAAGCACCTTATTATTTTGGCCTCTCCTACAGCTGCAATCTATGTCCATCTGATTCTTTTGACCATTCAATTCTTTTTGGTTATCTCTTTCAAAGGTTCTTGAGTCCTTTACTCAAACTTCTTCAACTATGGCATCTGAAGTATTCACCTCTCTTTGAATTCAAGCATAATGTCCATGAACAGTTCTCTATCCACTTTCACTTCCATTTTTAATTATAAATGATAAAGGCCAGATTAATCTGAAATTTCAATGGAGACTGCGAAATTGTTAATTTAGGGAAAAAACAAATTTACAAAGTATAGAAATGGATTATCACTTGATAAAAGTAAAGAAGATCCAGCTATATGAAAAGAGAATATGCTTTAGATATTAGGCAATAGGCAATAGGCATTATCACATTTTCTTCACGATCTAAGTTATAAAAGTACATCTATGGTATTGCTAATGGAAAAATGCTTTATGAGAGCAAACATGTAATTAATTACATTTGGTTGTGACAAGAGCAGATACAAAGATCAAAAAGATACTTCATCACACAACCAAAACATAGAGTTTTAATAATATATAAGTATTAGGAGGATCACGTGATGCTCGTATAAATTGGAGGCAGATATATATATATACATACATACATATTGATAATATAAAGTTCCCAATGTTCTGCCTCTCCAGTTTATGCAAGTTTCACGGCATCACAGCTTCACAACCAGTTACAAAGAATTCTACTTAATATATGGCAGATACTATCTGTGAAACGGATACTAATATGCTTTGAAATTTATAATAAGGATAACTTGATGTAATAACTCATATTGACTGATGATACCATGAATGGTTATTAAAAAGATAAAGTAGCAACTTCGAGACATGCCTGAACAAAAGGTGAGATCTCAGTGGTATCAACTTCATCATTGTGACTAATTCCTGGAATATTAAAGCAATTAAAGCAAGTAAGAGTAGAAATTATTGCCATCAATCATTCAGTTTCATTAAGCAGATGCTAATACCATTATTAATCACCCAAATTGGGAAGGCACCTAGATCTTCCGCAAGCTGCAGTGAACCATCAAAAAAAGATATCTAAGTAGACTTCCTAAGGTAGATATGTCAAAATTCTTCCCAGTCCTGACCATGATTCATAAGTAACCATCAAATATCTACCTGAAGAAATTCAAAGTATCCAAGCCCATCATCAGTCCAATACATCCAAACATCGCCAAAGTGCCCAGGCCTCTCTTCCCATGATCCAATGGTAGCTTTCCATCGGAATGCATTTCTTAGCCATTCACCTTCAACAAAACAACCTCCTAGAACAATAGATTAGTTCCAACCATGTAAGATTTTCCATATAATGGTTCAGGTTACAAATAAGAAAATATGAATATTTCGAAAATGTACAGATCTCCATTCTATGAAATGAAAGTTACCTAGGAAAAGGATTTGTCATGTATCATAGAGTAGAAATTAAATCATCAATCAGCAAACTTAAGTATATGATGACAAGAAATTGAAGAAAACTGACAACAACAACCTAGAAAATTGTAGGCACAGGTTCTAAGTTAAGAAGACAGAATTCAATAATTATGCATAAAACCTAAAACATCAGAGGCAAGTGTGATGTATCGAAACAAAGAATACAAATGTCGTAATCAGAAGCACAACAAGATAACTGTGATGACCAATCTTTCATGCACTCGTCAGTCAAGCTTAGTGCGCTAAGATGCTTCAACTAGCTAATCTTAACAATTGATATTATGAGAGAAAAAGCATAAATCCATGGATGAAACTCAGTTTGGGTTAGCCAGGCATTTGATTTTCCATTTGCTTGCTCCCAAAATGCTACCATCTTCCAGTACATTGAAACAAGATGGCAGATATGACATGATGCTTTGCAAGGGAAAATGAAAATCTTTGCAGAAGCAATGCAGATGGCTACTTACCAATCTGAGAATATTTATTCAGCCCAACTAGAATCCTAGCTTACGCATGAGCTAAAATGCATGTAAAATAGAAAATGCACTGTGCAATAATAAATGGAAACAGAGTTTGTATTCACATCATTGATCATTTCCATGGTTTATAGACATTTTATGTTTTTTCATATTTTTTTTTAATCAATTGGTTTTGCTTTTTTAAGCCAATGACTCAGATTCCACTTTTTATACTTTGTTTGATTGAAGCACAATGCGAGTCCAAGGTACAAAGCAAGGATTTAACTGAGATGCCAGCATCTCTGTATAAAATGCCAACATCAGTCAGCATGCTCTGGAATTAAGCATGCTAAAAATAACATCAGAAATTTCCTATTTTAAAATATAAAATATTGATACTTTACATTTACACCTTGTGCAATTAAGAGTTGTTTCATGCATTAAACCAATATTCAATTTCAAACCCCTATGTAGTGATAAAAATCAATAATGTGGTTATATACTTATATGCATGTTGAATACTACCATGTGTTTCTTAAATCTTAAGCTAATCTAACTCCTCATTATGCATTAATATTTATCTGATGGCATCATGGATAAAAATAAACAATATCACTCATAATTTGGATGCAAAAAATCTTTGGAGACCAAGACTGCAAAAATTGGGGTGAGTGCCTATTGAAATATTGTCTGCCCTGGATCACTGAGTTGGAATCGGATCCTGTGCCGGCTAGCTGGTGATACAGCCCCATAATGGGCTCAAATCAACACAGCATAGAAAGTGGAGGAGAAGGAGAACTAAAGAGGAAAAGAGAGAGAGAGGGGAAGGAAGGGAAGGAAGGAGAGGGAGAGGCCAGCCCGCCATGGCAGTGGCTGCCTAAGGGTTGTGACTGATCGTGGTGCACGGGATAGGATGAAACAGAGAGAGGAAGAGAGAGAGGGAAGGAGAGGGAGAAGCCCCTGAACAGAGGGCCATGGAGGCCGTCGAATAGTCCTCCACCTCCGTGCGGTTGAAACAAGGGTGAGAAGCCCCTGTTTCAATCGTAAAATCAAAATCCTTTATTTTTTTCGTCAATTCACAGTAAAGCTGGTAACCGGGGCTTCTTAAAAATCAGTTGCTGACTTCACTATGAACCAGAAAAAGAATAAAGGATCACGATTTTGCGACTGAAACATGGGCTTCTCAACCCTGATTCAACTAGATAGAGGGGGAGGGCTCTCTAGGAGCCTCCTCGACCCTCCCAGTTAGCTCTCCCTTTCCTTCCCTCTCACTCTCTCTAGTTCACCCTCTCCCATGCACCACCATCATCTGCGGCCCTCCACTCGCCTCCAATGGCCTCCTCGTCCTTTCCCTCTCTCTCTTCCTCTCTTCCCTTCAATGTTCAGGATTCCATGCTAGAACTATACCAGTAGGCCACCAATACGGTTCGGCACACCTTGAATTGCCTGATTTAGGTTGGTCTGACGAACCCTACGATCTACTAATTAGCCTCATAAAAAATATTAGACTGAGATATATGACCTTTCTTGCTAGACCTCTAGGTTATAACAAACTTTAAATATAATAAAAGGATCAATTCTTGATCCAAATCCAAAATCCCAGAGTTTGTTCTTGAATTGGAAAGTTTACCTTCTTATTTTAATGGAGTCTTAATTTTAAACTGTTCTTCTTGAACTCCATTTGGTGAAGGGGGTTAGAACATTATTTAAATGTAATATTTTCAGAAAATAAATATTAAAAAACAAAACATCTTCTCAAAAATTGAAAAAGGAAACAAGAAAACATTTACTTATCATGATGTTCATGGAAGTATGGTCTGTTAGACTGCAGACCAAGCCTTTAGTTTTATCTTGGATGGTAACTACCTCCAACTCTTCAAATGGTTGTCAAACCAGAAGAAAATCAGTGACCCAAGACTCTATGCCAAGCAGTACCAATTTATATAGAACCATGCTAGTTTGAAGTCTAACCAATACTTGATACTGACCTTGTGCCTAGTCCTAGCATTGCCCCAAAACAGCACATGCTAGGTGGCATGAACTGGCATGGAAAAGCAGTTAATTCTCTGGCAAAGAAGCAACTCTGGTGAGTATAAATGCTGCAGTAACTCCTTATCATAACATCCATAAAGAGAGCTTTGTTTGTGAAGGTATACTTTTACTACAAGATGACAATCAATACATTGTTTCAAGGAGCTGATTCTAAATATTTTAGAAGATTTTCACAATCACAGCTGGACAGGATATACTGATGAACAAGTTAAGTTCTCCAATCTGAGTTCCTTTCACGAGGTAGAACATATATATGAATTGTGGCAACATTGTTTTTTCAAGAGTAATAAACAATCATATAAAGCGAGGTGTTCTTGAATCTTCATTATGATAGCTGTCATCACAAAATAACAATAATGTTCAAAACAAGATTAACAGCAAAAAACATTCTTTTGGTAAATTAAATATGCTCATGGCTGCTTCTGTTTGTATTTTGTCACTAATACTGAGAAACACAAATTATTTCATACCAGGAAATCTCATGAACTGAGGCTTCAAGTCTTCAAGCATGTAGGCAAGTTCCTTCCGGAAACCATGTCCCTGCATGATTTGCAAATCACCAGATAATACATAGTAAATTAATATACGATGCATAAAATTGAATCTATCACTTCTAGTTCTATCTACATGCTAAAACATCTTTCCACATTTACTCCACCAAGTTTATCATTAAAATACCTAAGAGACAAAAGTTTCAATTAGAGTGGTAACTTTTCATGAATATTACACTCGATACAAGCAATAGACCACTAACACACAAAAGCCTCAAAATACTATGTGAAACTCAAATGTGCATATACGCACTAGGCAGATATTAACATCCTAACACAACAGCAGACAACATATCAAGTCTGTCTACAAGCCAACTAGAAGGAAGTACATCAGAATGACATATTTATGTGCAAAAAATATATTGTTATATTAAATGGTTGCTATTGTATAGACAGAAGCTCTATAAAGAAATATGATTAGATTGCGACAACCCTATAAGCCTATAACCTACTAGGAAATATAACATGAAATGGACATGTATCCTTGTTTTATTGAATGCATAAAATGATCATATGAGTCCAATATTGTATATTAATAATATGAGGCTACCTATAATGGTGGGAACAGCAAGCAGAGTGTTTCAAGTTTCAACTGAAAGGTGGGAAGAGACAACCTAGACTAGAGCCAAAAATCCTCACAACATTAAAGGCAAGGACAAGTGACTGCAAGCAAATTGTGTTGCAAAATCAATGACTTCTATAATTTCTATATAAGAAACAAAAATCCAGTGTTTTAACTTTTGCAATGCAGTCCATAAAATCTCTTCATATTTTTGGAGAGTGCTGTTTTAAGAGGATATGAATGACCAGTTGGACCAACACTTCCTTCAGCACAAAGGAGAAAGAATAATAAAAAAACCAATTGAACAAAGATGATGAGAATGGCAAAAAGCCCCTAAGTTTAAATGAAGATTCTTATGCATGATTAGTAGCTTTCTAAATGAATTCTTAGGCTACGGTGAAGATGAAAAAAAGTGCAAAAATATCATTAAACTCAAGGGAAGGTTTTTTCAACGTGGGAAATTCTAATGAAGGATAAATCAGCAGATAATCAAAGGCAACACTGTGGTGAACTGGTGCTTGTCCCAGTGGCAACATCCTCTGCTAGGCAACCAGACATTCTGGAATTGAGTCTTGGGTGCTGCATCTCCAAACATTTAATTTTTTTTTTAAAGAAAAAAATCAAATGAAACACAAAAGGAAGCTGTATACTTATATAAGACATATTTGTACACTTAAATGTCAGATCTTGGTGAACTAGTTTTCATAATTCTTCCCAACTAACAAGTTCAATACCCAAAGCATTCGTCAAATTTCAATATTTTAGGGGTACGAAATAGGTTGGAGGTTCCATTAATTCTAATGGGGTTGTTGCTTAATGGAGATTTTTATTACAGAATTTTGGTAGATTTATGGTCCTTTTATAAAAGTTCAAGGATTTTGATTTGTTAGAAGCATGATAAATTATCAACTATCAAAGAATAAATCTAGACAGACATTTAAGACTTAAAATCATGTATATACTTTTTTGTTTCTATGTAGTTGATTATGCAATGGTTTCTTTGCCTTCTTATTCTTCTTATATCTTCTTTTCTGATTTCTTGCTCTCCCTAGGGATTTGTTCCACTTTTTCCTATTTGTGCTTGTAATGGCTAAAATACAAAACTAACACAGCCATACTTGTATATGCCAAATGTACCTTGTAAGTATCCGAGGGCATGACTGACACTTGATCAAACCAAATAACACCCTTTGTGGTAGTTGTCAATTGAAGTCTTGAGTTACTGTTAGTTCCTTCAGACTGCAGCAGAAACTCCATCTTTGTCCAGTTTGACACATCAGAAGCAGCAGCTCTGCAGAAGAATGGAAATTGACTCTTAACTTTGAAAGCATCACACAACAAAAATGTTACAGTTCAAGCCTACAAATGATGCTCACAGCCTATTGGTAGAAGCCAGTTTTTGCAATCCATCTGAGCTTGTCAATGAGACAGAAATATTCACTGATTCAGATGATTTAACATAAAATATCACTTTATAGGTCTTCCCTTGTTCTATATTCTGGAACATCATAACAACAAAAAGCTATTAGTTGAAAAAAAGATCTAGGGACGAGCAGAAAAGTAAGAAAACAAAGCCTCGTTATTTAGAATCAAACAAAAATCACCAATCGATGCAGTTCACATCATAATAACAATAAGCACAAACTGACAAACACATAACAACAAGGTTATGTCTAGTGATTAAAATGGAAGGAACATTGTAAACTTAAAATGCTCATTAAAAAAAAAGAGCATATGTCACATGAACTGCTGATCACTCACATGTCCAAAAATACAAAATATTTTATAAAGCTCGAAATACTATCCTATTCATTTTTTAGTGTTAGTTGCACAAAGGAAATCAAGAGAACTGTTGTTATTAGCATTCCAGCAACCATGAGTACATACCATGCCCCAATACCCAGGGTTAGATATGCCAACACCATTAGGTGGACAGACAATGGATCCTTTTCTGTCACAAAGTACCTCCATCCTAAGTGCAACCTTATTACGTTCAAAACAAGATGTACGATCAGTTGACACATATATGAAAGATTCATTCCCAATTATGGACCACGGATCAATGTTTGAAGGAGTGTTAGGGCCTCCGGCTTCAAAACCTGGAAAAGAGATATCATAAGCAATGCAGAAGGGAGAAAATAATGCTTAAAGAACCGATTAAACATCTATCAATGTGATTTGTTTCTTGTTAGCTAAAAGTTCTGCTGAGGAGGAATTCTTCAAGAAATTGATCACATGAAAATGTTTAACCTCAAAGGTAACCACAATATAAACAACCCTGACAACAAATATTTCTTGTTACTTTATGAATTTTGTGGTGCTTTATTTCTTGCACATGACTATTACCTATTTTCTACCCAGTCAATTTAGATTATCTAGTCCTTATTTAATGGCCCTTTGATCTAAATACCATTGCATCCTTAAAAAATATAATTATGGCTTCTCTTGTATTGACCAAACCATCTAAATCAACCTACATCATGCATTCCTTTTGAGACTGTTCATAGGCCGCCTTGTGTGCAACATTACTATTGGGGATTAATTGGAGGGGGGTGGGACTCCAGTGGGATGGTAACAAAAGACATGAGATAACAAAGATGCTTCATTGTTATGACATAAGTAACACAGTGATACAGATTTCATTTGGGCCTCATGTTGAAATGTGATTGCATGTGATATGATAAACAAATAAAATGTGTTCTTGCCAACCCCCTATTGACATGCATGTGTCAAACACCTGTCAATCTTCAGACATCCACAGTAGGTCGATTATGATGACTTGGTTTTAATTCAGTCCACGCACTTTACTTTGTAGTGAGATTGAATGTCTAGTTTAAATTATTGAACAAAGTTCTATTACCAACTCCATGATCTAGGTTTATATTATTTCCTGAGCAAGTCCCTGAACTTATCAGCTAAGGAGAATAAAGATGAGTACTAAAGGACAATTGCAGCCATATATAGTCTAGACATCTATGTGACAACAAGTTGGTTAACCACATTGCTAGCATGCAACAAGCTATGATCATAATGTTTCTAGTTCCATAGATCCATATCCATACCACCCTTTCACTGCATTCACTGAAAAAAGTGAAAACACATGCCATAAAATAATGATGAATTTGGCCATCGTTGTGGCAGTAATAATGTTACACATGACAGTAATACAATTATCAAAAGTGTCTAGCCATTTGGTGTCCGCAAAAGCATGATAACTGTTAGTATCTTAACTCCATCATTGAATTTAGTATTGTAAAATTTAGGTATCCAATTACCTCTATTGCTTACAAGTTCTGCCCATAATCCACCAGCTCCTGCATGGTTGATCTCCTACAATTTATGCACATATTAATTATTACACATTGAATCAACAAAATAAGGATACAAGCAAGCATTTTTATACTGTAGCACAAGATATCCAATTTTAGCTACTAATATTGTTTGTATTGTTTTCCCAGCAGAGTGAACTAATTGTTGCTTCCTTTGACTAACTCAGATGCCAACCACAATATCAAGATGGACCAGAGTGCCCAGGTAATATGAATTGGTGAAATGCCCAGAATCTCAAGCCAAGGAAGCTATAGTTAAAATAAATAGCTAGACAAACAACCAACCAACCTGCTGCATATTGCACATTGGCCGGCATAATTAGAGAAACTTTTATCAAAAGGACACTAACAAAGTAAGATATGCTACCATGTCACATATGTTCTTACAGACTGCAAATTTGGAATATACCTCAGGATCGAAAAGGAAAAGAAAAATATGCAGGAAATTTACATGCAATCAAATGCTTTGGAAGTCAAATTGAAAATGAGAAATGACATATATGAAAAGGAGAAGTCCAGTAAAAGTGACATGAAGATCCTTTTAATTGTTGTTAGGTGTCAAGTCAGAAGTAATTATATCAATACAAGAAAACTGACCACCAGCAAAGAAGGTGCTATCCTAAGAAAAACACCCAAAAAAATGGCAGTGAAGATTATTTATTGTTAAATCATAACCTTGAAATGTGAAAATAGAATTTTGCAGATGTTGGCAGCCAGCTGAAAGGCATTCCTAACTCCATAAAGTGAATAAAATTAGGAATACCACATGTATATACTGGGATGAACTTGTACACAAGTGTTTTGCTCACCTCAAAAAAGATACCAAACAGAGTGTCCGGGATCTTTTGACCCAATTGCCGTGAAGCAGCAACAGTCAGAAGTGCAGTCCGGTTTGCCTTTAATTCATAAGCAATGCAATGCTGAATAGCGGACAGTATAAACAGAGAATAAATAACAGCAATGGAAGATGATGCTTGATGACCCATTGTGCCCTCACTCCCTTCAATCCTAGGGTCTCAACCAGCCTATGAAAGCTATCAAATACAAGAGAAATCAATAAAATAGTACGATAAAAGAGGGGGGAGGGGGGGACTCAAAACCTAAGAGGAACCAATACAGAAATGGCTGCAAGGCAGTGCATGACAATTATGACCAAAAACCTTTTTGAGAGGTACTTCTTGAATCAATAACAAAGATGTCATTTGAAAAAAAAAAGTGGGGATGAGCAATACTTTGACGTCAGCTCAGTTACAAATTGTGATATAGAGAGTTGACAGCTTTATAACCCTAGGCAAAGTTGCATGGTAAAAAATTAAAATTACTGAAAACAAAAAGAGATTAGTTTCCCTCTGCATCAACGGTTCAAGGAGCTACTCATGCATAACACTCTGGGGACCTAAAAAAACTGAAAAAAGAGTTCAAGATTCGTCCTTTTTTCCACAAGAAATCAAGTTGAGAGGAGAAAACAACGCGCATCAAAGTACTCGAAAAACTTGCATCATTTTAAATGATATCACGCCATAAAGCCATTAAACTAATTCAAGAGCACTAAAATTCAAAACTACTTATTCAAAAGAAAATAAAAGAGACATCTTTTAACAACTAGTTGACACATATCATCGAACAGAATACCGAAACTCAAGCTGGTCCACTATAAAGATCGAATCTTTTACCGATTCCAGATCAGAAAAGCAGGAAAACAATCTATTGAGGAATAAATTGAAGGATTAGGGGTGATGGTGGGCTCCAGAGCACGGCGGAGGGATGGAACGAGCGGTTCCAGGGTTTAGGTAGGGGAGTGATTGCTTGAAGAGATGTCAACGGCAATCATGCGAGAGTCATGGGGAGAGAAGACGACGGGTACCGCGGAGGCGCCCTCTTCCGATTGGCGAGATCGGGGCCGTCGGCTCGGGATCAGACGGGCGGCAGCGACGATCGGCATGCAGGCTTCCACTCCCTCCGTTTGGCCACTTGCAAGGCTCGGCGATGCCGAGGGGGCCCCATTGGCATGATTGGCTTATCCAGTAATCTCCTCCCGCGGAGTAATTTGAAGGGCTCTTCCGCGTGGAACCAGATAGATAAAGTTTAGTTTTCTATGTTTGAGAGGTAAATACTTTAATCTATCAAAAAAAAAAAAAAAAAGACAAGCAAATAATTTAAAATATTTTCTAAGGAAGGTCAACTCACGAACGGACGATACGAATTTTTCAAAAAAAAAATAAAAAATATAATATTAAAAAATATTTATAATTAATTTAAATATTTTTTATAAATATTATTTAATTTGAATTCGATGTTGTTTTATATAATTAAATTCATCAATAATAAAATCTATTATAAAATTTTCAGCTATCTACCTCTCAATATAAGTAACTAAATAATCGGTAAAAAAATTGTCTTCCATCTTATTGCGTAATATGGTTTTGACAATCTTCAATGCTAAAAATACTCTCTCTATAATAGCAGTTCTAACTGAAAGAGTCAATATAAGACGATCAGTGAGCGGTAAATATCTGATTTTCTTGTTCTCACAAATTCTTGACATAATTCTAAAATTGTAAACATATTTTGGAACTTAGGATTTTTTAGAACATCAATATAATAATATAGTAATTGATTTCTCAAAAGTCTTTTTTCATTTTCACTGAAATCTTCTGGATAGACTTCTCCACAAGTTGACATAAACTCTCTAAATTAAATAACCTGTAACCATTTCTATGATCCAAAGTATTGCTAAAAATTAATAACTCAACTGCATCATCACTGAATCTACTATATAATTCATGCAATTGAATATCAATAGTAATATTAAATATATCAACCAGAAAATGATGCTCATTTGTATTATCACTTTATTGACAACCTCGACCATCATGCTCATAAGTAGCAGTCATATTTGAAACATCAATCTCATATTTCTCACAAAAGAGTATCACATTGTCTAATAAACTCGTCTATCCATCTTCTCTTAATTGTTGAAGTAAAACCTTTATAATTTTTACCAAATGCATTGTATTAAAAATGTCTTGGAACCTTTTTTTGTAAAGCTTGACAAAGATTATTAGTTATCTTTAAGATTTCTATCATCAAATGCAATATAAAAATAAATTGAAATGATGTCAAGCAATGTCATGCACAAGTATCTCCACATTATATATGACCAACTCCATCACAAGTAAAATCCTCAAGAACAGAACAAGTAACTGAGAATGCCTTTTCAAGCTACGAATGGAATTCAAATATGAACTCCATCTAGTCTCATCAGATCTTTATAAATTGCTAATCTGATTTTGCCCGCTTCTAGATTCACGCTCATCAATGGCTAATGAATTTGCAATATCGGCTACTTTTTTTGCTCTCAATTTATCATGACATTTTATAGATGTATTTACAATATTAACAATATTTAGCAAATCATTGAAAAATTAATGAACAATAATAACCTTTTTTGATGCAGCCACCAATGCTAATTGAAGTCTATGAGCCAAACAGTAGATATAATAAGCATATAGACAATCATTATAAATCAAAGCTTTCAAACTATTCCATTCACCACGCATATTGTTAGCCCTATGTAACCTTGACTTCTGATATGTTTAATGCTTAAATTATTTCTTGAGAGAATATTATAAATAGCATCTCTAAGAGTTGGAAAAGCTGTATCAAAGACATGGATGATATCAAAAAATCGCTTTCTTAAAATCCATTCTTGTCAATAAATCTCAAAACAATAGCTATTTGTTCTTTTCTTGATTCATCCTGAGCTTCATCAATAATTATATAATATTTGGCATCATCAATTTCGTTCCTCATGGCTCTTCTCACTTTTTTTGAAAAAAATTGTAAAATTTTCTTTTGTATCTTTGGTGAAGTGTATGAAGCATAACTATAAGCATTTTCCAAAACAACTTTCTCAACATCCTCATTATAACATGCCAAAATCTTAAGTAGTTTAAGAAAATTATCTCAATTTTTTGAATTTGGACATTCATCATGTCCTCGAAAAGCATAAGCCTAAAAAATAAGCCATCTAATTACATCCACAGAGGTCTTGAGCTATAACCGATTTCGAGCAATTTGTTCAAGGATTTGCTGGTCAATTACTTTTTGAATATGTTGCCTCTTATTTATCAGATCATTATGGAAAGAATTCAGATTTTTTCCACATGTCCAAGAAATGCAGAGTTCTCTCCATCATTTACTTTTTTTCAATTTTGAAATCCACCTTTTACAAATTTACTTTTTCTTACACCTGGTTTTGAAAAGAGATAGCAAACAAAATAATAAGTAGCACTTGTAGTTGAAAAATACTCGAGCCAATTAGGATGCTGATTGAACCAATATGATTAAAAATGTTTACGATGATTTTCTGAACCAATAGGATCATACTTGTCCAATATTAGCTGATAAGGATCAAAACTAATATAGGCATGTCGAATTTCATCAATTTGATTCACGGTATATTCCCTAAATTTGTTTGCATATTCCAGGATCTCTTTCCAATTCATGGATATCAATATAATTGGTTCCAACATTTATTTTTATATAGCCTTTTTTCTGTAGAAATAGTGTCTGTCTTGAAATTGATTGATCAAGTTCATTCTCAGCCTCAATCTCAGATGCAAGCAGCATAGCTCCATCATCAATTTTTTCTGCTACTTCTTTTTTCTTGAAAAAATACCAATTTTTCGACTTATAATGAACTTATAATATGAATAAAATTATAAAAAAATTAACAGCATAATTAATTTTTAGACATTCATGAACATTTATTCTGAACTTGACTCCAGTGTAGAGGCCATGAAATCATTTATAATTTAGTTATGTCATATATTCCATAATACTGATAAAATAAAGCTTCAAGTGCAGGTCGATGGAAAAAGAATAATAGTTGGCTCTTAGCCATGTTTTCCAATAACGGAGATCAAATAATAGATGGCAAAATTTTTTTGCTGTAAATTGTAAGCTACTTATAAAATCTAAAATATTAATTATATGATGAAAAAAAAAGTACCATCATAACATTAACATAATTTTTTTATTTCTACCAAGAATTAGTTATGACCAAATGGAATCATAATTAAGAGAGTAAGAAATGTTGGCCTTTACTTACTAGATTTTGAACTTATCATGAAAAAAAATAATAGAGGGCTGCCAGTCTGTTACTGATATTTTTCAACAAGATGAACCCAATCCACCATAAATTTCTAAAAAAATAAAAAATATAATAAGATAAGTTTAGCAACTTATATTATTCTCACTTAATAATTAATTAAATAAATTATCTACTGTTACAGCCGTGACAGTGACATGGACAGGCTCAGGTATCGCCGAATGAGAGCAAGCCACGTGTAAGTTTCCCCGCCGGATTTTGCGCCACGTCCGCAAAGCTAGGAGCGGCAAAGACCGCACCACCCTATGACCGTCTGAAGCAAACCGCCCTCACCGAGGTCAAGCTCGGCCCGGAGTTCCTCTGCCACCTCATTGGCGCTCGGGCCCGGAGGGTTCCGCCCGAGTGAGATCGGCCGAAGCCAGGCGACCCCCTGCCGCCTCGCCAGGTGTCCGCCCAGGAGGGGTCCACCTGAGCCGAGGTCGGCCGATCCTTCGCCTTCCGCCAGGTGGCCACCCGGAGACGGGCCCACCTCGGTCGAAGCCAGGCGACCCCCTGCCGCCTCGCCAGGTGTCCGCCCAGGAGGGGTCCACCTGAGCCGAGGTCGGCCGATCCTTCGCCTCTCACCAGGTGGCCACCCGGAGACGGGCCCACCTCGGCCGAAGCCAGGCGACCTCCTGCCACCTCGCCAGGTGTCCACCCAGGATGGGTCCACCTGAGCCGAGGTCGGCCGATCCCTTGCCTCTCGCCAGTTGGCCCCCGGAGACGGGTCCAGCTCAGCCGAGGTCAGATCGCTCGTACGGAGAAGCCCCCGGGGAGAGAGACGGGTCCCGAGACAACCCCTCGGGCCGTACAGACCCCAGACGACGTCCCGTACGGAGGGCGACGGCACGCGGAACGTCACTTGCATCGGCCCGGCAGGTATCGGCCCGGCAGGTCCCGCAGCCGAGAGACCCGATCCTGACAGAACAGGCCCCATAAACGGATGGCGCCCACGCTCGGGGAAGGGAGCGCTCTCACAGAGCCCGAGGCCTGACGACCGGCCGCTCTGCCAGCGCCGCCCTCCCTCTTTTTCTCTCCTGTCTTTGCCTTTTCCCTGCTGGGCCTGGCGGACGAGGTCGGAAAGCCGCCTGGCCTCCTTCACCAAAAAGGGAAAAGGAAGGAAAACAGGGGAGGGGAGTTTCCGAGGAGGAAAAGGACAAGCGCACGATGGAAGGAGATAAAGAGGGAAGAATCTGGGGACTGCAAGGTAAGCCAATTAGCTTGGGGACAAGGGAGGAGCACCGGCACAAGGCCTTGCGTCGAGAAAGAAACCAGAGATCCCGAGAGGGGAACACTGGGCGTGAGTTCGGCAAGCAGGCCCAGCCGAGATTCCGGTCCCCAGAGCGCTTCCTTCACCAATTAACTCTCTAAATCTGGGACCCTCTCGAGGGCCCGGGTGGGAGAGTCTGTTCCTCCTCGTCGTCTACTGACTTGACCGTCGGAGCTCCCTCGCCGGGATCCCCGGCCAGGGTCTTCTAACCCCTTTCTTGCAGGTTCCCCGCGGGAAGGAAGGCTCCCTCGCCAGGCGGTCAGGAAGGATCGGCTGATCCGCGGCACGGGCGCGGCGATGAGAGCGGCAACAGATTGGCGCGCCAGGTAGGGGGCCAGGACACTAACCCCTAGTGGGAACCAGCTTCTGCAGGTGTCGCGCTCTCCAGCAATGGTGGTCACTCGTGGTCGCGAGGCGTCCACCAGCCGTGTGGGAGAAGCCCACTCCCCTCCAGGGGGCCACACCCCCGAACGGGAGCTTCCGGCTCCTCCTCCTCTTTCGCAGCAGCCTGCCCCGGTGGACGGATCCCTTGCAGCCATCGTCCAGCAGCTGCAGACCTTGACCTCAGCGATCCGACAGCTTCAGCATCAGCAGCGGTCCCTGGCCACTCAGCCACAGCCAGGAACTCCTGCGGCCCGAGCCGCAGGGCAGCGTGGGAGCCTGCGCTCAATCCAAGGCAGGCCGTCCCATCCGCGGGCTATCTCCAACCCTCGGGGGAGCCACCAAGCTCCCTTGAAGAGAAACTATTTTGGTTCGGGGGATCACGAGAGTCGATCCCCGGCCGATGGGGCCGAAACGGCGCATCGCAGCAAGCGACGCCGAGGCCAGACCTCGCGCCGAGACCGATCGGCGCCCCCTTCACCTGCAGTCTCGGTGGAAGACTCCACCGACGAGGCCATCAGGCGCCAGGCCGAGAGGTGCCTAGAAGAGCATGAGCGCAAGTTGGCGGAGTTCGCCCGACGGTTCGCCGACCTGCAGAACTCGTCGGCTGGCCCGGCGGGCTACGACTCCCGCCCCCCCTTCTCTGAAGAAATCCAGGCGGAACCGATCCTGAAACGGTTCCGCATGCCGCAGGTGGACCCCTACGACGGGACCACCGACCCCCTGGACCATTTGGAGAGCTATAAAGCTCTCATGAGGGTCCAGGGCGCCACCGACGCCCTCCTGTGCATCGCCTTCCCAGCGACCCTTCGGAAGGCCGCTCAAGTCTGGTTCACCCGTCTCGAGCCCGGATCCATTTGCTCCTTCCAGTAGTTAGAAGGAAAGTTCGTGGCGCACTTCGACGCTTGTCGAAAGGTGCCAAGAGAGGTGGACAGCCTCTTCTCCATCCGCCAGCAGGACCAGGAGCTGCTCCGGGACTACATCACCCGGTTCAAGACCGCAGCACTGGAGATCTACAGCTTGGACGAGCCCGTCGCCATGCTGGCCTTGAAGCGTGGACTCAAGATGTCCCGCCTAACCTATTCCCTGGACAAGAAGCCGCCTAGGACGTATTCTGAGCTCCTCCTCCGCGTCCACAAGTACATCCGAGCGGAGGAGGCCGACCGCACCCGTCGAGAGCTGGACGGGAAGACTCCAAAGAAGCCGCTCCCGAGGGACATCCCGGGAGCTCGGAGGCCCGGGCCATCTGCCGAGCTCCGCCCAAATCCAAAGTCGAGAGGCGAAGCCACTCCAGAGCGGAGGTACACCCCTCTCCTCGCACCTCGAACGAAGATCCTCATGGAAATCGAGGGCGAGCGCTACCTCCGCCGACCTCCTCCTCAGAACCCGAGAGCCGCCCGAGATAAATCGAAGTACTGCCAGTTCCATCGCGAACACGGGCACGACACGGAGGAGTGTCGCTATCTGAAGCGGGAAATTGAGGAGCTGATCAGCAGGGGTTACCTCAGGAAGTTCGTCAAGAACGAGGCCCCCTCTGAAGGGCAGCCGCTCGCGGCCCTACCGCCTGTCCCGGCGATCGACAACCGTCCAATGGAGAAGCCCGTGGGCATGATCTCGCGCGGGCCCAGCTGAGCAATGAAGAGAGCCCGGGAAGTTCCGGAGAATGTAATCCCTCCCGAGGGAGGGGAAATTAATGACAATGTAAACAACGATGCCGTGGTGGTCGAGATGACCATCGCGAAGCATCTTGTACATCGAATCATGGTGGATAGTGGAAGCTCGGCCGACGTACTTTTTTACGATGCTTTCTCTCGAATGAACTTTTCTCCCGATCGGCTGAAACCAGTACACATCCCGCTGGTAGGTTTTACAGGAGACTCCGTGGGGGTCGAAGGAGAGATCACTCTCCCGGTCACCGCCGGATCCCCACCCCGGCAGGCGACCGTCATGATAACATTCACTGTCGTCAAGCTCCCTTCGCCTTACAACGCCATTCTCGAGTATCCCGGGCTCAACCAACTGGACGCCACCATATCCATGAGGAGGCTGTTGGTGCAGTTCCCCACGCCTTCTGGGCCCGGGGAAATGAAGGGGACAATCCAACCGGTTCCGCTCTGCCTCCAGACGGTCCCAGGCACCAGGAGTGCAGAGCTCGCCCACGATATCGAAGATCTCGATCTGAGAGAGAAGGAACCCAGGGGAGGGCCCGTAGAGCGCCTGCTAACTTTCCCCCTCGGTTCGGACCCCATGAAGACGGTGCAAGTCGGGGCCCAGCTCCCCAAGGAAGAGCGAACCCGCCTGCTGGAGTTCCTCCGAGCCAACGCTGACGTGTTCGCCTGGTCAGCGGCCGACATGCCGGGCATCCCGCCCGAGATCATCATGCACAGCCTGAACGTGGACCCAAGTTGCCGCCCGGTCCGCCAGAAGAAGAGAAGCTTCGCCATGGAAAGGCAGAAGGCGATCAACCAGGAGGTAGAAAAGCTCCTCGCTGCCGGTTTTGTCCGAGAAGTCCAATACCCCAGCTGGCTAGCAAACGTGGTCATGGTAAAGAAGAGTAGTGGTAAGTGGAGGATCTGTGTGGACTACACCGACCTCAACCGAGCCTGCCCGAAGGATAGCTTCCCTCTGCCGAAGATCGACCAGCTGGTCGACACCACCTCGGGGCATCGTCTCCTGTCATTCATGGATGCCTTCTCCGGATACAACCAGATCCGGATGAACCCGGAGGACGAAGAGCGCACTGCCTTCATAACTAACCGCGGGACTTTCTGCTATAGGATGATGCCCTTCGGCCTCAAGAACGCGGGGGCGACGTACCAACGTCTGGTCAATAAAGTTTTCAAAGACCAGATAGGCCGCAACATGCAGGTGTACGTGGACGACATGCTGGTAATGAGCAAACTCGATTCGGACCACGTGGCCGACCTGACGGAAACATTCGGCAACCTCCGGCGCCATCAGATGAAGCTCAACCCGGCGAAGTGCACCTTCGGCGTCTCCACCAGGAAGTTCCTGGGGTTTATGGTGACCCAAAGAGGAATCGAGGCCAACCCGGAGAAGGTCCAGGCCATCCTGGACATGGAGCAGCCCGCCTCCAAGAAGCAGGTGCAACAACTAACCGGCCGAGTTGCGGCCCTGAGCCGTTTCATTTCCAGGTCGGCGGACCGCTGCCGTCCCTTCTTCAAGGTGCCGAGGAAGATGAATGGCTTTGCTTGGACCGAGAGTGCCAGCAGGCCTTCGAGGAGCTGAAGAAGATGCTCGCGTCCCCACCTTTGCTGTCCAGGCCCGAGGAGGGAGAGGAGCTAACCCTCTACTTGGCGGTTACCCCGGAGGCCGTCAGCTCTGTCTTGGTCCGAACCGACGACCACGGGCTCCAGCGGCCGGTGTACTATACCAGTAAACTCCTCCGAGACGCGGAGCTCAGGTATTCCCGGCCCGAGAAACTCGTTTTTGCGCTAATAGTATCTGCCCAGCGTCTCAGGCCCTATTTCCAAGCGCACCCCATCACCGTCTTGACGGACCAACCGCTGAAAGCGGTGCTCAGCCGACCCGATACCTCGGGATGATTGGCCAAGTGGGCACTGAAACTCAGCGAGTTCGACATTACGTACCGACCGAGGTCGGCCATGAAGGCGCAGGTGCTGGCCGATTTCTTGGTCGAGTGCGTAGGCTTGGGCAAGGAGCCCGAGGAGGGCCCCCCGGCCCGGTCGATGGAAGCTGGCACCGACGAGCCCGGAGAGGACGCCTGGATCCTCCATGTGGATGGGGCCTCAAACTCCGGCGGAAGCGGAGCTGGGCTCATCCTTGCCAACAGCGACGGGGTCGTCGCCGAGTGCGCACTCCGCTTCCAGTTCCCCGCAACAAACAACCAGGCGGAGTACGAGGCACTTCTTGCCGGACTGAGAGTCTCCCGCGAGCTGGGCGTGACCAACCTCAGAGCTTTCACTGACTCCCAGCTCGTGGCGGGGCAGGTGTCCGGGGAGTACGTCGCGCACGACCCCCAGATGGCGAAGTATTTGGAGCTCGTCAAAGCGGGCGCGTCCAAGTTCCGGCGCTTCAACATCTTCCATATCCCCCGCGGGGAGAACGCCCGCGCGGATGCCCTCTCTCGGCTGGCAACCCTGCCGGACACGATGCTGGGACGCGCTCATGTGGAGTGACTTGAGGTCCCAAGCCTCGAAGCATCGGTGGAGGTCCATCAGGTCAGCCAGGAGCCCGGCTGGATGGACAAGTACGCTGCGTACATCACCAGCGGCACCCTGCCGGAGGACCGAGAGATGGCTCGCCTCATCAGGAAGAAGGCCGTGCGGTTCGTCCTGATGGACGGGCAGTTATATCGAAGATCCTACTCTTACCCCCTCCTCAAGTGCATCGGACCCACAGAAGCCAAGCTTGTGCTCCAGGAGATTCACGAAGGCATCTGCGGGAACCACGTGGGGGGCAGGGCATTGGCATACAAGGCCCTCCGTCAAGGCTACTTCTGGGAGACAATGAAGGAAGACGCCGCCGACTTCGTGAAGAAGTGCGATCGGTGCCAGCGTCACGCCACGGTGCAGCAGCAGCCCTCCAACCCAATCTCTCAGCTCTCAGCCCCCTGGCCGTTCGCCCAATGGGGGATGGACCTCCTGGGCCCATTCCCGCCGGCGTCCGGTCAGCGGAAGTTCTTGATAGTGGCTATCGACTACTTCACGAAGTGGGTCGAGGCCGAGCCCTTGGCGAGAATCACCGAAGCAAACGTCGCCAAGTTCTTCTGGAAGTCCATCGTCTGTCGCTTCGGCCTCCCCCACACCGTGGTCACCGACAACGGACGCCAGTTCGACTGTCGGGAGTTCGAAGACTTCTGCAGCGACCTCGGCATCAAGCATCGCTTCACCTCGGTGGCGCACCCTCAGACCAATGGGAAAGCCGAAGTCACGAACAGGACCATTCTTCAGGGCCTCCGCATGCGGCTAGACCAAGCCAGGGGCGGGTGGGCCGACGAGCTTCCCAGCGTTCTTTGGGCATACCACACTACCCCAAGGACGGCTACCGACGAAACTCCATTCAACCTTGTCTTCGGAGCCGAGGCAGTCATCCCGATCGAGCTCAGCCTACCCACACTGCGCGTGGAGCAATATGACGAGACAGAAAACCCGGCCAGGATGATGCTCAACCTGGACCTTCTCGAGGAAACGAGGGACAAGGCCCAAATCCGAATGGCGGCATACCGGCAACGTGTAGCCAGATATTACAACTCCCGAGTGCGGCCGAAGGTTTTTCGTCCCGGGGACTTGGTCCTCCGACGCGCGGAAGCCTCCCAGCCACGGGAATGCGGCAAGCTTTCACCCAACTGTGAAGGCCCATATTGGGTGGCGGAAGCCCTTCCTCATGGAGCATATTACTTGGAAGAATTGGGGGGTGCCAGGTTCCCCCGGACTTGGAACTCCTCGAACCTGAGAATGTACTACCAGTGATGTAAGGCTCCCAGTTTCTGTAACAAAGCTTCCCCAGTTCACACACTCCCTCCAAAACTTCGACAAGAAGGCCTGAGGCATCGAGCTCAATCCGGAAGATCCTGGGCTCCGGCCTGGAAGGTGGCGCCGAACCCAGTTCGCCCACGCAAGCCCGGAGCACAGCTCAGCAAGCCGCGCAAGGTTTGAGAAAGCCTGCGGCATCGAGCTCAGTCCGGAAGATCCTGGGCTCCGGCCTGGAAGGTGGCGCCGAACCCAGTTCGCCCACGCAAGCCCGGAGCACAGCTCAGCAAGCCGCGCAAGGTTTGAGAAAGCCTGCGGCATTGAGCTCAGTCCGGAAGATCCTGGGCTTCGGCCTGGAAGGTGGCGCCGAACCCAGTTCGCCCACGCAAGCCCGGAGCACAGCTCAGCAAGCCGCACAAGGTTTGAGAAAGCCCGCGGCATTGAGCTCAGTCCGGAAGATCCTGGGCTTCGGCCTGGAAGGTGGCGTCGAACCCAGTTCGCCCACGCGAGCCCGGGGCACAGCTCAGTGAGCCGCGCAAGGCTTGAGAAAGCCCGCGGCACCAAGCTTAGTCCAGAGATCCCGAGTTTCGGTCTGGAAGACGGTGCAGAAACCGTGTTGTTCGCCCAAGCATGAAGGCAACCCAAAATCGGACCTGCTCAAGGTTTGCCTCGCTGCAACGTGGCTCAGCGGGCCCCATCCTTCGATTTGAGCAATGGAAGGACCAGGCCTGCAGTTACTTCAGGTGTTCCGGACCGACATCTCAGAAAGAAAAGAAGAGAAAAGTATAACGAAATGACGAACAAGGTTTCGATAAAGCTTGGATCTTCATTAATATAAGTAGTCGTTACAAGCTGGGAGCCCCGACAGGCCGGGACTCCCCAAAGAACAAAAACTACAAAGATAAAACAAAAAGATGGTGCCGGGTCACTGGGGCACGGGTTCGGAGCCATCTGCCGGAGGCGCGGGCGCTGCTTCCTCAACTTCTGCAGTTGCCGGCTCCTGGGGCTGTTCCGGGGCCGCGGCATCGCTGGTCGACGGTGCCGCAGGTATCGCTCTGGCCGCGCCGGGAACCTTGCTCTCGCCCCCTGGCTTCCGGCCGCCGCTGACGACCCCGCTCAGGTCCAGGTGGGGGAAGAAGGCCCCCACCTTCTCCCGGCATATCCGGAACCCCTTCAGGAAGGAGTCCACGGCGGCCTCCCGGACCTCCGCCGTGAACTCGTCGGAGGCTCGGAACTTGGGGACGGCTTCTTGCGCTTCCCGCTTGGCCGCCTCCAGGAGCCCGTTGACGTAGGCGCTCCGCTCCTTCGCCGCGGCCACCTCTCGTCGGGCCTCCTCCAGCTGGCGCTCCACCCAGTTGGAGTGGGCCTGCAGGCGGGCCTTCTCCGCCGCCTCCTCCTCGGTTCGGCGCTGGTTGGAGGCCCGCTCCTCCGACAAGGAGGCCTCCAGCTCCTTGTTCCGCTCCTCGGAACGCGCCAGGTCGGACCGGAGGACTTGCTTCTCGGCTCGCAGCTCGGCCCCCTTCTCCATCAGATCCTTCACGTCGGTCGCGAGCTTGCCGAGCTTCAGCTCCCGATCGGAGTCCCTCTTGGCGTTCCCTGCGAGGTAATTCCTCAGTAAGAGGACGTCGTTCCCGATCTGCAATACAAAGGCAACACCTGTCAGAGCAGAGGCAGAAAAGCCTCGAGGTTGAAAAAAAGAAAGAAGAGGAAGCTCACACTTACCGTGAAAAGCTGAGGAAGGATGCCGAGCAGGGCGTCCGCATAGTCTCGGCCGCCCCGAGCTCGGCGGTCCCGGGCGGTGGAGGCGTACTCCATCATCTTCTCCGCCAGTCCCCTATCGAGGATGACCGAGTCCCGGTGGGAGATCACCGGTGCCGGACCTTTCGGGCCGGCCCCTGCGGCAGCTGCCCCCTCGGCCGGAGCCGCAACCGACGGGCCGGCGGTCGCCACAGACGGCGCTGTCGGGCTGGCGGCGATGACGGGCCCGGAGACAGGCGGAGCGGCGGGCGCTGGAGCTCTCTCTGCGGCGCCGCCAGGTCGCGTGGCCGAAGCACCAGGAGCCCCGCCCTGAGGGGGCCTGGGCGGGGAAATGGCAGCATCTGGGTCGGGCACGGTCGCCGCCACGACCTCCCGGCTCGCCTCTGTACGAGCCCTCTTCGCTGCGGGCTCATCCACCTCCACGGCGTCCCGCTGGGCCGCCCCCTCCAGGAGGTTCTCCAGAGAAAACTTCATCCCTGCAAAATGAAAAAGACAGAAGGTCAGACAGCTCGACCTTAAAGAAAGAGGGGGAGGCAGAAATCAATGCGGGGCCAAATCTCACCAGTCTCATGGATGGGACTGATGCCGGTCTCATAAAGGTTCTGCTCAGAGAGCAGAACCTCGAGCGCCGGGACCACGTCACTCAGGAGCTGGGCGTAGGACTCCTGGTCCGCAGACTCCACTCGGGAATTCCGGTTCGGCGACCGGTCCGGTTCGCTCCAGGCCCAATCGACGTCGTCGATCGAGGCGAAGAAAAACCGGCTCTTCCATCCCTTGACCGAGGAAGGGAGGTCGAACCGGAGACACCTTGGCCGGGGCGAGATGTACCACCAGCCGTCATCGGTGGAGCACTTCTTCAAGGTGAACAGGGCCCTGAAGAGAGAAAAATGGGCAACGAACCCGTGAAAGTGGCAGAAGACAATAAAGGAGAAAATGACCCGGATGGCATTAGGAGCCAGCTGGGCCGGGACGAGCCGGAAGTGGCTGAGGAAGGAAAGAAAGAAAGGATGCAGAGGAAAACGAAGACCCCCGAGGAGGAAGTCTTCGTAGAAAGCAATGCGACCGGGGCCACTCATGGTGACGCGCTCCCCGAACCGCGGAGCAAAGAGACGGATAGATCCCGGGATGCCATAGGCATCCCGGAGCAGAGAAAGGTCGCCTTCGGTCATGGTGGAAGCATGACCGGAGGGACCGGCGGGAAGAGATGGCGGAGCAGGAAGAGAAGGCAAGGCAGGAAGAGAGCGGAGGGGCACGGCAGGCGCAACCGGAGGGGACCGGATCCCCCTGGGGATGCCAATAGTGACACCCCCGGGTTGCAAACGCCGGCGGACCTCCTCTGGAATTACCTCCTCATCCGAGGAGGAAGAAGATGGAGTCCTCGGCCGGGATGGACCGGCCTCGTCCGGATTGGAAGAGACATGGCGACGGCGCGCCATGGAAAAGGAAAGGACAAAGAAATCGGACAGAGAATGCGAAAGAAGGAAGGGGGGCCGAAGAAGGAGAAGGAGGCACTCACCGAAAATGCACAGACGAGCGCGAGCAGCAGAAGTTGTTAGCCTGCAGCAAACCGCCCATGAAGCAAGGGAAAAGGCCTCGTTCTGGAAAGTCCCCTCCCTTTCAAACTCAGCCGACAGCAGCCGTACCCATCATTCCGCCTCCGACCACTGGATGGTCGCCACGTGGGCGCACGCCCGACACCGACGCCTCGTTAGCAGAGTAACGGCCTCTGCCTCGAAGCGACGCATTGATTACGGGCAAGTGGACGACGCGTGGCGGCTCCCCATAGGTCTTCAGCCGCATCGAGCCACGACGAGCGAGGATCGTGGCAATTATGATGCAAGATCTTCGCCTCCCCACGTCATGTCCGCATTTAATCCCGACGTTCCGTTCTACGATGTCCCGACGGAACGGCGGGCTGGGGGGCAACTGTTACAGCCGTGACAGTGACGTGGACAAGCTCAGGTATCGCCGAATGAGAGCAAGCCACGTGTAAGTTTCCCCGCCGGATTTTGCGCCACGTCCGCAAAGCTAGGAGCGGCAAAGACCGCACCACCCTACGACCGTCTGAAGCAAACCGCCCTCACCGAGGTCAAGCTCGGCCCGGAGTTCCTCTGCCACCTCATTGGCGCCCGGGCCCGGAGGGTTCCGCCCGAGTGAGGTCGGCCGAAGCCAGGCGACCCCCTGCCGCCTCGCCAGGTGTCCGCCCAGGAGGGGTCCACCTGAGCCGAGGTCGGCCGATCCTTCGCCTTCCGCCAGGTGGCCACCCGGAGACGGGCCCACCTCGGCCGAAGCCAGGCGACCCCCTGCCGCCTCGCCAGGTGTCCACCCAGGAGGGGTCCACCTGAGCCGAGGTCGGCCGATCCTTCGCCTTCCGCCAGGTGGCCACCCGGAGACGGGCCCACCTCGGCCGAAGCCAGGCGACCCCCTGCCGCCTCGCCAGGTGTCCGCCCAGGAGGGGTCCACCTGAGCCGAGGTCGGCCGATCCTTCGCCTCTCGCCAGGTGGCCACCCGAAGACGGGCCCACCTCGGTCGAAGCCAGGCGACCTCCTGCCACCTCGCCAGGTGTCCACCCAGGATGGGTCCACCTGAGCCGAGGTCGGCCGATCCCTTGCCTCTCGCCAGTTGGCCCCCGGAGACGGGTCCAGCTCAGCCGAGGTCAGACCGCTTATACGGAGAAGCCCCCGGGGAGAGAGACGGGTCCCGAGACAACCCCTCGGGCCGTACAGACCCCAGACGGCGTCCCGTACGGAGGGCGACGGCACGCGGAACGTCACTTGCATCGGCCCGGCAGGTCCCGCAGCCGAGAGACCCGATCCTGACAGAACAGGCCCCATAAACGGATGGCGCCCACGCTCGGGGAAGGGAGCGCTCTCACAGAGCCCGAGGCCTGACGACCGGCCGCTCTGCCAGCGCCGCCCTCCCTCTTTTTCTCTCCTGTCTTTGCCTTTTCCCTGCTGGGCCCGGCGGACGAGGTCAGAAAGCCGCCTGGCCTCCTTCACCAAAAAGGGAAAAGGAAGGAAAACAGGGGAGGGGAGTTTCCGAGGAGGAAAAGGACAAGCGCACGATGGAAGGAGATAAAGAGGGAAGAATCTGGGGACTGCAAGGTAAGCCAATTAGCCTGGGGACAAGGGAGGAGCACCGGCACAAGGCCTTGCGTCGAGAAAGAAACCAGAGATCCCGAGAGGGGAACACTGGGCATGAGTTCGGCAAGCAGGCCCAGCCGAGATTCCGGTCCCCAGAGCGCTTCCTTCACCAATTAACTCTCTAAATCTGGAACCCTCTCGAGGGCCCGGGTGGGAGAGTCTGTTCCTCCTCGTCGTCTACTGACTTGACCGTCGGAGCTCCCTCGCCGGGATCCCCGGCCAAGGTCTTCTAACCCCTTTCTTGCAGGTTCCCCGCGGGAAGGAAGGCTCCCTCGCCAGGCGGTCAGGAAGGATCGGCTGATCCGCGGCACGGGCGCGGCGACGAGAGCGGCAACATCTACTTTACTTGATAATTGAATTCAAAATTGGATAAATAATTGATATTTTGATAAAGTGGGTCGTATAACTAATAACCTAAGAGGGAAGATTGAGGCTTGGAAAGGGGCCAAACCGACTGTCACCCGCTCTCGCCTCTGCAACTTTGCCCGTCTGCCGACTGCCGCTTTTGGACATAACATCGATGGTCCGGCACCATTGCACAGATAGAGGTGGAGGCCAGAGGCACCTCAGCTCTAGCATCGACGCGTTGCCGTATTGAACCATAGCCCACGGGAGAAACCAAGCCCGACGATGGCGGCAAGAAAAAGAGGAGTTGGTCATCGATGCCAGCGGTGGCCGACAGGTGGGGTGGCACCGTGATGGTTAGGGTCAGCCATCTCCTTCGTCGACGACGGGTGGGGTGGCACCACGACAGCTGGGATCAACTGTCTCCTTCATCGATGGTGGCTATCGGGAGAGAAGATGGGATGGGGTTTGCCGATTTGGGCTTCGCTGCTTCGGGATTTTGGAGGAGATGGGGACGGTGGCGCCTCTCAGGTGAGTCATTCACCAGTTTTTTTTTAATAAGACTCTTTGAAAAATTATTTTTTATTAATTTTTTTATAAGACTCAGTTTTGGATTTTTTTTGAAGTTTTTTTACTGATTTTTTTGGAATTATTTTTGACTGATTTCAGGAATTTAAGGGAGGGGGCCAAATACCTACTATATAGTTGTTTACCTTAAATAAACCTAGCTAACTGACTAAATTATGGAAAAATTAGGGGGGCCAAGGCCCCCCGCCTTCTAAAAAAAATAAAATATATAATAATATAAGTTTAGCAACTTATATTATTCTCACTTGATAATTAATTAAATAATTAAATAAATTATCTACTTTACTTGATAATTGAATTGAAAATTGGATAAAAAATTGATATTTTAATAAAGTGGACCGTGGAACTAATAACCTAAGAGGGAAGATTAAGGCTCGAAAAGGGGCCAGATCGACTGCCGCCCGCTCTTGCCTCTGCCCATCTGTTGACTGCCGCTTTTGGGTACAACACCGGTGGTCCCGCACCAGCACACAGATAGAGGTGGAGGCCGGAGGCACCTCAGCTCTAGCATCGGTGCGTCGCCGCATTGAACCACTGCCCATAGGAGGAACTGAGCCCAGTGATGGTGGCGAGGAAGAGAGGAGTTGGCCATCGGTGCACTGTTTGAAGCCAGCGATGGCCGGCGGGTGGGGTGGATCCGCGATGACTGGGGTCGGTCGTCTCCTTCGGCGACGACGGGTGGGGTGGTGCCGCGATGGTTGGGATCAGCCATCTCCTTCGTCGATGGCAGCTGTCGGGAGAGACGGGCAGATGGCTCACGACGGATGGGATGGGGTTTGCCGGTTTGGGCTTCGCCACTTCAGGATTTTGGAGGAGGAGACAGGGATGGTGGCACCTCTCAGGTGAGTTGTTTACCAGTTTTTTTAAATAAGACTCTTTAAAAAATTAATTTTTACTATTTTTTTTATAAGACTCAATTTTGGATATTTTTTTAAAATTTTTTATTGATTTTTTTGGAATTATTTTTGACTGATTTCAGGAATTTGAGGGAGGGGGGCCAAATACCTATTATATAGTTGTTTACCTTAAATAAACCTAGCTAACCGAGTAGGGGGGCCAAGGTCTACTCGAAAAAATCCCCCCCCCCCCCCCGGCGGGCTGCCCGCCTCTGGGCCAAATCCTAAGTTCTACCCTTTATCATCTCTATTCCTTAAGATCAACGTTAACCAAAATGAACGGTATCCCCTATCCCAAGCAACAAGCAAGTAATATCATTCAAAAAATATAATTGATGATAAGATCTATATTCATACACTTAGATGCCATATATAAGTGTCAAGACTCAAGACCATCGTCTTCACGCATGTAATCACTACAAAGCCTTAGACTTTAGTAGTATTTGATCTTGTGATCCTTTTAAGCTTAATTTGTGCCTAGATTAACATTATGATTTTTGAATTGTATAAATGAGATAAATAAGAGAGCAAATCCATGGCAAAGGATATTCAATTTAATTAACTAGATCATGTATAAATGGAACATTAGATTTGTCCTTGTGAATCTTATACAAAAAAAACTTTAATAGTTTGACTCGCTAGATATCGAGGTCATGTATGGTTAATCATCCATCTGGCACGCTAAGCAGCCTTTGTGTTTTAGAGAATTGCACATCAACAAATTCTTTTTAAAAAAAAGAAGGTAGGAGAGACACACGTATCTCTCACACACTTAAGATATGTCTGTTCTTGACGGGCTACACTAATTTGTTTTGTGTGGTTAACAATACATGGCTTCCTTTGGCATTGGTTTGATTATATTTTTTAAAGATAATTAAAGGATTAGATCTAGTCAAAGTAGTGATTGACTTGTCTTCCTAAGTTACTTGTAGTGCACATAAATTATTTTTGCACATATATTTATTTGTTCAGTTTTGATACGAAGAGAAATAGTCTTATGCTAAATTGAATAAACATAGTCTAGTTTGTGCGGGACTAACTAGATGCGAAGATGAGGAATGATGCAAATAATTTTTTTTTTTTTTTTTATGATTTTTTAAGTTTTCTTATGGATTTAGGATTTTCGAAGAAAAGACAACAACAGATATAGGGATTCGATAATGATAAGAACTACTAGCACGTAAATTAGCCCCTAAACAAGGATAAAAAGAGGACCCCGGGATTGAGAAATCCCATAGGACTTAGCTCTTGGATCAATATCTACTTAGAAGTTCCAGGGTTGCAAACCTTAAAGTTCTGAAGTGCCCGATGCCGAGTTCGCTCGTTCTCGCGGATGCGGCATGGATGATCGAGCCTTCAACCCCCGCGGATGCGCCGGCTTTCCGTCCAAGGTCTCGAAGGCAAGGAAAACCGACTCCGTATTCGTGGTAACTGGAGGACCTGCAAATAATCAATAGAAGGATTAGGAATCAATAAGTATCAAGAAGAAATAAGGGAAGAGAGGTTGGAGATGATGTTGATTGGGGGTTTTCTTGTAGGGTGCCTAGATGGATCATCCAGTGGCCTTCGAACTCGAAGATGGAAGACGGATTTGTGGAAGAGAAAGTAACTCAAGGCCTCACACCTCTCGATGCCCGAAGGCGAAGACGCTCCCTCACGGAGATCGTCATTCTTAAGGAACAAAGGCAACTAACAAAGAGAATGGCTCTCAAATATTTTCTTTTCATTCATCATCATTAAACTTTACAAGGGAGGGGTAAGGCCCTTTATATAGGCACCTTAAAATCCATTCAAATTTCAAAAAAATATAAAGCTTCAAGAAGTGGGAACCCAAATTCAAATTTCTTCTTTCTTTGGTCGACCAAGGTCTTGTGGCTTGATTTGAGGCTTGAAAGAAGGGAGTTGTCTTCTTGATTTGAGGGTCAATGCTTTTCTTCCATTGCCGACCAAGCACTTTGGGAAGATAGCTTGACATGGGGCTTGAAACAAGGAAGTTGTCTTCTTGATTTGAGGGTCAATGCTTTTTTTCCATAGCCGACCAAGCATTTTAGGAAGAAGTCTTAATATGGGGCTTGAAACAAGGATCATGCCTTCATTGCCCATTGACCTTCCTTGGCTGCCCATAGCTCCTTTGGAAAGAGGCTTGATATGGGGAGGGAAGGGAGGAAATAATCAAGGAATGGCGCCCAAAAATTCCAGCATTCCCTTCTTGCCTTGGCCGCCCACATGTCAAGGTGATGTGGCGCCACATGGGATGGATGATGTGGTGCCAAGTGGCATCTTTCATGGCTTGGGAGATGGCTTGACCCATTACAAATTGGACTAAACTCGAAGACCACTCTGGCTTGGGCCCAATCTTCAAACAGACTCGGACTGGAATCATTACAGGACCCATAGACACAACTTGACCAAATTGGTCAAGGTACATGACTAAAACAAAAGCAATTGAGACTAAATTCATGACTCAAGAAAATAAAATGCTTAGGCTTGAAGCCTTATTACATGGCCAGGTAAAATGAAATCCTAATCAGATATCCACATAGGGTTGAGGAGCCTCTATCGGATTCTGGTGCTCACACCAGTTCTCCCGGGGTGGGAGGAACTCGACCCTATCGAGTAAGAGTTGATTTGGCTTTGGTACTTTTCTAGAAGGTCGGGGTCAAGGTGTTGCAAGTCCTCCTTAGTAATTCACGAGTCATCGGACTCCAATCAGCCTTGCCATCGGACCAAGTAACGTTGATAGCCTTTGCCCCGGGTAGTGATAGCTTGAACATCCAGGACATGCTCGATTCGCTTTCCTCTCTCAGGTAAAATTGGAGGTGGACACTCTGGGTCGGTTTCGCTCTCAAATGAAAGGTTAGGCCCAAATGGCTCACTGGTTCCTTATACTCGACTAAGTTCGAGATATTGAAAGTCAAGCTAATGCCATATTCCGGGGGTAGCTCAAGCACATAGGCATTAGGGCCAACTCTCCTTATCACTCTAAAGGAGCCAGCTCCACGAGCATGAAGTTTCTTAACGATTCCCGGTGGAAACCGTTCAGGCCTAAGCCTAATCATCATAGAATCACCTTGATCAAACTCTTTGGTTCTCTTTCGGGAATCAGCCAAATTATTTTAAATTTTGTACTTAATGTAGAATTCTAACATGATGCAAAATGCAAACTCAACTAAGCATTTCTATAAAGCAGAATTTTGTTGGACTCTCTAGGGCCTAAACCTAATAAATTATAAACTCTCTAGGGTTGACCCTGGTCTAGTATGCACATGAAAAGTTATCATAGATCCCTAGCAAATGCCATAAGGTATACCAGAAGTATGTAGCAAATGGGATGGGCTTTAAGGATTCATGCAACCTAGTAATCTCAACAAAATGTAACCCCTTGGCTCTAGAAACTTAAGAAGGCTCAGGGAAGGGTAGGAAATAGGAGTCAGAGTCTTGGGGCAATCTATGGATAACATGAAACAGACCTTGGTTATTCAGGATGAACTTAAAATTTGGACACTGATCTATGGGTGCACTTGTCCTAACCTCATGATTAATACTAGGAGGATCTATAGGTGCAAGTTCTAGGGTAAGCGGGGTGCTCCTAGAAGGTGGAAGGTCATCAAGAAGGTCTTTGGAAAGTTTATCTTAAAAGTCCTCTAAACTAATGTTTACTTCTTGTTCCTGGACCTTCTCTATGGGCATTACTTGAGAACCTTCACTTTCATCGACTTTGTTTGATCCTGACTCTGTCATTTCTTCTTCAAATTCCATAGTGAGTTCAAGATCATTATCCCTTGATTCCTTAATGATTTCAACCTTGGGCCTATTTACATCACACTTCTCCACTAGACTTGATTCAGAGAAGTCTTCTTTGGATTCCTCGCTAAGCTCAGGGGTTTCTTCATTTAAATTCTCAGTGGGCTCAATCTTTTTTTCCTGAAGTTCTTTCGAAGGCTCTTCTCTCTAGGTTGATTCATGAATTTCTCTAGTGGTAGGGGTTCCCTCAGTATTCTCCTTCTCTAACTCCTTATCACTAATCAGGTTGACTACAGGTTTTTTTTCCTTAAGGCTACTTGATTATCTTTTAACTTGGTCCATGAACTCCTGATTGGGTCTCCTAGGGTAAACCTCTCGGGCTGGGTTAGGGTGTGGGACTCTTCCAGACTCAGCCTTTAAGGAGGGACCATGTTGAGGGAATCTCCTAGGATGGGGAGGTGATTTAATCTCTGGTTTAGTGTGGGGCTTCCGGGTCCTCTCTAGAGTTTCTAGCCTTGTTAAACCTTGATCAAGCTTATCTAACCTATTGTTCATCCTAGCTAACTGTTCAATGAGGACCTTTAGTTTATCCTTGCGATCGTTCTACATGGGTTCACTTGATTGGGAATGATGGGGGTGATAGGGGACTCTTGACCTAGTCGACATGCAACACACAACGAAAGGTGCTACGGGTTTGCTAGACCTAGGAGTTCAATCACAATGAGTCCACGTAGAAGACTCGGTACAATAAACTAACCCTTTCACCGGCCAGGTAAGAGGTGGGAGTGTGGGAGGCCCCCCTTGCTTTCGGAAGGATCCAATTAAGGAACTACAACACTGCTTAGGTCGTTTGACACTAGACCTCTTGCCTTAGACACCAGCTTTTCGGTACTAATTGAAGCGTTGTATGCAACCAGCTTCCCCAAAATGGTCAAACCCAACTCGTTGATGTCCCTAATCTTTTAGATTGATACTCGTTTTTAGATTAGGTTTGGGTTCGAAATGCAAGGATGGTTGTTTTTGGGTTAAGGAAAGGTAATGACTTCCTTTCCTTATCTTTTGATATTGACGCCCTTAAATGACTTATGAAAATGATGGCACACAAATGATCTAATGAGATGTATCTAAATTATGTTTTTGGATTTTTGATGGATGATAGCAGAAATAAGATGATGGAAATGACAAGGGATGAAGCTAGATGCAAAAATAAACTATTTGAGAAATGAAAACATGAAAAGATGCACTTGCTGAAAATCTTAGAATAGATTTTGTTCTCAGATAGTTTTCTAGTACGTAGAAATTCTACAAGCTGCAATAAAATTTGAGAAAATTCTTAAAATTACTTTCAATTACGTATAATCTAATAAAACAAAAATTATAAAATTTGGAGGTTCCTACAAACATTAACACCTAAAATAATAGGCCATGTACTAAAAAAAAAAATGCAGAAATTTAAAGAAGATGAGATCTAATGATGCAAAAATTTTCTTTTGGATTTTTTTTAAAAAAAAACTTTTCTCCTTATGTTTCCCTTCAAAGGTCAATCACAGTGGCACCCCTACATACCATAGAAAATTTCCGTGGAATGGGAAGTGAGGGTCTTGCAGCCCTTCTTGTTTCCTATGACCGGACAGCCTGGTGAAGCACCTAATCCAAGTACTTAAGAAGCGCTAAGTCCTAATCATGCTCTGATACCAAATATGATGTGGGACTAACTAGATGCGAAGATGAGGAATGATGCAAGTGATTTTTTTTTTTTATGATTTTTTAAGTTTTCTTATGGATTTAGGATTCCCGAAGAAAAGACAACAGCAGATCAAGGGATTCGATAATAATAAGAACTACTAGCACGTAAATTAGCCCCTAAGCAAGGATAAAAAGAGGATCCCGGATTGAGAAACCCCGTAGGACTTAGCTCTCGGATCAATATCTACTTAGGAGTTCTAGGGTTGCAAACCTTAAAGTTCTGAAGTGCCCGATGTCGAGTTTGCTCGCTCTCGTGGATGCGGCCTGGATGATCGAGCCTTCAACCCCCGTGGATGTGCCGGTTTTCCGTCCAAGGTCTCGAAGGCAAGGAAAATCGACTCCGTATTCGTGGTACCTGGAGGACCTGCAAATAATCAATAGAAGGATTAGGAATCAATAAGTATCAGGAAGAAATAAGGGAAGAGAGGTTGGAGATGATGTTGATTGGGGGTCTTCTTGGAGGGCGCCTAGATGGATCATCCAGTGGCCTTCAAACTCGAAGATGGAAGACGGATTTGCAGAAAAGAAAGTAACTCGATGCCTCACACCTCTTGACACCCGAAGGTGAAGGCGCTCCCTCATAGAGATCGACGTTCTTAAGGAACGAAGGCAACTAACAAAGAGAATGGCTCTCAAATATTTTCTTTTCATTCATTATCATTAAACTTTACAAGGGAGGGGTAAGGCCCTTTATATAGGCACCTTAAAATCCATTCGAATTTCAAAAAAATACAAAGCTTCAAGAAGAGGGCGCCCAAATTCAAATTTCTTCTTCCTTTGGTCGACCAAGATCTTGTGGCTTGATTTGGGGCTTGAAAGAAGGAAGTTGTCTTCTTGATTTGAGGGCCAATGTTTTTTTTCCATAGCCGACCAAGCACTTTGAAAAGATGGCTTGAAATGGGGCTTAAAACAAGGGAGTTGTCTTCTTGATTTGAGGGTTAATGCTTTTCTTCCATAGCCGACCAAGCACTTTGGAAAGAAGTCTTGATATGGGGCTTGAAACAAGGATCATGCCTTCATTGCCCATTGACCTTCCTTAGCTGCCCATAGCTCCTTTGGAAAGAGGCTTGATAGGGGGAGGGAAGGGAGGAAAGAATCAAGGAATGGTGCCCAAAAATTCCAGCATTCCCTTCTTGCCTTGGCCGCCCACATGTCAAGGTGATGTGGTGCTACATGGGATGGATGATGTGGTGCCAAGTGGCATCTTTCATGGCTTGGGAGATGGCTTGACCCATTACAAATTGGACTAGACTCGAAGACTACTTCGACTTGGGCTCAATCTTCAAATAGACTCGGACTGGAATCATTACAGGACCCATAGACACAACTTGACCAATTTGGTCAAGGTACATGACTAAAACAAAAGTAATTGAGGCTAAATTCATGACTCAAGAAAATAAAATGCTTAGGCTTGAAGCCTTATTATATGGCTAGGTAAAATGAAACCCTAATCAGATATCCACATAGGGTTGAGGAGCCTTTGTCGGATTCTGGTGCCCACATCACTAGTATATGCTTAGAACAAAACATTGACATATCAGCATCCAGTCCCTGTTCATAAAGCTTTATTCTAAAGCAACTTGGGGTAGGTGTGGATATTAATGGCACGAGTTACCCTACTATTCAATATGGAAAAAAGAAAAGAAAAAGAAGTGGAATTTTCGAAATTGAATGAAATGCTCGCCGAACTTTTGTAATATATGTTGAAGTTATATGTGACCATCTATCTATAGGAGTTCTTTTCATCTAGGTAGTCAAGGGATTGTTGCCAATAAATCATTTTCATTGGATTCTAGCGGTGATCGAGGATGCTCTGATCTTCTCCGGATGGGATTGGATGCTGCTCCTGGTGGCTCCCAGATGGAGACATATAAAAATAGTCCCTTGATCGGTGGTGACCGGTGGAAGACCCTTTGATATTCAAATTAGTAAATAGAAAAAATGAACCATAGCAGTCAGAGCTGAGAGCGGTGGTAATGACTAAATGAGCATGAGAGTGGTAGAGATATATTAGTATAGCATACTTTGTCGAGATCTCCTCTTATCAAAATTTATAGGACTATGCTGGATAACCGAATGCCATTAGGGAGGTCGCCTTCTCTGACATACATAATATATTTTGGTGAGGAAGTGGGATCTTGTCTCCTGGAATCCTTTTCGTTAGCATCTTTCTGTTAAGATGGTAGGAGTCGCTAGGATCCTATCCGCTATAACCTTGTCTACCATGATTTATGCTGGAATAGCTATGATCGATTGGATTGTTACCTACTCGGGCATCATAGACTATGAGTAAGTAATCAATTTGTCTACTATCAAAGGAAGGAGCTTGGCCCTATACCCGAGCATGTCCTACTAAGCTCAATTAAGTAACTAGTCAGGCTCGAGTTGGTACTCGATGGATGCGTGTGGGGAAGCTATGTTAGTCGGACTCGACAAGTTATAGTTGCTTGGCTAGAAAGGAGTGACTACTCGATCTTGGAAGGAGTAACTACTCGGTCTAGTGGCCGACTTTATCTTTCTCTTACTAGTCTTCTTCCCTCTTGGCAATGCCATAGTCAACATCATTGTCTCCCTCCTAGCCAGTAACTTGATCGCTCCAAGTTAGATGTCACAGTCCTCTATGGCTAGTGCCATGGTCGATCGCCTAGCAAGTCTTTAAGACCCAGTCAGTAATTGCCATAACAGATGTCCTCCACTTTCGAGTTAAGAATACTGCTAAGTATTTCGGGCCTTGTCATTTCTAGACGAAGGGAGTAATCAACTTTTTGACCTTGAGGTTAGACAGATCTTCTTACGATCAAGGCATTTATTGGTTCCTTAAAAATAATGCCGGTTATTTTACCACCTCGATCGTAGGGGAGAGGAGATTATTGGTGCAATGTTGAAAAGATATGCAATAACTCCTCAAATGGCAAGCAACTTGCACAATTCTCTTTGGCCCATCGAGCTATGCCATATGGCCTGGCAGCCGGCCTTTAAATGATTTGCATGGATCTCGGTATCAAAAGTTAATTAGTTAGAGGCTAGTTCAAGGCAATATAGTGCTTCTTGAGTATGAGTGGACCATGTGTTAAGATCTGAGGACTTTGGCTAAATCAAGACTTGAATTCTAGCCATCCGACTGGGTTTAAAAGGGGGTTCCCTACCACTGTTGTAGAGATTGCTTCCTTACTGAGTTGCAGAGAAAGAGAGTGCTCAAGAGCTCCAAACTTAGATTCACTCCTAGGAGATCTCTTCTTAGTAGGTTGATTCTCATTCCATCTTCTTGTTTTTCTCTTCCTTGCTCTCCTTTCTCGCTTTTGTCTTTCTTTAGGATTCTTTTAGGGTTTTTCGGGTGAAGCTGCACTTGTTGGCTTTTGCTCGCTATTTGAATATCTACCTTTGCTTAATCTTTCTTCCATTTTTTTTTCTTTGTTGATATGACTTTATTCAAAGGTAAAAGACATTCAATGAGCCATATTTCTGGGCTTCAAGGTTCTCGAGACTTTTTTTTGAGAAGGAGCTATTTCTTCCAACTTCAAAGAGGTCGATACTTTTTCCTTTAGGATGGTGCTTCGAGCTTGTCAAGTGACTGGTCCGAGAGCTCCAATCCCCTTAGGTCCGATGAGCACTATCTCGATGATGATCGAGATTGATGTCCTTCGACAGTGATCGAGATGGATATCCTCCAACTCTGAGAATAATACAAGTTCTAGAGTCAGTTCCAGGTCTACACTCCCGAGCTGAATGATAGAGTGACATCTGGTCTGGTGGGCAGGGTCATCCTATATGAGGAGTACCTTCATGCAGGTCTTCGACTTTCTTTCCATCCTTTCATTCACAATATTCTTGACTTTTATTGACTTATTCTTGCTTAATTAGCCCTAAATTCTTTTTGAATTATTTACTCCTTTGTTATCTTGTGTCACTTTCTTAACATTAAGGCCAGGGTCTCATTATTTCAAGCATTTTTTTGCTTTGAAGCGGCACCTGATTGAGAAGGGCTAGTAGTTCATCGGCCCTCCCTAAGGTCGAGCCTTCCTCTCTAGTATGCCCTCTTTTATCCACAATTAGAAGAGCCGCTTCTTTTTTATTTCTTACGATGCTCCCTGGGGAGTGAACTGGATTTAGAGCAAACTAGACTTGTCCTTAAATAAGAACTCCATAGTCCTTTCCACCGACAAGGAAGACTATTGCCAATTGTTTAATATGAAGGTTCCTCGATAGTGAGATCTACTTTTGAAGTAGAATTTATATGATGTCGAGCTCAATCCGGTGAACACCTTAGATGAGTTTGCTGAACTTTTCATCTCTTATTGATTTGTAATAATAGACTAAGTCTTCTACTCAACTTTTACGGACATAAACATGTCTCTGAACAAGTTGAAGAGCATGGGCCTGAAGAGGGCTACGATCGAGGGGGCATGCAGAAGTCAAAGAAGGTGGTGGCAAAGAAGCCCTGCACAGGTCATCTTTGGGGGGCCCATCAACTGTGGCTCGAACTCCTGCACCTCATCCAAGGGAGGCTCCTGTGCCATGTCCGAGGGAGGCTCCTACTATCGATGAAGAAGTGATGGTGGTCTCCTCGCCATCACCTCCTGCTCTAGCATCAACTCGGTGATCAGTTCGAGCTCCAGCTCCAGAACCATCTTTAGTTGTGGAGCCAAGGCATCACCCCCAGCCTAAGCGGACCCCTCGAGATCCGACCAGGCTTCTCATGATGACGAGAAGAACATTGAGATGGGGGCCAAGGTGGAGTCGACTGCTTCCACCTTCAACAACAAAAGGATTGCTATGTGGTTGGTTGACATGATCTTTCTATCCCGAGATCAGGAAGAGCAAAAATCTTGATCGGTGGACAAGATTTTCGTCAACTTCTTCCCTTAACTAATTGGGATGTGTTCTTCTTTTTTTACATTGCTGATTACTTTGAATCACAAGTAGTTAACTTATAGTTTTTCCTTTTTGTTATAGCTTGCTCTTGATCAAGGAGGCATTTGATGAATTCACCAAGTTGAGGCATTCCCTCAGGGATGAGATGGCAACTATCAAAGTACAAGTCAAGTCCTCGAAAGAATCGAGAAAGGCGAGTGAGGCCAGAAAGGCCAAGCTCAAGTAGGAACTGTAAGCCTCCAAACATATTATTAAGGAATTGAAAACCTGAATAGTGAAGAAGGATAAAGAAATTACTAAGGAGCAAGATATGGTCATCGAGCTAGAGACCAGGCTAGCTAATGTCAACTAATAGTTATGAAGGCCCAACTCCAGACTTTTGACTTCAAAGTTGCAAAGGCCAAAGTCATAGCTCGAGAGGTCGAGGACAGGGCCCAAGCCATCGAGGCCAAATTTCAAGCCATCGAGGCGTAGGTGACTTTCATTGGTGCTTGAGTAGTGGAAATTTAATACAACAAATCCAAGGACTTTGAAGATGAAGTTAGCAAGGGCTCCTACAACACCAACCAACTCGAGTTTGTAGGGTGCAAGAAGGTTGCCGAGGCCTTTCCATAACTCAACTTGAACAGCATTGTTGATGTCGAGCCCGAAGAGAGAAAGGAAGATGAGGAAGGTAAAGCTGAGGATGTTGATGAAGCTACCTGTTGCCGCCAAGATCATCGTGGCCCGTAGCTGCTCTCGACATCGGATCGTCCTCTGCTCTCTCAGGATTGGTCTACGCTCTTGGACCTGCAAAACAAGGATTAGTGATCCGGACCGGGAATTCTGACAGGGGCACTCCGACACTCAAGTCAGTGACGATCCAGGAGAACAGATCCTCCTGGTCGAGCCCCTCTTGATGAACTCCATGCTATGAGGAGTGAATGGTGCGAGAATAGAGATGTGAGTATGCCGGGAGAGGAGGTAGCCGAGGTGGGCTGGCCTTTTTTCGAGGCTTCTTCTCCCTTGCTCGATTAGGTGATGCTCTGTGGTATAGTTTGCACTTGCATACCTCTCTTCCCCTAAGGGTGTCGACTGTTCTTTTAAGTCTAGGTGACCGTTGAGCGCCTACCCTGGGATCTTCCCCATGCCGTCGGGCATGTGCAACGGTGTCCCGTGCCATGGATGGGATGTCTTTCCCGATTCATGATAAGGGAGACTGTCGTGTACTTTGACATTCCTTCTGGTCGCCCTATTCTGGGAAGCCTTGTAGTGCCTCGATCGGGGGGCCACCGCTCCTGGGATTCGAATCTCCTGGTTGACTTCCTTTTTCGGGCGGTGCAGCTAGTTGGTGGAGAGCGCGACGCCTTGGTCAGGGGGCTTTCTGCCTTTCTGGCATAAGCGGCGGTCGCAGATAGCCATCATGGCCTGATAGGTGCTTCTTCGTGGCCTTCGGGCTGCTCGCCGGTGTTTTGGGGAGGTGGCTCTGCCCCCTTGTTGGATGGCGATGCTGTCCGAGTTGGTTACCGAACTGGAGAGCTAGGACTCAGCTGCGACCCAGGAGGCCCGACTTTCGAAGGGCTCGACTTGGTGGAGGAGTGCTGAGCTCGACTCCGGTCCAGGGGGCTCAACCTCGGAGGGGCTCATCCCGGCGAGGGAGGACTCGACTCCTGCCCGGAGGGCTCGACCTAGGAGGGGCTCGACCTAGTGGTGGAGAGCTGAGCTCGACTCCGGTCCAGGGATCTCGGCCTCAGAGGGGCTCGATCTGGTGGAGGTCGACGTGCGACTCCAGCCCAGAGGGCTCGACCTCGGAGGGGCTCAACCTGGCGGAGGAGGGCTGAGCTCGACTCCGGCACAGGGGGCTCAGCCTTGGAGGGGCTCGATCTGGTGAAGGAGGTCACTTGGCTCCAGCCTAGGATCCCGAGCTTGCGGGTACCGACCTGGCGGAGGATGGAGCTCGGCTTTAACGGGCCGCTTCGTTGATCCAGAGGAGCTTGGCCCGGCTAAAGGAGTTCGAGATGGGGTGTCCATCGAAGCGGATTTTCTGATATGGCATATGACAGGGATTACACGTCAGCACGCCATCTTCCAGCCACATCAGTACCGACATTAAGGTGATACAAGCTACTATTCATGAGACCATTACCAAGGTGATGGCTGAGTTGAGGCCGTGATCGATGTGGCAGTCAAGGCATTTGAGGCAGGCTCGACTCCAGTGGACAGTCCCGAAGAGTAGATCCTTGTAGCTTTTCTTCGCTTTTTATTCGACTCAGGTTTAGCCCTCTTTTGTAATGACTTGGCATAGCAATGAAAAGCATCCTTCTTTTTGTTAATTTTTGCATTGTATGAATATTTGCTAAATGTTAAACCTTGACAAGTAGCTTGATCGGTGTAGCTCTAATTGAGTAGGGTAGCTTCTAGGCTCAGTTGTATAAGTTCCTTGGTCGAGCGATATCCAAATGACTTTTCCCTTAGAGATTGGTTGAACAACTAGCTTACAAAATTTGCAAGTCATGTAGTTGGCCAGATGTTTAGAATCATATTGTGGGAATTGGGTTGCCTTCTGTAATTAGACTATGGGAGTGAAATCTGAATGAGATGAAAGTGAAACCCCAATAAGATGGAAGTGAAACCCGAGTAAAAGTGAGAGTATGGACTGTGGAAGTGAAATCCGAATGAGATAGGAGTGAAAGCCGAATAAGATGGGAGTGGAACCTGAGTAAGAGTGAGAGTAGAAATCAAATAAAAATGGAAGTGGAACCCGAATAAGAGTAGAATAAAATCCAAATAAAAGTAGGAGTAAAACTTGAATAAGAGTGAAAGTAGAACCTGAGTAAGAGTAGAAGTAAAACTTGAATAAGAATAGGATAGAACCCGCATAAGAATGGAATTAGAACCTGAATAAGAATGGTATTAAAACACAAATAAAAATAAGATTATAACCCGAATAAGAATATGATTAAAACCCAAATAAGAATGAGATTAAAATCTAAATATGATGGAGGTTGAGAATGTTGTCATCTTTACTACGATCAATTATTAGTCGATCATATATGGAGTGTGGAAATGCTACTGCCTTTACTACTACTGATTATTAATCGGCTGGATAAGAGATCGAGGTGTCAGAATGTTACCATCTTTACTGAAACTGATTATTAATCAATCAAAAATAAAAATATGAAAATGCTACCACTTTTACTGTGTTGCTAGTCGACTAGATGAGAGATAAAGGTGTTGGAATGCTACCATCTTTGCTGGACCAGTTGTTAGTCAGTCGGATAAGAGATAGAGGTGTTGAAACGCTACCATCTTTACTATAGTCGGTTGTTAGTCGACTAGATAGGAGATAGAGATGTTGGAATACTACCATATTTACTGTGATCGATTATTAGTCGGCCGAAAATGGATGTGTAGAAACGTAGCCATCTTTACTGTGACCGGTTGTTAATCGACCGGATGGGAGATGGAGGTGTCAAAATGCTATCATCTTTACTGTGATTAGTTGTTAGTCAGCCGGAGATAGAGGAGTGGAAATGTAACTATTTTTATTGTGACTGTTTATTAATCGATCAAATAAGAGATGGAAGTGTTGGAATGCTACCATCTTTACTATGACTAATTATTGGTCAACCAGAGACAGATGTAGAAATGCTGCCATCTTTACTGTGATTGGTTGCTAATCAATTGAATAGGCTTGGAGGCATTGATGCATTGGGGGCCCATGGGCATAGGTTCATTGGTGGGCCCCATGGACTTCGATGGTCTAGTGAGCTTCGGTGGTATTCGTGCCTTCGATCTTGGTGTCATTTGTGCCTTAGATCTTGGTCTGCCCTCGCTCGTGAATAGTTGCTACTGATCTGCTAGTTGAGAAATACTAGTCTTGGCTGGGCCATTCGTCATAGTGAGAAGAACATCTGGTGCGACCGGTGGTGGCGTCATGCTCTCAAGTTATCATCATTGGGCTCCAAGCTCCACTATCTCTTCTTGATGTTGCCCCCCTTCCTAGTGTACCAATTTATTACCAATAAATCACTCTTCACTGGACTCCAACGGTGACTGAGGGTGCTTCGATTTTCTCTGGGCAGGATTGGGTGTTGCCCCTGGTGGCTGTTGGATAGAGATCTGTAAAAGTAATCCCTTAACCAGTGGTAATCGATGGGGATCCTCCGATATTCAAGTCAGTAGATGGAAGAAATGGGCTACAGCAGCCGGAGCTGAATAATGGTGGTGACTGAATAAGCATGAAAGTGGTAGAGATGCGCTAGTATAGCATATCTCGTCGAGATCCCCTCTTACCAATTTATAGGGCTATGCTGCGTAACCAAATGCCGTTAGGGAGGTGGTGTCTTCTGACATGTATAACAAATTTTACTGAGGTGGCAGGATTTTGTTTCGTGGAATCTTTTTCAATAGCATCTTTTTATTAGGATGACAAGATTCGTTGGGTTCCTGTCCGCTACAACTTTGTCCTCCATGATCTATACTAGAATAGTTGTAGTTAGGTTATCACCTACTCGGCATCATGGACTTCGAATAGGTGGTCAGTTTATTCGCCTGACTAGGCTCATTTAAGTAACTAGTTTGGCTCGAATAGGTACTCGATGGATGTACGTGATGAATGCTATGTCAGTTAGACTTGGTAGATTACAACTACTCAGCCTAGGAAAAAGCGACTACTAAATTTTGGAAGGAGCAACTATTTGATCTAGTGGCCGACTTCATCTTTTCCTTGCTAGTCTTCTTCTCAGTTAACAGTGTCATAGTCGGCTTCATTATCTCCCTCCTAGTTGGTAACTTGATCGCTCAAAGTTGGATGTCCCAGTCCTCCATAGCTGGTAGCATAATCAATGGTCCGACAAGTCTTCGAGGTTGAGTTAGTAATTAATTGCCATAACAAGGACATTGCCCACTGTAACCAGTAACCATATGATCACCCTTCAAAGGTTCAATAAGGGCCATATCATGATGAAAGTAAGATAGTAGAATGATTTTGATAGCAGAAAACTTCTCAGCAATTAGGGAAAATGGAAGTAATTCATGACCATCATAGCTCCTAGGTACATCAAATGGATGCCCCAGCTAACCACCTTCGGTTGTATGCGTCAGCTAAAATGACTCTTTCTCATAGCTCTTGTTCTTATCTCTTCATATGATGTAGATAGGAACAGATGGTGGTTAATTAATATGAAGTCTTGACCCATCATGTTTCATACTTGGCTTTGTCTTCACCCATCAGCAAACACGCATCACCCCAGCCGGCCATTTTGAGAGACTAAACAGGATGCAAACATTTGCTAAAAAATAGCACACATCAGCTCCATGCAGGTGTTCTTTTACATGTGCTTGCAGTCTTATGACTGCTTCGTGGATCCGCAAGAGAATGTAGGTTCCTCAGCTCAGAATCTTGCCCAGATATAAAAGGTGTTTTGATGTAGACCTTCAAATGATAAATGGTTCATTGCTAATATTCTCATGACTTCCCTTTCTCCAATTCAAAGTTAAAGCTACATGGATACCACATTTAATAAACCTCATCGCTTAAATGGACTAGTATTTCGATGTAGTATTGTTGGCAGTATCTTCAGCTTGGCTTCATATTAAGCCATATATCTTGATTTGTGATATTAAAATTTAAATTTTGAATACTAAATTTTGTATTTTGAATTTTCAATGGTATAAATATAGGAAAGATCCAAAAAAAATCCATTTAATGTTTCTTTCTATCTTTATATCATCGTCATTATAATTTCTCGTACATTTTTAACTCTAATTTCCGACACTGCACGCGGTGTGCAAAAAATTTTGTAATATCAAATTAAGATAATGCTTAATTTTAGGGACTTGTCAAGATTTAAGTTTTAATTGGGTTGGGCTGAGACCTAGGATCAAGCAAGGCCTGGCCTCCTGTTACTTGGTATCGGATCTCCTTACATACCCCATTTTAATGCGTAAGAACTATAATTTCATCCTCCGGCCAAGAACTGTAATGCAAGTATATGACATGGTTTGTATCATAATTTTTTTTTTTAGAATTTTGAAAAAGGTACATAAAAACACTAATAGAAAATTTTATTACATGTGATTGTGAGCTAGAAGGTTTTAGCTTTGAAAGTCCAAATTTATTAATTATGCTTTTTTCTTTTTGGTTAAAAAAAAAGGGGAGAGGAATTGGATCCCGGACGTGGTCACCCCCAGACGGTTCCCCAATTACAGTCAAGGAATGTTCGATGCACGGCATATATTAATTTTTATATTAATTTTTATATTAATTTTTCTGTAGCTATTTCCCATCCGAAGGTGAGTACGTCAACCTGACTATCACTGGCATTTTTTCAACCAAGACTCGAACCCCTAAAATTCTTTTATTATTATTATTATTATTTTATTTTATTTTTGGACTTTCTTGTTGAAATATGTCTAAACCAAGATTCGAATTCCTGCCAGTTGATTATGAAAAAAATTTCATAATCAACTGCACCACTCGCCGGTGGTTATTAATTAATTATGCTTTTTATTTGCATTGAGGTAGCAAGGAGTACGATGACCAAGGCTGTTTTGGGGCCAACTAAATACCGTGTTAAGTAGGTGACCAAGACCGTTGGGCCAACTAAATACCATGTCAAGTATGGATGGCAAATAGATCGAGCATAAATTTGACTGGTCAATATTTATGTACATCTTGTAATTAAAAATTTTATATTTATACATATATCATATCTATCTTGAATTAAAAATTTATGATATAAATATCATAAAATAATCATAATTTTAGATTACAAATTTATATTAAAGTTAAATTATATTAAATTTTGGATGAGATATAAATCGTTTTGAATTGCCATCTCCATTCCAGTGTTAGGTGACCAGTAACTAGATCTGGGCAATGGGCAAGCTTAAACGGGTTTCGGCAAGGCCTTGCTAAGGTAAGAGAAGTCTTTGTGCACTATGTTAGGTGCAGTAAATTCAACGTGACCCGTATCGTATTTTTTTATTGGTCCAAATATATTCACTGTAGCATGACGGGATATGAGTTGAGCATGACTATCATTAATTATTATTCAGCTTTTATTTAAAATTTTTGTTCAGATCAAAATACACTTCTCTCCAGTCTCTTTTCTGCATGGATATCGTAGGTTTTGAATCAGGGTGTCATAGCTTTTGAACTAAAATGTCGTAATACTTTTTCATGTTTTATTTTATATTTTTCTGCAGGGATGTCATAGGTTTTGAACTAGGATGTCGTAGCTTTTGAACTAAGGTATCATAATACTTTTTCAGGTTTTAATTTATATTTTTCTGCAGGGATGTCGTAGATTTTGAACTAGGATGTCGTAGCTTTTGAATTAGGATGTCGTAATACTGTTTCTGGTTTTAATTTATATTTTTTGCAGGGTGTCGTAAATTTTAAACTAAGGTGTCGTAGTTTTTGAACTAGGATGTCTGGTCATTTTTGAACCAGGGTATCGTAGGTTTTGAACTAGGATGTCGTAATCATTTTTGAACCAGGGTGTCGTAGGTTTTGAATTAGGATGTCATAGATTTTGAACTAGAGTATCGTAATACTGTTTTAGATCATTTTTTGAACCAGGATCTCGTAGATTTTGAACTAGGATGTCGTGGCTTTTGAACTAGGATGTCGTAAGGGTATTTTGGTATGGATGAAAATTTTAATTAATGCTAATCATCTCAGCTTTTGTTCCATCATGTACGGTGAATATTTTTGGACCAATAGAAGCGTGGGGTGCAGGCCACGCTGGATTTGCTGCACCGCACACGATGCACAAAGAATTACTCTACTAAGGTATTAGTGGCTTTATTCTCAATACAAGTCCAGTCTGGCCCGATTATCGGGTCGATCTTTTTTTTTTTTTTTAGTAAGACGGATGCTTAACTCAACAAGACCTGGAATGAATACATCCAAAAAAGTCAGAAAAAATACAATCCCTGAAACCCACTGGCGAATCCGTCAACCCGGTCCATAAAGTCGATCCCGTATGAGCAGCAACATACGAGGCCACCCAGTTCGCAGCCGAATTGGTCTCCCTGTATACGTGCCTGACAACAACTGAGGAACACCCCCGCAACCAAAGCACGATATCCCGAATCAAGGGATGAGCAGAAGCAAGATTTGTCGCCTCTTTGATCCATGCTATCACAGTAACAGAGTCCCCTTCAATAATCAGATGCTCCATCCTGAGAAAGTGACAAGCATACCGAACTCCAGTCTAAGCAGCTGTAAGCTCAGTCTAAATAATCGAAGATTCAACTAGATGACAACCCCCAGCTATCTTTACTATCCGGTTCCGGTTCTAATTTTTTAAACCTTTATTTATTTATTGGGTCGGGCCAGCCCAGGCTAATTATTTGTAAAATTGGGCTGAGCTAAGTTAATTATTTTCATATCCTAAGCTCGTCCATAAAGATTAGCGACCGTCTCGGGTCACAAGCCGGATCAAATTTTATATAAATTTTTCATGTCCAAGCTTATCTAAATTAGGGCTATGGGACCGGGCAGGCCTGATCCATGCTCAGGCCTACCAGCAACTATGAGTATTACTTATTTTGGGCATGCCAAACGGTGCATTAAATAGAAAATTTGACGCAGATCGACGGACTCGATGATGATTTCTTGAGATATATGACACTGGCCAAATGCCCCCTGGCACCGCCTTGTGGTCTCCGATTGTCACGTGACTTCGGGAACCTGGGCCACATGGACCACGCCATCCGCTCTTTGATATTTTGGTGTCCCGAGTTGGGAAATAAATCAACTATTATCCACAATTTTTTTTTGGAAAAATTTCTCGAATATTTACGCCTTGGAGAGCACCCCGAATCCGGTTACCGGAAAAGAAGCTCCAAATCCGGATAAAAATCCCAAATGGCGCTAAAATTATGTAGCCCTGTCTCGAATCCAGCTTCGATTCTGTGGGATTCTCCTGCTCGTAAGTTCCCTCCGAACAGAAGCAGCAACTGGTTCCCGCCACCTTCTCTTGCCCAGGCGATTTCCGGTAATTCTTCAAAGTTTGTTTATGTATTTTTTAATGCCTTTCCTTATTGGGTTCTGGACATAGTGATCCCTACCGCTATGGTTGTGAATTTTTATGCTTTCATCTGGCACTATATCTATTTACTTTTAGTCCTAGATCATTCTAGCAGGGTCCAATTAATGGTTCATTTCTGGGATTTTTGTTTGAGTTAGAGATTTTGTATCTCGAGATATCAAAGTTGTCGAGCTGATTTAAGGGTTTTTTTTTTTTTTTTAAAAAAATGGTGGAGTTCTTTTTTAGATTTGATTATTTAAATTTAAGCTGGAGCAAAACTCCACAACAAGCATTTTGTACTTCATTAGAGTTTTTCGTGTAATTGATTAATCCTGATTGTTGAAATAATTTTCAAATATCTTTAACTGATTCTTCTAGAATAAATCCCATTCATATGACCCTTATTCACATTATTCTTTGTTATGCTGTATTCTATTTGGTACATGCTATATGTGTTAAAAAAAATTGGTGAATTCAAACTTTACATGCAACTAAGATGTTTGACTAAATGATTGCTCATGAACTAGAAGTGTGAAAGGGATATTCATGTATTGTCATTTACTTATAAGCTATATGTTTCTGTTGTAGCATGGATAAGGGTTACCTATTAAAATATTTACAAAAGAAGAGAAAAGGCAAGTGAGAGATAGAGAGAAAATGTGCTTTATTATCTTTGTTTCAATTTTATTCAATACACCTTAGAGGTTATTTATGCCACTCCATACAAGGAACATAATAATAGTTGATATAAAATCATGCTAACATAGGAATTTAATACGTAATCATATTAACAAAGAAAAATATTATGGAATCATGTTAACAAAAAAAAGATATTATGGGTTGTCAAATGATCACCTAAAATCATGCTAACATTACCTATTGGTGAAATAATTTTTTCAAGAAGATTCTCTTGGCAATATTTTGGCGATGATATGTTTCTTAGATGTTCTTAGCTATTGAACTAATCATGGTCTGCATCTATTTTCTCCGAGGCTTTTATTTCTAAATTTATTTTAGTTATTTTTATCTTTAAAGGATGAATTAAAAGAAGCAAAGTCACAAAATATATGTCATTTGATGAAATTAGTATGCTCTTAATCATTCTTCAATTCCTTTTGTGCTTTCATAAGATAAAAAAGCTTGTATTATGTTAATGCTTTTTACCTGCAGCTTTGGCTATTTATTATCCTTCAGAATGAAATTGAATTTGTAGGCTAAGCATACTTGTGAATATTGCAGATCAACCAAACTCTTCAGTACAATTAGTACTAACTGTACCTTTGCAGGAGTAGTCCTTTGTCCTTGTATGAACCAAATCAACACTGCAATTTGCTCCAGAAAACTTTCTGCTGGGTCAAATGCAAGAAACACATTTCTTAAAGTGCCCAGAAGCAGTGGTTCATCATCCTCAGAAGGTAGTCCAGAGGAGCCTTCGGACCAAGAGAAGGTATACTAAGCTATGATCTGCATGTATGTTTCTGGTTGAAAGCTAAAAACTCTTCGTAATGCATCTTGCTTTGGTTTATTTCCATTTCGGTTTGAAGAAATGGTCCTCTTGATCAAGACACAAGGAATGGCTCCTCAATTTTTTTAAAAAATGTATTTATGAACATCCTAACTAATTGACCAACTATTAAATTATCCAACCTTAAAGCATTTAAATAGCTGCTTCAGAAGAATTTCCCCATTTACTGGGTGTAGAAACTATGATCTGGGATAGCTAATGCAATTGAAAGATCCTTCATATTTTGGAACCACCACACTGATTAAGACAAACCTTATAATAAGCAAAAGCTGTGAGAGGTTGTCACACGTCAATAGTCAACTGAGAGACAAAGATATCCCTTGGCATCATAGATCTTTTCTTATAGAAATTGTGTCTTTGATTAGCACCTTTTCATCAAATGGATATTGTTCTGAGGATATCATCTACTTCCATCAGTTGGTTCCTTAAGTTTCTTTTGACCTTATGTTGTCACCTTTTCTTCTTCTTAATGATATGATCCTCTATCCTACTTACACCAATATTAGGGTCTGGAAATGGCAGAAGTATAAGGAACTCAATTCTAGGTTTCTCTGATTTCATCAAAGATGGGTATGAAATGAGTGCTTATGCATTTAGTTACCTTTGTCCTTAAATTTAAACGAACATTTCTCAGTAAGTTGCTAACATTGATTCATAGTACTTAAGACTTGTATCATAGTAGTAGAAAAAGAATCTGCTAAAGAGAGGGGCATTAGGGAGTGCACTATATGCTAATGTTTATGACTAAATAAGAGGATAGTGTTTAAGTCTACTGTGCAGTGGATAGAGTACTTCCACTATCAGGATGAGTGTGGCATATAGCACCTTGAGATCCATGTAGGGCTTGTGATTACTCTCTGATGCATGATCAAATGACATTAGCAGTATCATATGCCAAACATGACACATAAATTCTTTGTGTACCGCACTAGGTCCTGAAGGAGAAAATTTTGATTGAACAATGGACATAGCGCACCTCATAAAGAAAAAAGACTATCGGCTGGGTCTTGGAATTATTAAGTTATAAAGCTTCCTGGCCTCACCTTCTTTACTTTGTCAATTTAACTCTTAGCAATGTAAAATTTTTCACTTCCTTTATTGTCTCATTCACCGCCTTGCTCCCATTCCCCTTCCCATTTCCCATGGTATATGCATCAGAGACATCAAAGCAAATATTATCTGTCTGAGCTGATTTAACACACTTCCAATCTAGGCCATTTATGCAAGATCCATGATGTTTCCAAATTACAATCTTGTTGCAAAATATTTGAGTCAACGACCTAGCAAATGTCAAATAACTAGAACTAATAGAGCTGAACCTTGTTTTTCTTTCCTCTCCTATATTAAAATCTTTTAAGCTTTTTTGTCAACTTTGTGGTACATTTTACATCAACAAACGATGAGAAGCTTCTCTCTTGCTCTTTTACAATTTGTATGCATTATCTGGTGTCTCATTATCAAAAGACTAAACCAAAAAATTATTTTCATGCAGGTGCCTTTTGGATACTCGAGAAAAGATGTGCTACTTATTGGTCTAGGAGTAACTGTACTAGGTCTTGGTTTGAAATATGGCTTGGAGGTAATGCTGCTTCCTTCACCTATTTCCTCACTTCACCTCTTATATTCAGTAGCAGTTTTTTTTTCTTTTAATGCCTTAGCACACAAACTGCTTGTGATCACTCTCTTAGCACCTCTCGTTTTTGTTTTTTTGAGTCCTGTTGCAGTTTGGTGGAGTTGATCCTTTGCAAGCTGGCAATGTTGTTCAATTAGTTCTGGTCCTGGGACTGACAGTTGGATGGATTTCTACTTACCTATTTAGAGTTTCAAATAAAGAGATGACTTATGCACAGCAATTAAGAGATTACGAAAATAAAGTCATGCAGGTTAGTTTTTTTGCATTAGAAAACCTGGTTTCATTGAAGTGATTTTGCATATACAGAGTATCAAATGCCAGTAACTGTATAAAAGTGCTTCTTATGATTTTCTTTCATCTGAAACTTTGAAACTGTTGCAAAAAAAATAGTAGCAATCTACGAAATGCTTATAAATATTTTGGAGTCAAAAATTTTGCTGAAGCTCTGGAACTACTGCTTCTGATATTATATATAATGTTACCTGCAGCCCCCCCTGCTCTCTCTCTTTTCCTCTTCCTCTTCAGCCATAAAACCTGCATAAAGACCTTTATCAGAAGCACTTACCATGCCAGACTAATGAATTACCTTCTAGGGTGAAGGACATGTATCATTTCTTCCTGAGTAGTCTGGAGATTGTCAAAATAATATTGCTTAACATGCACAAATAATAACATCTTATGAAAATGAAAACAAAAGTTATGGTCTCAGAGCTCCACTTGGCAGTTGTAAAGCTATGATTGCCACTAGGCCATGTAACCTGCCAATAGTCAAAATATGTAAAAGATAGCCTCCTGGTCAGTATGTTCACTGACTTTTCACGCACTATTCTCTCTACAGCAGCATATCATTTTGAGTGAAATTCCAAGTATTTTCCTTCTTTTAGTATGTTCCTTACTCTCTTCATCATAACAGAGAGCCATACAGATTAGAAAAAGACTGTAAAACTTGATTATAGGATTTCTATTGCAACAATTTGTCCTTGATGTATATGCTTGCTTCCTTTCTTTTAAAAGGGGTGTGTGTGTTGTTTTTCTCAGAAATAAGGATGAGATGCAATATTGATCACGTGAACCTTCTATTAGTGCAAATGTTTACAGTATTCGTTATAATGCAAGGAGGGGAGAAGTGTAAAGCAGAGCAAGCTTTAAAATGACATCTGGTAATTTTGTTATAAAACAATGACTTGAGTTCTCCTATCTTTCAGAAGCGACTAGAGGGTCTGACAGAAGCTGAACTGGAAGCATTGCTTGAGCAAGTGGAAGAGGAAAAAAGACACATGGCCAGTGGTGAGCAACACTGAGTCAAATACGTGTGCTTGAAAGGTTAATTATAGTTTACATGGCATAAGCAAAAGCTTTATAGCGCACTCCAGAGACAACTATGTTCTGTTATTTTTTATTTTCCCAATCATGCGACAGTTAGCCCTTGTGTTCCTAGCCCATGTCCATTTTTTATTGGGCTTCTCATGTTTTGCATAGCATTACCATGTTGTATTCTATAAAGTGAAGGTTACTTTCTGATCACAACTAAAGCAAACAAAAGGTACCAAATTGCAAAGTTCTGTGTTGTCTCCTTGCCCACCTTTCTTCTTGTTTAGTAGCTATAGATAGGTGGAATTGTAATATTATATGATGGACACAGAAGGGTGATTCCGCTGTATGTATTGACCTTGTAGAATAATGGTTATACCTTGAAATTGCCTGCAATATTGAGGTCATTGAGATTTCTTTCTACTCATAGTTTGAAGCATGGAATAAAAAGCAGCCATCTGGAAGACTAAATATAGAAGGACCTTTAAAAATACAGCTATCGAACATTGAAGAGAAGATTTGGAGTTGGATCAAATTGATGTAGCCTACATTAATGTTGCATGATTTACAAAAGCTGTCCAATTCATACCTTGCAAAATTGAAGATTTCAATTTTGTTATTCTGTTCTTAGATCAACTGATGGTATTAAGAGAAATATCTTTATCATCATGTTTTGTTTTTTTTATATTTTAATTAATCTAATATTTTGATATAATAATTAAAATTAAAGAAAACCTATTGTGTCAGGAAGTCAAAATCAAATAATTTAGGTTAAGACTGTGTTACTTCTGATGGTTCAACTATGTTCAAAGCATTGCCATAACTGTATGTTAAATTAAACATAAAATGCCATAATACTTTACGGGCCAAGCATCAGCAAAAGCGAGAATGGCATGCATGTAATATAAGGGCAATCAGCAACTTAAGCAAACATACATGCATCGAAATTCTATCTAGTGAGCATAGCAGGGGATGGCTGAGGGAGAGAACGAGGGAGGGGTATGGAAACCTCGTCCATCGACACAGCCAGGCTTCAGACCCTTTTGGAGGTAGCTTCTCTCTCTCTCTCTCTCTCTCTAAGTATTTGTTTATATTTTTATTTTTTAAATTTTCAGCACTTGTTGATTTATGAGCTGTTATTTTATCAGCATTTCTAATCTTTTGAGCACCGATTTCTGCCATATTTGTGCACTCAATGTCGAGATGGTTTGTACTGATGTCATTAATTCTGCTCCTTTTTTTTCTTTTGTTTAATGTTGTGATTCATAGTCTTCAAAATAGTAACTTGGTGCCTGCTTTTTGTGCTGGATTTTATTCAAGCTCTTAAGATGACCTGTGGAAGGTCTTGATTTGGTCAATTGATGTGTTTCAGAAGGTGAAGAAACAACAACTTGTGGACGTTGTTATGATCTTTATTTTGGGTCTCCTCGGCTATTTTATCGGTTGAGTTTGGGCTTTAATATGTTAATTTGTTTCAGATGTGTAATTTTACTCTTCTTAAATTGCTTTTGGTGCAAACACAAAACTGAGTAATAGATTTTATTGTGTGCCGATTTTTCAACTGTTTGCATGCACGTGAATGGGCAGTAGCATACCAGAGGAATCCAGAAGTAACATGCAACTACCATTTAACAAGTACTAAGATGATGATTTCTCAATACTTGAAGAGTTCCAAGTTGGAGTTCCCAAGATTCAAATTAGCAAGAGCTCATAGATGGTCTAGACCAGGGTTTGCGATACCGTCCCGTATCTCCCTGTAGGAACGTACCGTACCGTACCGGTCAAGAGTCGGTACGGTTCATATATATATAAAATAGTCCGGCACTCTGACCGTTAAAAAAAATTAAATTCAGTACGGTACTGTAGTGTACCGTACCGTACCGCCCGGTTTGGGCTCGGTTTGGCCTGGTTCGGCCTGGTTCGGGTCCGGTTCGTGTCCGATTAAGGTTAAAATTTTTTTTAATAGAGAAAGAAATTTTTTTTTTAAGAATTTGTGGGCTCGGTACGGTACCATACCGGTCGGTGACCAGTATAGGGCCCGGTACTGGTTCCGAGTTCTTTGGTCTAGACCTTAATTAACTTCCACTTATGGAAGACATCTGAAATCTTCTTTTGTCCTCTGCAATAAAATATGTCAAAAGATTGAGAGGTGAATGCAATGCACATATTTCTTCCTCATTCTCCAATAAAGACAATGAGATAGTGCCTTTTTGTTCTTTCACTTCACATATTTTATTCATATCTACCAATTAATTTCTTCAGCAGAAAAATCTTGATAATTCACCTGCCATGAATGGTACTAAATTAAATTTTGGAGATTATTAGATCTTGTTTCAATTGCCTTCTCTCCTTACGGGTAAAAATGACTAGATAACATATGTTTGGAACCATTTCTTTTTGTATCTAAATCTTTCCGGATATGGATACAAATTTTAGGATCCAACTAATATCGTATCTGTCAAAGAAAAAAGGATATGATTATGGACAAACAACAGCCCGATCCATATCTGAATAACTAGTTATATCTAGCAATCATGTTTAGTCTTGTATATCTCTCATGAACTTTAAAGGAAAACAAATGACAATATTGACATGTCTTAAACCTAATTTACCTTTCATAGTGTTACCTTTGGTTTCATGGTTCATAAAGTTTAATTAGCCGATTTATATCTATCTATCAATTTCCAATTTGTATCTGTATATGCTTGAAACATGTACAAATATGAATGTTGGCATTCTGTTAATATCCATATCTGACACGGATATGAAAATATTTATATCCAATTTGTTTTAAGCCCTACCGCTCCTACAACTTATATTATGATTCATGAGTTTGGAAGCATGATAATTGGTTCAACTTGTTTGTTACCTTTGTGCTGATAACTTTTTACAACGATGCTTTATACTATAGTTATCTAATAATTTCATTTTTTTTTATAAGTCCCGAACCCGTTGTTGTCTAGCAATAGACACCAAATAGGAGTGTTGCATTCAAATCTATTCAAAGCAAGGTATACCATCTCGGTAAAGGCCCACATATCGGTGCCATCCTGTTACTATATTAATACACCCGGTATAGGGGCTAGTTTAGCATACTAAGTATTGGTATACTCCCTGTCCATATACTAGTACCGAATCGGTATGATATAGTATGCCTCGTATTGCTCGATTTGGTATGGTATGGCATACCTTGGTTCAAAGACTTGACTATGCACCAAAAAAATGAAAATAAAGGAATCTATAGTTAACAAAGATAAAGTTACTATATTCATAACCTTTCATTAAAGTTACTATCTTTATAACCTTTCATTATTTAACTCTTTCATCAATAACACATTAACCCAAGGTTCCCAGTACCGGTACCGGTACCCATGCTGATCGCTGGCTGGTATGGTATGGTACCGGTACTGACACGTGTTTGAACCGACATATTAAAAAGGTTTTTTTTATTTTTTATTTTTTTAATTTGAAATAGATTTTTTAGTATTTTTTGTTTTTTAAGATGTTTACATTAGTTCAATCAATGATGAAAGTGGTCGAGGGACTGGGACATTCATTGATCTGTACAGCTTCCTCAAGGTTGCATTTAAGTTCTTTGATGATTCAATGATTGGTATATTCTTTTTAATATCAGTTTCTCCCAATTTTTCAATACTGGGCTCTGGATTATTAATACTCCTGAAAGATCCAATCAATAGCATATTCCTTTTAACATCAGCATCTCCCGAATTATTATTACCTGGTTCAGTAATGTTGTTCTTTATTATGTATGATGATTCCTTAGTAGCTGTGTCATTTCGTGGAATAATTTTTTTTTGATTTATTGAATGTTTTAATATTCAAATAGATATATTCTCAAGACTAATTCATCAAAAATTACTATGAAATGTTGCCTAGCCTCTATCTACATTACAATATGTTTTAATTTTTTTTTTATAAAGTAAGATTACAAACAATTAATTGAAAAAAGAAAAAATATAAATATAGTTACATATCAAAATTTAAAATCAAATAGAGTATCGATATCCATAAATATCGAGATCATTTTGGTATCCAGTAGGAAAATCAGCAACTCTATCTAGCCAAGCAGTATGGTAATCTTGTAAGCTTATCCTAGAAGGTATGCGTGATGGATCATAACTCATAGCAAATTCCTTGCTGAGGTTCTGACTCTGAGAGGTATCTAGAGACTGATGATATAGCTATGGAGGGGTCCATCCGAATATACCGACAGCAAAATCAGATCCGTAAGATGCTCTAGATTGCATGGAATAATAATCACTAGAAGATGATATCTCTGATGTACCATATCTATATCTATGTGAATCATAAGCTGCCAGTATTTGCGGGTAAGAGATTTAGAATACGAGGATGAGTTTGATACATCCATGAATCCTACTCCATGTGCAAGATCTGCAGCTGCATCGTATCCTGAATGATCTCGCAGAGCTTGTCGCCTGTATAGAATCGTATCGCTGGGGGTTCTACCAATTGCCGTACCATTGTCCGTATCCTATGTCGCATGAGTGAACTGCGACTCACCAATGCATCGAAGATTAATAGTTGGCTGTATCTCCTATCCTCCAGTCCCTTCCTGATCACAAATCCCCGACTATCAGAAAAAGTACTAGCACTGCTTTTCCTGGTATCTGAATATAAATGAATTGAGTGCTCTAGTAGAGATGCACTGTCTTTTCTTTTTCTCTAGCTTTGGTCGAATAGATAGCGGGAAGGGATAATGTGATGTATCTGCTAGAATTTTGTGAGGAATATTGTTTTTTGTTCATTGTTCAGCATCCATCTCAGCCTCGCTAGTTATAAAACTGGCTGGTCGAGTAGACGATTCTGGCTTATCAAGTTCTGACTTCTACTGCTGACTCATGACCCATCTAATCATTGAATCTTCATTCTCATCAATATAATTACTTGTAATCAAGGATTTAAGTCCTGCCAGGACGAGGGCTGTCTCGGCCGTCCTGTCCCGTATCTGTGAGTTTCTGGCACAGGAGACGGGTGCTGGACCCCGAAACAGTCGTCCGGCCTCCGTCCCGGCTTCATTCCGACCGGATTAGGTGTCGATACGGCTATCCCGGAGAAACCCTAAATTTTTTTTTTTATTTTCGATATCGTGAGGAAGAAGGAGAGGAGATTGGGGAATACTAACCTATTGCTTCTTGCTTGCAGATCCGTCGGCGTCGGCGTTGGCATCCGGCATCGTCGCTAGGAAGACAAGGAGACAAGGACGAGGATGGAGGACTTCCCGACTCCCGAGAACGCGGAGGAGAGAGGAGTCTGAGGAGGGAGGAGGGAGGGAACCGTCGGGTGTCGGCCATGGGGCGAGCGATCGAGCGAGGAAAGAGGAAGAAGACATGGTCGGGCGTTCGGCTTGGCTCTCTAATCCCGTTTTAAGGGTGGAGCATACGGATAAAAAAAAACGAGGTGGAGCGTACGGATCATCAGAAATGGGTCATGGGCTGGCTCACGAGCTGGGTCACGGGCTGGAATATGTATCATGTTCAAATATGCCCAAATGTACCTGTTAAATATTATTTTAATATTTTAATTGAAATATATCAAAATAGGGATCACGAGATATATAAAATAAACTATACGAGCGGACAAGACATGTTACAGACCTATAATTATTTTCATAAATCTTGGATTTTCTTTAACGGTCAAATTAATGATAAAATAAATCTATCAACTTTTATCCGTTTTATCAAAACAGGAAATCATGAGATATATAAAATAAATTATACGGATGGACAAGACAGGTTGCAGACCTATAATTATTTTCGTAAATCTTGGATTTTCTTTAACGATCAAATTAACGATAAAATGTATCTATCAACTTTTATCCGTTCTCCAATAGACAAGCCTCGGATTCCTTTTTAACGTTCATTTCAATGGTAAAATGAAATGGATTATTTGTAACGGTCGAATCGATATGAAACAACGGTAAAGTTAACCTGCAATGTTAAATAGGGATAAGCTTGCAGAATGTAGAAGGGAGAAATCCATCGCATATGTTAGTGATATTGCTCTTACAAAAGAAAGATGGAAGGGTTATCTGAAGAAGAAGATGCTTGTTTTTAGAAAGCGATAATTTTTTGTATCTTGATCCAAAATATTATACTAATTAAAATTAAAATTATTTTTTCAATTAGTAAAATATGATTTATTAATTTATTGTCATTATTTTTTAACTATGTTTTATTTTATATTGGAAGATTTTATAGGAGGGAAAAGAAGGGAGATGTCCCAAACACATTATTTCTTAAAATTTTAACGAGATTCGCGAACGATATTCCTACTTTTCTAAAATTTTATATTTAGATCTTGCACATATACAAAAACTTATTCCAATTTATTTTAATTCTTATTTGATAATATTAAATAAGCTCATGCAATTATAAATATAATTTTATATTTAGTTTAAAATTATATAGAGAGAGATTTCTTATCCGCAATAAAATAGAACAATATATTTAGTTAATCACATAAAAAGAGTTAAATAAAATATAAATTAAGAGCTTCATATGAAATAGATAGCATATCATTGCAAGAATAATATCATTCTCAACAATATAATGATTGCTTTTTTTTATTACTAGTAAATCTGCACGCGAAAAAAGACTATTTTATTTTATAGTATATGATCTATTTTGTTATGTTAATAATTAATAAATTAGATCAAATTATCAAAAAAAATCTATGTGCCCCAACAGCAACTTTTCTAACTGAAAAAGATACATGTCGAAAATACAAAAAAAATAGTGAAAATTGAAATAAGACAGGAAAATATAGACAAATTAAGTATGAAAATCAGATAAGATATATAAATTTTAAAAAATAATATAAAAAGGTAAAAAGCAAAATCCAAAACAAATATAGGTAATTGAATATGTAAAAAACAGAATTTGTAACAAAAAAATAACTGACTTGCAGAAGAACAAAGATTACCAAATAGATGGTTTTGAAAAAATGTGTGGAACTGATTGTGTAAAAGAGAATATGAAAGGAGTCAATAATAAACAATATATGTAAATTAGAAAAAAATGGAACATGAGAATATAAAATAGGACATACAAGAAAAGAACACATAATTATTAGTTTATAGAAAAAGAAAATACAAAGGAGAAAAAAAGCCAAAAAAATGGAAAACTAAATATATAAAGATAAAAAATAAAAATTAAATACATAAATGAATACTCAAACAGATGCATTAATATACAAATAAAAAAATGGACAAGTTAGCAAATAAAAATTCAGAAAGTGAACTAAAAATAACATAAAATTTCAGTGAAATGTATATTTTCTTCTTTCTTGATTATGACATGATTTGTTGTATTTTCTAGTAGAATGTATTATTTCTTAGGTAATTTTTAATGTTCCAGCATAAATCCTAGATTTGCATACATTAAATTGCTTCACTTTCTAAGTTATAATATCTGATAAAATTTAAAAACATTATGATTTTGTTATACTTTTGCCCTCCTTGCCGATCAATATAAGATTATGACTTGTTAGCATCAATGGAAAAGTATGGATATAGCATAAATACATGAAATCTAATTTCGAGATACTCATTAATTTCATAATTTATTTTAAATTAGATAGAGTCCAATAACAAGCAACAGAAGGATCCAGATATTGGATGGCGTTTTGAAAAAATGGAAAAAAATCGGCCTCAATGGAAATGTAATTTCTGTGGACATGAAAATAGAGAAGATGGAGTCACCCAATTGAAACAACACTTGGTGGGTGGCTTCAGTGATGTGAAGAAGTGTCTAAAGGTACCTACAGAGATTTGAGTGATGATGAGGGAGCATATTGAGAAAGAAAAAGAGACAGCTGGTATCTAGAGCTCGAAGAAAAGCAATTGATCGTCGCACATCTCAATCTTTTGTTTGTGTAAACTTAGATAATGACGATGATTATGTTGATTTAGATGATTTAGAGATAACTCATCTACAAGAGGCTGTCTGGGCCTCTCGACAGGACCAGTGGCAACAAGAGGAGGTTTCAAGACATAGAGCACAATTTGGACCTTCTCAATTTGAGAAGGGTGGTAGCTTTGGTGCAGCAGTAAGGTCACATTCACATTTACAATCTGCTGGATTAGAGAGGAGTCAATCCATGAGAATGGAATCATCTTCAATCAAATCTTTGTTTGGTGCATTTGGAAAGAAATCAAAGAGAAGTTCAAGAGGTCCCACCATCTATAATCTAGATCCTGCAGCATATCCAGATCCAGAGTCTAAGCAACCGAGAATTGATGACTATATAAATAAGCACAAGAAGAAACAAATAGGAATGGCAATTGCCAACTGGTTTCATTTTAGCCATATTCCAGCATGGACAGCGGTGAATATGTACTTTCGATCGATGATTAGTACAGTTCAAAAAGCCGGTCCAGGTATTGATCCTCCTACATCTATGAGATTCATGGACCATATTTACAACAACAGGTTGCAGATATCAAAGCCTGTACTGAAAGTTATAAAAGAGAGTGGAATATGTACTTTCGATCGATGATTAGTACAGTTCAAAAAGCCGGTCCAGGTATTGATCCTCCTACATCTATGAGATTCATGGACCATATTTACAACAACAGGTTGCAGATATCAAAGCCTGGACTGAAAGTTATAAAAGAGAGTGGAATATTTATGGGGTGACATTGATGTGCGATGGTTGGTCTGGCTCTACTAGGAGGAGCATTATCAACTTTCTTGTATATTGTGATAAGGTAACAATCTTTCATACTCCAATTGATGCTTCAGATAAAATACATGACTCCAATTATATTTTGGGCTTGATGAGGGATGTAGTTGATGAAATTGGTGAAGAGTATATCATCCAAGTGGTCACAGATAATGAGCAAACTATATGAAAGCAGGAAAGGATCTGATGATAGAAAAACATCTATATTGGATCCCTTGCGCAGCACATTGTATAGATCTGATGATGAAAGATATTGGATAGCTACTAAAGGTAAAATCTGTAGTAGAAAGCGGGCAGACAATATCCAAATACATCTACAATCATACCTGGGTACTTGCTCTTATGAGAAAACATGCATAAGGGGAGCTGCTTAGACCAGGTTTGACAAGATTTGGGACTAATTATATAGCATTGAAGAGTCTTCTTGATAATAAGACTGTTTGAGGGCTATGATGACTTCTGATGAATGGAGGGCTTCTAAGTATGCAAGGACCAAAGATGGACGACGTGTTGATGGCATTATATTGAGTAATAATTTTTGGGATAGATGCTCAAAGGTGATTAAGGCAATAGAGCCCTTGTATGTAGTGCTACGGATAGTAGATACCGAGAAATTTTCTCAGATGGGCTATGTATATCCCAAGATGTCTGCCTGCAAAGAAGAGATTATCAAAGCAGTAGGACAGAAGAAAGCAACACCATATTTGCGTATTATTGAGGATAGATGGGATACTCAAATGGGGAAAGACTTGCACTTAGCAGGTAAAACTTGTTTGAAGTATAACTATCATGTATCCTTTGTTAAATAAGTTATAAATATCTTTGCTTTTCATTAATACTATTTTTATTTTTCACGTAGCGTACTATTTAAATTCCAAATATTAATATGATCATAACATTACCTTGGATGAAGAGCTTTTGAGAGCCTTGAGGAATGTCGTATATAGGCTAGAAAGTTATTTGGACTTGGCTGCAGAAGTTATAAGTGAGATAATAAAAAAATATATACCTATCATAGTAGTAAAGCCATTATATGTTTAAAGTATATTAAATTATTAAATTTAGATGACCTTTAATGAGATGTCTATATTGATTGGATAGGGAAAAATTTTTTGAGAGTGAAAAGGAAGCTTTGGAGAACAAGGAGCATACATATCTATATCTAAAATATCACCAGATATAAATATAGGATTATTTTTTATTATATGTACATCTATGTATAGTTGAGGAGTTAAGTTTAATAATATATATTATTTTATTGGATATTTTTGAATAGAGAAGAATAGTGGGTCCAGTGGGGCACATCCGCACCAAATCTAAGAAAGATTGCTATTCGGATCCTATCACAGACCGTCTCATCGAGTAGGTGCAAACGCAATTGGAGTACATTTGTCCTGATCCATATGAAAATCAGAAATCGTCTAACCTCACAAAAATTGAGAGATCTAGTCTTTATACACTATAATATAAGCTTGAAGCTCAGGTATGTCAATGAGGGAAAAGAGCCCAAGCAAGATGATCCATTCAAAGAAGACTTTGTCCATGATGAGGAGGATCCTATGTTGAATTGGGTCGCAGATCAAGAAGCACGGGATCCACCAGTATTGGATGAGCCAGGGGATCCTCCCCGACCATGCAAAACAATAGCACATGAGGCAGGAGTACGAGATGTAGATCAATGGACGGCCTTTCATTTATCTTCCATTCAGAGTGGAATGCAAGATACTGCTAAAGATGATGGTGGATCAGATAGCAGGCGATCTGAAGATTCTGATCAACTATTTGATTGTGAAATGTTTAAATCTAGACATCAAACACAGATTTCCACAGATAGTCAAGGCATTGGGACCAGTAGTAGAGGCAGGGCAAGTCAACTAAGAGGAAGCCAAAGAGCTACAGTTGAAGACAGATATGGAAAGTCCAAATCAAAGATGAAGGTGACAATTGATCCAATAGCGGCAATTGATGATGTGCCAGTTCGAGATGACGATAGTGAGACACCTGAATCCTCGGATTCTAGATTGCCTAAATCATTTCAGGATAATAGTGATGATGATAATGATAGCAAGAGTGATGATGGATCTGATGATTATGATATTCAAGGTAGAGGGGGTGAAGCATCGGGATTAGTCCTTTTACTGAAGAAGCATATTTCAGCCATGCTACACAGGACCAGGATCATGGAGCCAGACATAGTTCTAGATATCGGAATGAGGAAGCGTTGCTGGTCTATAGGAGGGGAAAAAAATTATTGCAGGACGTGGCACACAGGCTAAAGATATTTTAGATCGTTTTCATGAAAAGTTGCGAATAATTGAGGAATGTCGACGTCAAGCATATCCGGAGTTTATGGCATGGATGGAGCAAGATACGAAACACAGATTCGAGTCTGAACAAGTTAGGTCATCATCATCATCAACCAGAATAGAATCTATTGGAGCGAATGATTCAGATGATCATCAACCAGAATAGAATCTATTGGAGCGAATGATTCAGATGCATATTCTCAATGGTCATATCCCGAACAGTATTCTCATCCATCTTGTGAAAATATTTCCGAATCACAATATGGTATTGCCTTTTATTATCCTCATCAAGGATGGCCCGTCCCTTATCCAATATACTATCAAGAGGGTTATTCTGGACAATATCAAATGCAAAATGAACAAGGATTCGTGCGAGCATCCGAATTGACAATATATTCATGGTCCCGATTATGAGCATGACCCGGATGTTTATGAAAGTCATAGGCATTCTACTTGGAATTAGTAATGATTTTGATATATTTATGTTAAACTGATGATCCATTTTTTGTAATATTGAAAATGATTTATTACATAATCTTAGCATCATTATATTTTTTGATACAAGGGACTAAGCTCAAGTAGTATGCACTATAGTTTTTTCTTCTAACTTCAATATTTATGCTTTTTCAAGCATTCGTGTAGCATCATTTATAAGAAATCGTTGCTTGGTAATCAAGAAAGAATCTTCAATAACCTGAAAAATCATAATACATTATAATGTTAGTTTTAAATAGAACAAGTTTATTACAAATACATTATTTTAAAAAATTAAATATATATAAATAATAAATAAAATAATAAAAATTTAAAATAAATTTAAAATAATATATATATAAGGGCATCAGAAGTACATATCGGGATGCCCAATCAGGATGGCCATTTGGACGCCCGATCGGGACGGGCACCGGGACGGGGCGAGATGCGGGGCATCCCGTTCTGGGCAAAAAACGGGACGCTCCCGTCCCACGGTATTTAAAACCTTGCTTGTAATTGGATCGAAGTATTTCAGATCAACTTTCTCCTCAATATACTTTAGTCTCAACCTTAAATTATAGTATACATATACAAGATTGTTGAGGCATTTTAGTTTTAGACAGTTTTTCTGCTTGGATTAGATAAGGTCGAAGGTCGACCAGTTACGCTCACATCTACTTGATGACATCATCTATAAAAGAATCTTGACAGCAAAATTTTTCAAATATTTTGCTGATATATCAAAATGCATCTACCAAGGTTCCCGGTACCGGTACCGGGAGCTGTACCGGTGGCCGGTCGGTACCAGTACAGTGCCGTACCGTACTGTGCCGACACACGGTACGGCATGGCATACCGGTTCAAACCGGCACGTCCAAATTTTTTTTTGAATTTTTTGTAATTTTAAGGTTTTTATTTTATTTTTTAAGGGTTTAGGGTTTAGGGAGAATTTAGGGTTTAGGCCCTAGGATTTAAGGTTTAGGGTTTAGGATGGCGTATCGGTTTAGGGTTTAGAACTAAATACTAATATTTAGGACTATTTTCAATTGAAATAAAATAAAGAATGATAATTAAACTAAGATTATCAGTAATTAATGAAAGTGAAATGTGGTATAAACATATAATTACATACCAATGTCTAGAATCGGGTAGAGTGACGATGTCCATAAATATAGGGATCATGTATGTACTCTGTAGGAAATTCGGCATGTCCTTCCTGTCAGGCAGCATGATACTCCTCTAATCTCATCCCAGGAGGTATGCGTGATAGATCATAACTAATCGCAGATCCCTTTCTGATGTCCCGACTCTGAGAGCTGTCTAGAGACTGATGATATGGTAGTGCAGGAGCCCATCCAAATATACCACCAACAAAATCAGATCCATAAAATGCTCTGGGCTGCATGGGATAATAACCATTGGATGCTGACGTCTCAGATGCACCTTATGGATCATATGGACCAGAAGCTGCCGGTAGCTGTGGATAAGAGGATCTTGAATATGAGGATGATCCATATACATCCATGGATCCTACTCCACGTGCAAGAGCTGCAGCTGTATCGTGTCCCAAATGACCACGCGGAGCCCGTCGTCTATATGGAATCGTATTATCACGGGGTCTGTCAGATGGTAATCCATGATTTGTATCCTGCGTGGCATGGCTAAACTGTGACTCCCCAGTGAATCGAATATGAATAGGTGGCTACTCTGATATGAGAATATCCATCCTTCTAGCTCCTCCTTATTGCTATCCAGAAGATGACCATAAATATCCCTTGATGATGGAGGATCTACACCTACACCAGCAGCCTGTATAGATGAAATAGTAGAGCGATAATATGGATTGTCTGTTGCATGGGCTGGGATATGACTGAAATGAAATCAGGAAGAGATGGCCCGCCATATATCCTTCTTCTTATCCTTTTTTAGCATTGTGTCAATCCTCTGTTGTTTGGAATCTCTATTGAAAAATGCATGTGAATCGACATCATGGATAGTGGCTCTCTCTGGAATGTCTTTGGAAGACTTTCTCCTACTGCCAAATGCTCCCAGCATGGATGCAATACAGCCGGTGCCTCTCTTGACGGGCTCTCTGACTGAGGAGGTCCTCCTAAACTGTCTCAGGCTTTCCTGGAGCACTAGCAGAAGCGGATCCCGATCCTGACTCAAATATTGATGGCCCGAATCACTGTCTATGCTTGGTTGCCTCCTGCTGCTTCTGCTCATACAAGCTCGCCTGAATAGCAGCCTTCATCTGTGCCTCCTCATCAGAAGGAATAGATGCTCCTCTGACTTCCTGGAGTAATAAGAAGGTGGTTCTGCGGCTCTGCGGTCCACCTCCGCCTTCTTTGTTGCTCTTTCCTTTTCAGCTTTAAAATCAGCAAAGTGTTTCTTCATCAGCTGACAGATCTCCTGTGGACATTGTCGGCATGCAGATACATCAGAATAGCCGTCAGCCAAGTGCTGCTTCAACCTTGTTACCCCCACCTTTGAATTCAATATTGCACCATTTACACTTCCAGTGATGCCGATCCGAGATCATCTCTCCATGTGACCATCCAATGTCTCGCTCCAGATCCTTCTTTCTCCTTGATGGATCCATACCTGAATATTTAAATTACATATAAGATCAATAATAATGTTTATTAATTAATAATTTATTAACCTAATTTTTAAAATTTAATTTATTTTTTTATTTTTTTATTTAAAAAATTTAAAAAATAAAGAAAAATAAAAAAAATAAATTTTAGATTCATGTAGGATTTCATCATATAAGCTATATATATATATTTTTAAGATTCTAGAAATGTATTAAAAGTCAATTTTTTTTTCAATTTAAGACCTACGGGCACTATTCATGAGATGCACAAAACTTGAATAAATCGACATGAAATTTATAGTGAGAGTAGCTTATGAGTCCTAAATTAATAATTAATAAATATTTTTTTTTCTAATTATAATTTTTTAATTAATTTATTAATCCGAAATTAATTTTTAATTTAAAAAATTATATACTTAACAAAAAACTAAGATTTTAGTATCATTGTGTAGATCTATCCTAGATCTATCACATACTCTAAAATCATAGCCAACAAATAAACTTTGACAGTATTTTTTCTTAATTTTTTATGTTGCACGGATTTTAACAAAAAATAACGATACGAAAGAGGAAAATACGGAAAAAGAAAGGTATACGTACCTTGATTCTACCTTCCTCTTCGACTTTTGCAGGTTCGATTGGATTGAAAATTATCAACGAATTTTTTTTGGGTTGTTTTTCCTTCCACGGCTCTGTAGTAGAGAGTTCTCTGCCTCTTCCTCACTTAAAAAGCAAGGCAGCCCCCCTTTCCAAAAGCCACATGGCTATAGTAGCCATGTGACAAATCAAAAAAAAAATGCCCCACCTGCCCCCTCCCAGCTGTACCGACCCGAACCGGCCGGTTCGGGCCTGTTTCGACCGGTTCGACCCGGTTCGGGTCTGGTTCGGTATGGTAAGTTTTTTTTTGCATTTTTAATTGGACCGTGCCATTTTTTATGGCCGAACTGTGCCGGCCGGCCACTGGTCCGGTTCGGCATTCCCCGAATAGGCCGGTTTGGCATTCCCCGAACAGGCCGGTTCGGCATGGTTCGGAAAACCCTGGCACCTACTATTCAACTGTAAAAGATATTAAATCTTTTAAAATTTCAGATTCAGCAAAATTAAAAACTATTTTGAATATAATATTAGATTTATTAGTACCTACCAGGATTCATCTTTGATTTACTTTTGATAGCTATATTGGATCCAAAAGAATCTGTATCATTCTTAAAAAATTGTTTGAAAAAAATTTATTATTATCATGTGTTACTTGTAAAAGTTATTGCTAAATCATTCAATAATTTCAACCTAACTTGTTTTAGGTATATTGCAGTGATATCTGGATTGGACTTCATTTTACATATAACATTGCATAGGGCACACAAATTATTCATCCATGGCAATGTTCGATATGGAGTGCTAGAATCTCAGATTCAGATAGTAAGCTGAACATACATTTTCAGAATTAATCAAGTGCACTTGTATAAATACAAATAAATTTAAATTTTTAGAGCCTGCAAATTCGAACTCATTTAATAATTTCACCATCCGTCAATAATGCTGATATACTCATTGGCATGTGATGGATCTATCTTTTTGATCTTTTCCTTTGCTTTATCTATCATATAATACATGAAGCTCATCAAGCATATTGCTTTGAGTTCGTGATCTGAAGTATCTCATATAAAGGTTTGATATCTTTCACTATTATCTTGGTCTGCTGTCAAAATGTGTCTCATCACTAAGTTGTTTGCAGTGCTTCCCTTAGTATTTGTCATGGTATATTTGCTCTGCTGCCACTTTAGACCGACAAACATGTGACGCAACTCTTCTTTCTTGTCAAGAAGACTATCAAGTGCTATATAATTCATAGTAAACCGTGTGATCCTTGGTCTCAATATTTTTCTTCCAATAAAGTTCTGCATCAATGATAAAATCCATGTATGATTATAGATAAATTTGGTGATACTCTATACTAATTCAATTATCTTCTGCACTCTATGAATTTTTTCAATATCTATCAATATGATGTCAATACAATATACAGCACAAGAGATCCAGAAAATATGTAATCGCCACTGCATCAAGAGCTGCCCTGCGAATCTATACTGAGCCATTATTTGTGATGATCTGCATAACATTCAGCTCTTCTACCTGATCAATCACCTCCTTTATTAATCTGAGGATATAGTTGATATCATGCACCTGATTTGAAGCATCAATAGATTTATGAAAAAAAATTTTCTATCACAATAAGTCAAGAAATTAATGTTGTTTCGTTTAGTAGAATCAGTTCAATTGTCACATATTACTGTCAATTTATATACGGGCCACTTATTCTAATAGAAGGCAATCCAATTTTCTAGCTTCTTATTGACGTCAATAAGCTGACTATAATATTCCTCGATCTTGGAGGATTACACATGCACTAGCAACCTGTATAGATGTAATAGCAAAGTAATAATATGGATTGTCTACTGCATACGCTATGATATTATTGAATTGAAACCAGGATCCAATAGGCTGACTATAATATTCCTCGATCTTGGAGGATCACACATGCACTAGCAACCTGTATAGATGTAATAGCAAAGTAATAATATGGATTGTCTACTGCATATGCTATGATATTATTGAATTGAAACCAGGATCCAATAGTCCGTCACATATCCTTCTTCTTATCCCTTTTTAATATAGTATCAATTCTCTATTACTTAGAATTTTTGCTAGGAAAGGCATGTGGATCAATGTCGTGGATATTGGCTTCTACTAAAATATCCCTGAAAGACTTCTTCTATTGCTAAATATTCCCAACATAGATGCCAATCATGCAATACCGCTCGTTCCTCTCCTACGAGCTCTCTGACCGAGGAGGTCCTCCTAAAGTATGTTTTAGACTCTCCTGCAATACTTCTAGAGCCCGATTTTGATCTTGACTTAAAAGTTGACGGCCCAAATCGCTCTATTTTTCTGACCATCTCTTCCTGCTGTCTCTGCTTATACATGCTCGCCTGAATGGCAATCTCCATCTATGTCTTTTCATTGGAAGGAATAGATGCTCCCTCAGACTTCCTAGAGTGATATGAAGGTAGTTTTACAGCTCGACGGTCCACCTCTGTCTTCAATATTTTTTCTTTTCTTGTTTTGAAATTAGCAAAATATTTCTTCATCAACTGATGGACTTCTTGTAGACACTGTCAGCATGTAAATATATTAGAATAGCCATCAACCAAGTACTATTTCAATCTAATTATCCCACCATCCTTGAATTCTATATTGTACCATTTATACCTTCAATGATGTTGATTCGATCCGAGATCATTTCTTCATGCGCCTAATCAATGTCACGCTCCGAATCTTTCATACTCTTCGATGGATCCATTTTTAAATATTAAAAAAATACATAAGCTCAATAATTATATAAAATCAATTAGTATTTTTATTTTTTTAATTATATATATATATTTAATTTTTAAAATTAAAAAATATAATATTATACAAAATAATTTGATCTTAAATTCATGTAGGATCCTATCATGGATGCTATATATATATATTTTTAAGACAGTAGGTATGCATGAAAGATTACTTTTTTTTCAAAATTAGGCCTAGGATACTATTTATACGACATCAAAATTTAGATAAATTAACATGAAATTTATAGTAAAAGTAGTTTAAAAATCCTAGAACAATAATCTTTTTCATAATTTTTTAATAAATTATTTTTTTAAATTCTTAATCAAAAATATTTTTTGATTTTAAAAATTATATACTTAACAAAAAATTATGATCTTAGTATCATTGTGTAGATCTTTTATAAATTTACAGCATATTCTAAAATCATACTAAAATAAATAAATTTGAAATTTTTTTTTTTTATTTTCTATGAATTTAAAAGAAAGTAGAGAGGGAGAAACATGGGAAAGGATAGATGTACATATCTCTATTTGATATTTTTTCCTTGATTTCGAGCGTTTGGATCGACTGGAACCATCAACGAGGCTTCCTGAGGCTTTACCAAGCCTTCTTTATCAAACTGAGAGCTCTTAGTTAAGTTAAAAATACCCCACCATCCTTGTTAGAGTAAAAAACCGGTTCAGACCCAAAACGAACATGAACTGGGCCAAATCGTTAAATCAACCGAAATGGCATAGTTCAGGGGGGTTGGGGGGTGGACCGACAGCTGTGCCATTTTGCATGGTTGAATCATGCCGGCCGGTGTGGTTTGGTATGCCCCGAATTGGCCGGTATGGCACGGTTTAGGGATCCATACATTAACCCTTATGCAATTTCTTGTACTTGTGTTCTTTAGATTTTAGTTGTTGTGCTTGTGGCTTAGGAGCATGCAATCATGCTTATGCTATTGACGAGAACCATATATCCAAAAAGCTGGTTTCTTTTGAATGTGTTGTGAGGTGTTAAATTTGGAAGGTTAAATATGGTGAATGTGTAGAGTTATTTCCTTTATTTAGGAGGGAAATATATGTTCTATGTTAGTCAGCAAATCACAGCAGTTCATTTCTTTTGAAGATCAAGGTATTGTTATCTTTGGGATTTGATCTTTATAATTTGGATAGATCCTTGAATCTCTCTCTCTCTCTCTCTCTCTCTGCATGGCGTGCAAATGTTTTTGCATGTTGTGTTTGTATGGAGAATGTGGGGATGTAAGTTATGACATGTAAAGAAAACTGATTAATAGAGATTTTCTTTGTTCAGATTCCTGAAATCCCAATGTTCCTCCTCAAATTCAGGCCTTCTACAAATGAAAAGAAAAGAAAAAAATCTTTTTTTTTTTCATTTATTTTTCTTACTGTTAATGTGTCACGGTTTAACGAATCAATCTAGTAATTACAATAGCAATTAATATAACTGGGTTATATCATTGTAAAATCTCATAGATTATCAATGCTTTTCTATCTCCTCCCACCCTGATCTAACATTAGGATTATCAATCTAAAATTTTCATAGATTAGGATTTTTTTTTGGCAATAAAAAAATTAGGATTTTTTTATTTTGGTACTCTTCAATCATCTTCTGCTCTCTCTTTCTTAAAGAAACCAAAATGGCATTATATTCCCTGATAATTGATCTAAATATTACAAAGTTTGTGTCAAACAAGCATGTCTCATGAAAATTGATGAAGATGGCTAACCTTATTAATGAAATTGTGATCTTGCAAGGTTTAATCCATGGCAGAGAGTTTTTCAATTTCTACTTTTGAAGAGACAAGTGGACCATTCACCTATTATAAAGCTAATTTAGTTATGTTGATAATTTAGAAATCTTTCCATTTTGATCATTTAAAAGTCCTTTCCATGTTAACTTTATGGCTTAACTATTATTAAAAGTATTCTCCATTTTTTAAATACCTATTTAGAGCTGAACGAGATCTATCAGGCTATCACTACTTGAGCGATCAACTAGTAAGCTGTGCAAGTAGCACCACTTTTCAGTAGATTTGTGCCTATATTGCTTGTTTTATGAAAGGTTTTGAATCCTGTGGGATGGGGCTATCTTAGTTTTTCCATGAAACAGGACATGCTGCCGTCTCATTTTATCCCAATACTTGGAATAGAAGATGTTCCATGATGTCCCGATACGGATGTGGGGATGCTGGCGGGATGGGCCTGTCCTGACATATGGGATGGTATTTTGTCTTGGTGTCCCACGAGACATCCTATTGGGACTTGAATCCTTAGTTTTATGGGATATGCTGACCGCTTATGTATATGATCTCTACAAACAGATTAATGCATGACATGGTTTATATCTCGACCCAAATTCATATGTATTCTTAATATATAGGTTTTTGATGTAGTCATACATGGCAAGGTCAACTATGTGTGACTTCTTCACCTCAATGCTCACATTATACAAATGATCTCCAATGTGACTGGAATTTAATGCGTGCTCAGCAGCAGAAATAAAGATTCTATGAGCTTTTTTTTGGATTAGGATTTGAATACTGTTGCTAGTGAAAATTGTGAGGATTTGCATGCTAATGGTTCTATTCACTAGTTATAAGATTTAGTATTTTGATTTAGTGTATTGTTTGTCCCTCAAACATTGTTTATTTTTTTTTTATAATTTTTCTTTTATGGGTTTGCTCATCCAAGTAACTTTGTTTAGATTAAGATCTTCTTTGGTTGCTAGTAACTGAAGATGTTGAATATTTTGCAGTTGCATGGAGACAATAAAATAAACTATTTTTACCCTCTAGTATCACTTACAATAAGTGCTTCTGCCTTCTGGATCATCTTAACTGCTGCAACCAGTCATTTATATGCAGGTTTGCAGTCTTTGGGACTTCTTATTTGAGTTATTCTACTTTGCATTTAGCAAATTAGACACCTAAAAAGTAGCAGTTGATCTAAACTGGTTTTATGTGCAGTCCAATCATGTGCAATAAGATATATGAATTTTATTATCTTAATGGAAAAATTCTGTGGGGTTGCCATAAGTGTTTTCTGTTTGTTGGGTACTTGGCCTTTTTCATGTATATCTGCTGTCGGTTATTAAGCTGTCTACTCTTTCAGTCCCCTTCTTCGTTTATAACAACTGACAAGTTTGATAAACTCCAGTTTACATCAGCTTTGATGTTATGTTGTCTTTCCCAATTGTTTTCTTTCTTGGTAGATTGTGAAGATTTCATGCATTTGTTGTTAGTACCCAACAGTTTTTCAGACGTCCATGTGAACCATTGATATAATGGTATCAGGTTTGAAACACTTAAAAGGATGTTTTGTGGTGTAAGATATTGTAAGCATGACATTGGTATATGATGTCTGAGTGCCATTTATACATTTTGTTTTGGTAAGGGAATGTTGTGCCCTGTTAGCAAAATATCACTGTTATTTTTTTTCAAGTAAAATTATCTCTATGATATTATTATAGCCTTACTGCCATTCTAAATATGCATAATTTGTGTATAATTTCAATTCTCATAGAAGGCAGCACCATTTCTATACATTTAACTAAATTGTAGACTTGCTGTTGAAATATGCCAAGAATATGTTCTTTCGATTGGTTTGATGATCGCTCAACCTAACTGTTAGAATAGGTTACAAAAAGTACGATATAGACCTTTCATGCATAGCATGTAATATCTGGCATTGTTAGGATAGATTACGGAAAGTAGGATATAGACCTTTTGTGCATAGCGGGTAATATTGATTCTGCCTTGTTTTTTTTTTTTTTTGTGATAGTTCGACCCTAAGACCAGGAGAGAATTTACCGGATGAAGGCTGACTCATGCACATATGCTGAACATGTTTGAGTTCATGTCAAGGTTGTGACATTGCAAGCCTGAGGCAGCCAGAATCATTTTAATCCCTTGATGCACAAAATAAAATTTTGACCTTAACAAGTTTCAGTGCTGAAGAATATCGTGAAGTACATTAAAGTGGAAGTTCTAGATGAAAGTTGCTTTGAAGAATATTCAACAATAGTTCGACCAAAACATCATTGTACATCATCTTCTTCCTTAATATCGTTCAATTTATTCTCTCCATTTTGATTTATTTTTTTTTTGGAATATAGATATCTCAATAATTTTATCTCGGAAGTGCCACTATTTGAATTTGAGAAAATATGGAATTCCTGACCTATACAAGTGCGTTACACCAAGGATATCATGTTGGCAACCTTGCACTAGTTTTGAATTATCTAACTCTGGCTTTTATTATGTATGCTTTTAACCAAATTCTACATACTCGGGAAGAAATGGAAGGCCATGGCGAATGAAATGGTTGCAAAGATGACTGATGTTTGCTGGGATAAGTGCATCAATGAAAGTATTGGAAACAGCTTTAAGTTATAGCGAAACTACATGCCTCAGTAACTGTGCAAAGCAATATGTGGAGTCAAGCATGTTAACAATTCAATGCTTTAAAAGCATCTGGTGATTTATTTTCAGGCTTGTTATGTGCTCTGGGGCAGCTTACGCTATCCATGATGTTCTCTCAGGTGAATGTAACTTCCTACTTATCAGACACCAGCAAATTGCTTTTCCCTGTGCATCAAGGTTGTGCTTAATGAGTGTCCATCTTAAGATTTTGGATGGAAGTGCCAAGAGTGATTCATGAAAATTTAATTAATAAATATTTGGTGGCATGCTATGCAATTGTTCATCATGGTCAAAGTGAGCATTACCTCTGCTCATACGCAAAAGAGCATTATTTTTGGTAAGAAACCCAGCTTTCCATTGTCGTTTGCTCGTAAGTCATAATCTGTTGTCTGGATTTACGCTACCTTCATTATCACTCAGTTCTCTACCAATCAGATTGTGATAAACAAGTCTTCCTCTTTTTCTTTTTTCTTTTTCTTTTTTGTTTTTTTTTGGCATGAGTTCTGGTCTTTATTCTTACTTTAGGCACTCACTGAAGAACTTTACTGATGAAACTGTTTAATGTAAATTGTTTCAGGCTTTGCATTTCCCTTTTTGAAATTTCCGGCATCATATAGATATTGGCAAAACAATCAAATTCTTTGTCAATGGTTGCAAGAGAGATCTAGTGACACGAACTTGGTGCCATATGGGACCTATCACTGGTCCCATTTGAAGACACCGCAGGGAGAGGATGAGGATTGGTGTAGGGTGGTTTTGTATTAGGGAGTACATTATGATCCATTTAACGAGAAAAAATATCTCGTTTCGGTTAGGAAGAAGTTCAGAACTAGATCCAGGCCCAGATCCATGTGCGGGTCTGGTTAGGCGTGTGCGACCTAGTGGTCATGGTGCATTGCACAAGCATTTTGTGCGGTCCATAATATTTTCCAGGAGTTTTATGCGGCTCACAGTGTCTATTGCGCGATCTAATAGCCTACTACGTTTTTCGAGCATGATCAGATGATTTGGGTTGATTTTGACTCAGGTTGGGCATGATCCAGCGAGATTTTGAGCTGATTTTGCATGTCTATTAATGATCGGATGGTTTGGAGACTTTTATGGGTCAAACAAGTGTTGGATAAGGAATAGTTCTTTTTCGATGCGGTTCAAATCATTGGATTTTTGTCAAACTACTTTTCAGCATAGAGGCTATAAAAATGAGGGCGGATGGTCAGAAACTAGGTACGAGGATCCAGAGGGCTTCTAGGAGGTGTGGTGGTTATAGAGAAAGTCTATATGGGCTAGATGGTTTTCTTGATAGCTGAGAATTTTGTGAGAAATTTGAGATTTTTTATTGAGAGAAATTATATGGGATTGAGTGTGCAAGTTTTTATCTTGTAAGTAATTATTTTTTTCATAGTCAAGTCTTGCATGCTCTATTAATTATCTTTTATTTTATTTTCTCTTTTTCTTTTTCTTACAATGACAATAATGACATCGTGATCTTGGAAACGTCGATCTATATTCTGTACGAGGGATTCTCTCATAAGTGGTATTAGTATATGTGATACCACAATAACTAGTATCACAGTCATAGATTATCCATGTTGATCGAAATTGAAGAAGATGGAGAAGACAAGCATGATCAAAGTTGACATCAACCGGTTTGATTGGAAGAGCAATTTCTTCCTCTAGTGAGGGTGAAAGATGTGCTCATCTAGTAGGGGTTGATCAACGCTCTCATATATGAGGAGAGGCCGGTTACCATGAAGAATAAAAGTTGAAGGTGGCTTCAGATGTAGGCAGTGAGCACCATTCATTTATATTTGGCAAATAACATGATGATCCATGTATTGATCAAGACTTTCTGATGGCGCTATGGACAATGTTCAAGAAGTTTTACATGGCAAAATTTCTTATCAACATGTTCTTTCTTTGGAAGTAGTTTTATCAACTACAAATGACCAAAAGATAGAACGTTTAAGAGTGTTTGAGTAATTTTTAAAGAATGTAAATGAGAAGGTTGAAGAAAAGACCACAGCGTTGATCATGCTATCAGCACTTTTGTACTTCTCTGAGTCTTTAGTGACTGCTCTTCTAGTGAAAAAGAGCACCATCAAGATAGAGATCATTTCGGTACTACTCCAAAATGAGGTTCTCAAGCCGGAAAAACTAGCTTTGAGTTCATGTAGGAATTCAGCATTGGCGGTCTCTGGAGAAGTTGATGATAAAAGGCAAAGCGATAAAGGATCGCGAGGTGCACGATCTAGGTCAAAGGATACTAGCAAGATCAAGTACTACCGGTGCGATGAGGTAGGGCATCATGTTAGAGATTGCCTATAGCTTAATAATTGGATGAAGGCTACTACGATAGTAGGCGATGATAATGACAGTGACGAATATAGTGATGCATTCATGATATCTGATGAGGTAGCACATTCTTTCCAACAGTGGATTCTAAATTTTGCATGTTCTCATCTTATATATTATAGAGAGGAGCTATTCGACTCTCTAGAGAGTAAAGAGAGTGCTGTCCACTTACTAAATGGATTGAACTATGTGATCAAGGACGAAGGGATAGTCAACTTAAAGTTTCATAATGGTGTTGGGAAAAGTGTCCCAAAGCCAATTACTACTGTAGACAGTTGTACATTTGATGTAATTGTATATGAATTATATTATTGAATAAAATGTTTATTCTGGCAGTTCATCACTATTTCATCTTTCTGTAATGAGTTCTTGAGTGATGAAGTCCTTAGGACTATTTGTATGTGATATAGAGAGGATATATCATATAGTCCTAAAATTGTTCGCGACCAAATGATACACTTATTTCAGAATGATAGTATATCAAGTATAGGTCGTTGTGTGCCATAGTCGTTGGTTGTCCTCTTAACCAAGGAGTGTGGAGACACTGGTATCGCATGCAGATGTTGTGTTTGACATTTCATCGAACGTGACCCGTCTGTACTTTTTCTGCCTAGAGTTTTGATATGGACGTAGTTATCCCTCAGACATGAGATCGTCATGGTAGCTTGCGAGCAACTCACTGTACTTTGGTGCTGGACTATCTGGATTTCTAATCCAGGGACGGAAGGTTTCTGGATACAATTAAGTACTCGTGTAGCAGTGATTGGATCAAGATGGGATTGACCCCTCCAAAGTGTTTGGAGCAGATATCTTACTGTGTTTCAATTTAGCAAAACCTTGGCCAGGATAGTCTCTGTAAAGTGTTACAGGACTTGTGAGGTTAAGACACATTGTTGATGGACTTTATGGGTTGGGCAGTTTAACCCTAAGTCTTCTTCCTGAGCATTGAGGTCAAAGGGATTAATTACAAGGTTTCCATATCTCCTGGTTCTTGATTGTTGCTCTGCAACTTCGACCTATCCGGATGTCGGGTGTCATTGCTAGATGGCAACTTTGACTGGTATTGAAAATGTTCCAGTGCTACCGGTGAAAGGATAAATAGTAGCGAGCATGCTTTGTATTTTAAAACTTTTTCAAAATAACATGCAGCGGAAGCATGATAAAATGATTAACATTTAATCTAAGCATGCTTTAAAACTTTTCTATGCTACTTGTCCCAAGATCTTGCATGAATGATTAATATAAACAATGAAATCATGAATTCATGCTATGAACATTTCAGAGCAATATATCTATATATGTAAAACCATACCTTGTATTAAATGGAGATGCTCTCCGCTGCGAAAGATCCAGGAGCAGGAGGAAGAACTCTGCTTAGCCGCACACGTGTCCGGCCTCTACAGGTGGTTCACACCAGGGCTCTTTCAAAATCTACTTCCACTCCAAGTGCTAGCTTGTTGTGGAACGATTTGATCGGGACTCCTTTTCTTCTTTCGATGCCGGACTCTCCAAATGAATGAAGAAGCTCAAGAGATGGAGAATGAGTGGTTGAAACCCTTTCCAAACACTCAATCCTAAGACCTAGATCTCTAGGTACAAAAATGCACACTTTTCTCCAAAAATCTCACACCTATAAAACTAGAACTTTTTCCTAGTTTCTTCCTTTTCTTCCCTTTGATTTTTCCAGCATTTCTTTGCTGAATTTTTTCTTATTTTCCTCCTCCCATTTCAGCCCCTTAAGTAGATGGAGAGGGAGAGGGAGAGTGGGGAGTTATAGGTGTGGTAATGGATAGTTATGGGGAGTTATGGTCATGGGAAGTTACATAACTCCCCAAAAATGAATTTAAACTTATTTAAATTCAGATTAAATGTATTAATTGATTTTAATTCATAACTAAAATCAATTGGGTCAAGTGTGCATACATTGGGTTTAACCCGATTGGACCCAAACCCATTTTGAACCCAATCCTATTTGATTCGTTCCAGATTTTTATAGCTCAATCAAATTGGGCTATCAAGTAATCACATTACTTAATTCACCTCCATGCATCGCTAACTATTAGTGAAAATTTCATGTCACAACTTTTTGTGACATCAAGTGTCTACACTTGCGAAATCAACAAGTGTCGACACTTACACAAGTGTCGACACTTTCAAGAATATCAAGTGTTGACACTTGCAAGAATATCAAGCGTTGACACTTGGATAAAGAAAAACCTTTTTTCTCTGAGAGTCCACGAACGATTCCCAATCGTTCTCCGATCACTAGATCAAGTAGAAACCCCTATGGTGTGTGACCCCATAGGTTCGAACACTAAGCCGGTAGCACTGGAACATTTCCAATACCAGTCAAAGTCGCCATCTAGCAATGACACCCGACGTCCGGATAGGTCGAAGTTGCAGAGCAACAATCAAGAACCAGGAGATATGGAAACCTTGTAATTAATCCCTTTGACCTCAATGCTCAGGAAGACTTAGGGTTTAACTACCCAACCCATAAAGTCCATCAACAATGTGTCTCAATCTCACAAGTCCTGTAACACTTTACAGTGACTACCCTGGCCAAGATTTTGCTAAATTGAAATACAGTAAGATATCTGCTCCAAATACTTTGGAGGGGTCAATCCCATCTTGATCCGATCACCGCTACACGAGTACTTAACTGTACCCAGAAACCTTCCATCCCTGGATTAGAAATCCAGATAGTCCAGTACCAAAGTACAGTGAGTTGCTCGCAAGCTACCATGACGATCTCATGTCTGAGGGATAACTACGTCCATATCAAAACTCTAGGCAGAAAAAGTACAGACGGGTCACGTTTGATGAAATGTCAAACACAACATCTGCATGCCATACCAGTGTCTATACACTCTTTGATTAAGAGGACAACCAACGACTATGGCACACAACGACCTATACTTGATATACTATCATCCTGAAATAAGTATATCATTTGGTCGCGAACAATTTTAGGACTATATGATATATCCTCTCTATATCTCATACAAATAGTCCTAAGGACTTCATCACTGAAGAACTCGTTACAGAAAGATGAAATAGTGATGAACTGCCAGAATAAACATTTTATTCAATAATATAATTCATATATAATTACATCAAATGTACAACTGTTTACCAGTAAAAATTGGCTTTGGGACACATTTCCCAACAACTCCCACTTGGACTAAAGCCAATCAGAACAGTATCGTATACCCATCTTCCATTTACAATTATTGAGTTCTTGAATTCCAACGGCTTTAGTGAAGGGGTCAGCCAGGTTATCCTTTCCGTCAATCTTCAGAAGGTCGATATCACCTCGTTCCACGATTTCTCGCACAAGATGAAATCGGCGCAGAATATGCTTGGTACGTTGATGGGACTTCAGCTCTTTGGCTTGAGCAATGGCTCCAGTGCTGTCACAGTACACTGGAACAAGACCATCCAGGGAAGGTGCCACTCCCAGCTCGCCAAGAAATTTTCGCAACCAAACAGCTTCCTTTGCTGCATCAGATGCTGCAATATATTCCGCTTCGCATACAGAGTCTGCTACAGTGTGCTGCTTGGAACTCTTCCAGCATATTGCTCCACCATTCAGGGTAAAAACAAAACCAGATACACTCTTACTATCATCCCTATCTGACTGGAAACTGGAGTCAGTATATCCCACAAGTTTCAAGTCAGGTCCTCCAAAAAGAAGCCACTGGTCCTTGGTATTTCGCAAATACTTCAGGATGGTCTTTGCAACCTTCCAGTGTGCTTCACCTGGGTCAGACTGGTATCGACTCACTATTCCTAATGAGTATGCCACGTCTGGTCTAGTACATGTCATGGCGTACATGATGGACCCTACTACCGAAGCATAAGGAATCCTACTCATACACTCTCTTTCCTCAGGAGTTGTCGGACAATCCTTCTTGGAAAGAGAAATTTCATGGCCTATCGGAAGATAGCCTTTCTTGGAATTCTCCATGCTGAACCTTTTCAGCACGGTATCAATGTACGTAGACTGGGATAAACCTAGAAGCTTCCTTGATCTATCCCTATAGATCTTCATACCTAGTATGAAAGAAGCTTCACCCAAGTCTTTCATAGAAAACTGGGATGACAACCAGACTTTTATTCCCTATAATGCAGGGATGTCATTCCCGATTAAGAGAATGTCATCCACATACAGTACAAGAAATACAACTACAGAACCATTTGCCCACTTATATATGCAGGGTTCTTCTTTGTTCCTAACAAAACCATACGTCTTGACACACTTATCAAAACGCATGTTCCAACTCTGAGATGCCTGCTTTAGTCCATAGATGGACCTACTAAGCTTACATACCTTAGATTCATTTGTGGATGTGAACCCTTCAGGCTGCATCATATACACCTCCTCATCTAGCTCACCATTTAGGAAAGCTGTTCGGACATCCATTTGCCAGATTTCATAATCCAGATATGCAGCTAAGGCAAGCATAATCCGAATAGACTTGAGCATTGCCACAGAGAAAATTGTCTCGTCATAGTCAATACCATAATGTTGACGATAACCCTTGGCAACCAGATGGGCTTTATAGGTCTCTACCTGCCCATCTGCGCCCCGTTTCCTTTTGAAGACCCATTTGCACCCAATGGGTTTTACCCCTTCAGGTGGATCAACCAAAGTCCATACTTTGTTGATTTCCATGGACTCCATTTCAGATTTCATGGCTCCCAGCCACAACTCAGAATCAGACCTCTGCATCGCGTCCATATAGGTGATTGGATCCTCGTTGTTCTCATCGAGCTCAACGGGATCACCGTCTCGGACCAGAAAACCATAGTATCTGTCTGGTTGATGCGGTACTCTACCAGATCTCCTTAATGACTGGTCAATAGGCTCAAGGTTTGATCTTATCATAACGGGTTCTGTAGCAGTCCTTGAATGATTTGGTTCTTCTATCTGTTGAACTTCAGTAAGCTCAACATTGGCAGCTTGAGCACCTTCAGTAAGGTACTCCCTTTCCAAAAAGGTAGCTCTAAGACTGACGAACATTTTTTGTTCCCCAGGCATATAGAAGAAATAACCCTTAGACTCTTTAGGATACCCAACAAAGAGGCACCTGTCAGACTTAGGTCCAAGTTTATCTGTTTCCAAACGCTTGACATAAGCCGGACATCCCCAAACCCGAAGGTGTGATAGACTCGGCTTACGCCCATTCTATATTTCATATGGAGTTTTGTTAACAGACTTACTCGGAACTCTATTTAGAAGATAGCATGCTGACTCCAAAGCATACCCCCAAAAAGAAGTTGACAGAGTTGCAAATCCCATCATGGATCTGACCATGTCTAACAGAGTCCGATTCCTCCTTTCAGACACACCATTTAACTGAGGCGTCCCAGGAGGTGTCCATTGAGAGAGAATCCCATTCTCTTCAAGATAAGTCAGAAACTCCCCAGAAAGATATTCTCCACCTCGATCTGATCGAAAGATTTTAATAAGCTTCCCGGTTTGTTTTTCAACTTCATTACGATACCGTTTGAACATCTCAAACGATTCAGATTTATGTCTCATCAAAAAGACATAACCGTACCTTGAGAGGTCGTCCGTAAATGTAATGAAATATTTATACCCATCCTTGGCATCGACATTCATTGGTCCACATACATCAGTATGTACTAGACACAAAATGTCATCGGCTCGTACACCTTTTCCAGTAAAAGGTGACTTGGTCATCTTACCAAGTAAACAAGATTCACAAGTTGGCAGTGATTCACAATCACTAACGTTTAGGAGACCTTCTCCCACTAACCTGTTGATTCTATTCTTGTTTATATGACCTAGCGTACAATGCCAGAGATAAGCATCATTGACATTATCTAATCTAGGATGTTTGCAAGAAATGTACATTACACCAATAGGCTGTGATAAAACATAAATGCCATTCTTAATATGTCCAGTCATAACCACAATATCATTCATAATGACTTTGCAAAAATCACTCTTGATTAATAGTTCATAACCATTACTGGCCAACTGGCCTACAGAGATAATATTTACAAGGAATGATGGACAATAGTGACAATCACTAAGAACAACTTTACAAGACTCGAAAAATAGATTGACAATTCCCAATGCCAGGACTGGAGCTTGACTTCCGTTCCCCACATTCAGAAATCTCTCACCATTCTCGAATCTTCTACTAACTTGTAGTCCCTGCAACGTATTGCAAATATGATAAGGACTACTAGTATCTAATATCCAGTTAGTAGTATCACAAATAGAAAAACAACAAGGATTTATCATATAAATACCTTGTCCAGCAACCTTTTGCTGCTTCTTCTTCTTCGGCCTGTTCGGATCAAGTGTAGCTAGGTAAGCGGAACAATTCCTCTTCCAATGACCCGGCTTCTTGCAGTAGAAGCATTCTGCCTGACTCTGGTCAGCCTTCTTCTTAATCTGACTGGGCCCAGCACTTTGCACCATTCTATTTTTATTCTTTTTCTTTTTCTCTTTCTTAAAGGGACGACGCCTTGCCGCACTGCCTCCCACTAAATTCACCAAGCTCTTTTGGAGCTGGTGATCCTTTTCATAAGTCTGTAGTAACCCCATCAACCCATGGTAGTTGACTACAGGCCTTGTTAATCTATAGTGATCTAGAAAAGGTAAGTAGGAGGGAGGCAAAGAATTCAAAATCACATCCTTCCCAAGCTGCTCGTGGAAAGGATATCCGAGTTTGGCCAAGCGCTCGATCATCTCGATCATGTACAATACATGATCAGTGACCGAGAACCCTTTAGTCATTCGAGCGTTGAAGATGGAAGAGGAAACCCTGTACCTTTCAACGTTGTCTGGAGCACCAAAAGATTCCTTCAACTTTTGAAGGATTTCCTCCGGTTGGGCCTCCTCGAATCTGCGACTGAACTCGTCGTTCATAGCCGCCAACATAATGCACCGCACTGTAGTATGGTCAGAGACCCACTTTTGATAAGCATCTTTGATTGCAGTTTGTGCGGTGGGGGCTGGCCCCTCAGGTGCCGGATCCGTTAATACATAAAGGATCCGTTTGTGCTCGAGAACAATTCTCAGTCTTCGATACCAGCTATCGAAGTTGGGTCCCATGAGCTTGTCATTATCTAATAATGACCGGAGTGACAGATTAGTAGACATTATCTGAAAAAGAAAACCAAGACTATTTAGTATATGAATTATTTAAAACTTAAAGACATGGACTTTTGTCTAAAAGCTCCTCCCACTATTTTATTCAGACTGGTAGCCTCTACCTCCAATCCGAAGAATAACACTTATCCCTTAGTGGGTACCAGAATCCTATAGACAATACATGAGCCCGACTATGGTCGGCCAACCCATGTTCATCTAAAGGTAGGTTCATAACCAGTTGTTTCTCCAAACAACTCCTAGTAATTTATTTTGCCCTAGGAACACTTCAATCGACCTTTGGGCTACTTGCTAAAGAAGGTTCCAGTTAGGTCCAACCATTAACATGACTGATCTTAATGCTTCTAGCTAACAAATGATCAGGCCCGACTTTGGCCGGCTAACCTGACCACCTGTTTAAGAAAGTTGCATTATGTCATCATATAATGAATGACAATTCGAATAGTATGATGACCACCCGATCTATGGATCTGCCGATGATCACCCCACTACTGGACTCATTACCAAACATCTTAATGGGAGGCTAAGACAAAAAATTATCATATAATTTCCATCTTTTTAAGGACGTAATAATTTAAAGGTTTTATACATGTTGTGACAGAAGAGAAAGGATAGGTCATGGATTATCTTTCACTAACTTCATATGTTAATGAAAGGGTTACATGAACCACAAAATCCATGGGCACCTAAATCAGTCAAGCTGATTAACCTTATTGGCATGGGCTAACTCGAATCAATGAGCTAACTAATCAAAACTGGTTGACCATATTGGCCAGGTAAGTGAGATCAAGGTTATGGGTTAAGCCATTAACCATCTTTCCTTAGACACCAATATCATTGGCCAGGAAAGAGGTAGCCCCAAAAACCATAGATCAAAAGCCATACTTACCTTAGACACCAATTGGTTCACCAATTTCGATTAGACTAGCCTAAGAAATCGGGTCCTACCACGAAGCCAAGATTAAGTCCATTTAGATGTATGGACCAATCAATCTAACTATTAGATAGATACTAGGGAAGAACCTTAACTCAACATTTGATTAAGTTAATTCTCTATTAAGTCCTATTCATCTAAACTTAGGTCTAACCCAATTAGGACCTAATTCAAGCTAACCCATTTAAACCAAAGTTATGAATATGACTTAGATCTTAAAATCATATCCTTAGATCATTTAGTCACTTAGATTTACTTAATTCATAATTAAGTTAATCATACAACAGATTAAAATATTTTCAAAAAACTTTAAAAAACATTTTTACAAGAAAATCCAATTTTTAAATTTTTGTTCACTGTGAAGTGTCGACACTTCAGTAGCAAGTGTCGACACTAGGTGTCGACACTACTCTGAGACAGGTCGACACACAGAGAACCGATTTCTGTGTTTTTGTTCATGAGTCAACATCTAGAAGGCCAAGTGTCGACACATAGACATCCAAGTGTCGACACTAGGTAAACCAAGTGTCGACACTTGATCAAATCCGAGCACAGAAATGCTGAAATCCAAACTTTGTCTTTTCTAAACTTGAATTTTATGTTAAACTATTTAACATAGCAATCTATACTAACTTTAGAACATTTCTAAAACATTTTATGAATTCAAATTTAGAACATAATAAAGATCAAAATATTTTAATCTTTACTTTTTTCTTTTCTTTTTCTTCTTCTTGAGTCCTTCACAATGGCACCCCTACACGCCATAGGAGATCCCTTTAAATGGGAAGTGAGGGTCTTGCAGCCCTACTTCTCTCCTATGATCGGACGGCCTGGTGAGGCACTCAATCCGAGTACTTGCAAGAAATTAAACTGATTTTATAATGTTTATACTAAACATTCATACTAAAGCAACCTTGTTGCTCTGATACCAATTGAAAGGATAAATAGTAGCGAGCATGCTTTGTATTTTAAAACTTTTTCAAAATAACATGCAGCGGAAGCATGATAAAATGATTAACATTTAATCTAAGCATGCTTTAAAACTTTTCTATGCTACTTGTCCCAAGATCTTGCATGAATGATTAATATAAACAGTGAAATTATGAATTCATGCTGTGAACATTTCAGAGCAACATATCTATATATGTAAAACCATACCTTGTATGAAATGGAGACGCTCTCCACTGCGAAAGATCCAGGAGCAGGAGGAAGAACTCTGCTTAGCCGCACACGTGTCTGGCCTCTACAGGTGGTTCACACCAGGGCTCTTTCAAAATCTACTTCCACTCCAAGTGCTAGCTTGTTGTGGAACGATTTGATCGGGACTCCTTTTCTTCTTTCGATGCCGGACTCTCCAAATGAATGAAGAAGCTCAAGAGGTGGAGAATGAGTGGTTGGAACCCTTCCCAAACACTCAATCCTAAGACCTAGATCTCTAGGTACAAAAATGCACACTTTTCTCCAAAAATCTCACACCTATAAAACTAGAACTTTTTCCTAGTTTCTTCCTTTTCTTCCCTTTGATTTTTCCAGCATTTCTTTGCTGAATTTTTTCTTATTTTCCTCCTCCCATTTCAGCCCCTTAAGTAGATGGAGAGGGAGAGGGAGAGTGGGGAGTTATAGGTGTGGTAATGGGTAGTTATGGGGAGTTATGGTCATGGAAAGTTACATAACTCCCCAAAAACGAATTTAAACTTATTTAAATTCAGATTAAATGTATTAATTGATTTTAATTCATAACTAAAATCAATTGGGTCAAGTGTGCATACATTGGGTTCAACCCGATTGGACCCAAACCCATTTTGAACCAAATCCTATTTGATTCGTTCCAGATTTTTATAGCTCAATCAAATTGGGCTATCAAGTAATCACATTACTTAATTCACCTCCATGCATCACCAACTATTAGTGAAAATTTCATGTCACAACTTTTTGTGACATCAAGTGTCTACACTTGCGAAATCAACAAGTGTCGACACTTACACAAGTGTCGACACTTTCAAGAATATCAAGTGTTGACACTTGGATAAAGAAAAACCCTTTTTCTCTGTGAGTCCACGAACGATTCCTAATCGTTCTCCGATCACTAGATCAAGTAGAAACCCCTATGGTGTGTGACCCCATAGGTTCGAACACTAAGCCGGTAGCACTAGAACATTTCCAATACCAGTCAAAGTCACCATCTAGCAATGACACCCGACATCCGGATAGGTCGAAGTTGCAGAGCAACAATCAAGAACCAGGAGATATGGAAACCTTGTAATTAATCCCTTTGACCTCAATGCTCAGGAAGACTTAGGGTTTAACTGCCCAACCCATAAAGTCCATCAACAATGTGTCTCAATCTCACAAGTCCTGTAACACTTTACAGTGACTACCCTGGCCAAGGTTTTGCTAAATTGAAATACAGTAAGATATCTGCTCCAAACACTTTGGAGGGGTCAATCCCATCTTGATCCGATCACCGCTACACGAGTACTTAACTGTACCCAGAAACCTTCCATCCCTGGATTAGAAATCCAGATAGTCCAGTACCAAAGTACAGTGAGTTGCTCGCAAGCTACCATGACGATCTCATGTCTGAGGGATAACTACGTCCATATCAAAACTCTAGGCAGAAAAAGTACAGACGGGTCACGTTCGATGAAATGTCAAACACAACATCTGCATGCCATACCAGTATCTATACACTCTTTGATTAAGAGGACAACCAACGACTATGACACACAACGACCTATACTTGATATACTATCATCCTGAAATAAGTATATCATTTGGTCACGAACAATTTTAGGACTATATGATATATCCTCTCTATATCTCATACAAATAGTCCTAAGGACTTCATCACTGAAGAACTCATTACAGAAAGATGAAATAGTGATGAACTGCCAGAATAAATATTTTATTCAATAATATAATTCATATATAATTACATCAAATGTACAACTGTTTACCAGTAAAAATTGGCTTTGGGACACATTTCCCAACAACCGGCTTAGTGTTCGAACCTATGGGGTCACACACCATAGGGGTTTCTACTTGATCTAGTGATTGGAGAACAATTGGGAATTGTTCGTGGACTCACAAAGAAAAAGTATTTTTTCTTTACCCAAGTGTCAACACTTGATATTCTTGAAAGTGTCGACACTTGTGTAAGTGTCGACACTTGTTGATTTCGCAAGTGTAGACACTTGATGTCACAAAAGGTTGTGACATAAAATTTTTACTAATAGTTGGTGATACATGGAGGTGAATTAAGTAATGTGATTACTTGATAGCCCAATTTGATTGAGCTATAAAAATCTGGAACGAATCAAATAGGATTTGGTTCAAAATAGGTTTGGGTCCAATTGGGTTGAACTCAATGTATGCACACTTGACCCAATTGATTTCAGTTATGAACTAAAATCAATTAACACATTAATCTGAATTTAAATAAGTTTAAATTCATTTTTGGGGAGTTATGTAACTTTCCATGATCATAACTCCTCATAACTACCTATTACCACTCCATTATCACCCATAACTCTCCACTTTCCCTCTCCCTCACCATCTACATAATGGGCTGAAATGGGAGGACGAAAATAAGAGAAAATTCAGCAAAGAAATGCTGGAAAAATAAAAGGGAAGAAGCTAGGAAAGGTTCTAGTTTTATGGGTGTGAGATTTTTGGAAAGAAGTGTGCATATTTGTACCTAGTGATCTAGGTTTTAGGATTGAGTGTTTGGGAAGGGTTCCAATGACTCATTCTCCACCTCTTGAGTTTCTTCATTCATTCGGAGAGTCCGGCATCGAAAGAAGAAAAGGAGTTCCGATCAAATTGTTCCACAACAAGCTAGCACTTGGAGTGGAAGTAGATTTCGAAAGAGCCCTGGTGTGAACCACCTGTAGAGGCCGGACACGTGTGCGGCTAAGCAGAGTTCTTCTTCCTCCTCCTGGATCTTTCGCAGCGGAGAGCGTCTCCACTTCATACGAGGTATGGTTTTACATATATAGATATGTTGCTTTGAAATGTTCATAGCATGAATTCATGATTTCATAGTTTATATTAATCATTCATGCAAGATCTTGGGATAAGTAGCATAGAAAAGTTTTAAAAGCATGCTTAGATTAAATGTTAATCTTCTTGACAATGCTTCCGTTGCATGTTATTTTGAAAAAGTTTTAAAATAGAAAGCATGCTCGCTACTAGTTTTCCTTTCAAATGGAACATCTAGGAAACTAGATAAGGTATGGTACAAATCTATCTTCAGTAAGAATCTAATCTTACTGAGTAAACTGGATTCAAACGGCTATACATGGAGAGCTGGTGATGGAATCTTAAAAGTTATCCGTGATGGTAGGATTATTTTACAAGGAAAAAGGTATATAAAAAAAAATTACCTCTTGACATGGAATTCAGTACGAGGTGGAGTCTCTGATATAGATAGAAGCTCGGCACAAGATGGAGCTTCGGGAGCAGGTGGATCGGGCATGAGATGAGACTTGGGAAGATGATGGGCGATGTTATATGGTGAAGTTCCTATTATCACAGGAGACTTCCTCAAGTAGGTCTTAGATCAAAGTGAACACAGTACACAATGAAGATGGGATCAACCGACCTGGTTTGACTCCTATGTTTACTTATTCATGAACAGTAGGCTTTTGCTACAAGGGATAGGGTGAGATCCTTCAAGAACTCTCAAAGTCAAATGTAGGCCGAATGTAAAGTCAAAGTAGAGATTGTTGAGGAAAAATATCTTGATTCAGTCCGAAAGAAATCCAAAACCAAATACAGGCTCAGCCCATGTTTAGACCTGTGTGCACGGCTTAGTCATGCACTGCAATGCATGAGGCCTGGCCATGCAATCCACGTGCAGGGATTTCGCACAGTCCATGGCATTTTCTAGGAGTTTCACATGACTCATGGTGCTTGTTGCATAATCCGACAACTTGGTGCATTCCCCAAATGCAATAAGATGGTCTGGGTTGATTTTGATTTAGTTTGGATTTGATTCAGTGGGATTTCAGTCTAATTCGTGTTGTTGATGATTGAATAGCCAGAAGATTTCCACAGGTCAAACATGAGTTGGACAATGAATAGAAGTCCTTTTTTGATGTGGTTTTTATTTTTCGATACAAAGATTATAAAAATGAGATCAGATTGCCAAAAACCAGGTATAAGGATCTAGAGAGTTTTCAAGAGGTGTGACAGTGGTAAAGAAAGCCTGTAGAGACTAAAAGGTTTTCTTGAGAGTTGAGAGCTTTGTGAATGATTTGAAATTTTTTGTTGAAAGAAATTGTTCGGGATTGGGATCTTATAGTGAAGTCTTGCCTGTTTTATTGATTGTATTTTTTATTTTATTTTCTCTTCTTCTTTCTCTTGCATCATTAATAATAATATCATGATCGTGAATACGAGTATCTATATTTCATACGAAAAATTTTTAAGCAAGTGATATCGGTATAGGTGATACCATGTGTTACGGCCGTAATGATGACATGGCCGGGTTCAGATACCGTCAGATATAATCGAGCCACGTGGAGGTTTCTTCGGCCGAGTCAGTGTCGGCTCCCACACTGCCAAGGTCGAGCTCGGCCAGGCTACCTCGCCAGACGACTTCCCAAGACGTTACCGCCCTCACCGAAGTCGAGCTCGGTTCAGGGCTCTTCCTGCCACCTCGTCAGATGTCCGCCCAGGAGGGGTCCTCCTAGGCCGAGGTCGGCCGCTTCTTCGCCCATTCGCCAGGTGGCCCCCGGAGATGGGTCCACCTCGGCCGAAGCCATGCGACCTCCTGCCACCTCGCCAGGTGTCCACCCAGGAGGGGTCCGCCTATGCCGAGGTCGGCCGCTTCTTCGCCCCTTCGCCAGGTGGCCCCCGGAGACGGGTCCACCTCGGCCGAAGCCAGGTGACCTCCTGCCACCTCGCCAGGTGTCCACCCAGGAGGGGTCCGCCTATGCCGAGGTCGGCCGCTTCTTCGCCCCTTCGCCAGGTGGCCCCTGGAGACGGGTCCACCTCGGCCGAAGCCAGGCGACCTCCTGCCACCTCGCCAGGTGTCCACCCAGGAGGGGTCCACCTAGGCCGAGGTTGGCTGATCCTTCGCCCCTTCGCCAGGTGACCCCCGGAGACGGGCCCACCTCGGTCGAAGCCAGGCGACCTCCTGCCACCTCGCCAAGTGTCCACCCAGGAGGGGTCCACCTAGGCCGAGGTCGGCTGATCCTTCGCCCCTTCGCCAGGTGGCCCCCGGAGACGGGCCCACCTCGGCCGAAGCCAGGCGACCTCCTGCCACCTCGCCAGGTGTCCACCCATGAGGGGTCCACCTAGGCCAAGGTCGGCTGATCCTTCGCCCCTTCGCCAGGTGGCCCCAGGAGACGGGCCCACCTCGACCGAAGCCGGGTGCCCTCCTGCCACCTCGCCAGGTTCCACCCAGGAGGGGTCCACCTTGGCCGAGGTCAGGCCGCCCATACAGAAAAGATCCCAAAGAAAGAGGCACTGGTTCCGAGGTTGGCCCTCGAGCCGTGCGCATCACAGGCGGCGCCCCGTACGGATGGCGGCGGCACGCGAAACACCACTTACGTCGGCCCGACAAGTCCCGCAGTCGAGAGGTGCGGTTCTGACAAAACAGAGCCCGTAAACGGACAGCGCCGACACTTAAGAAGGAGAGCGCCCTCACTGGGCCCGAGGTCTGACCGGCCGCCTTGCCGGCGCCACCCCCCTTCTGTCTTTGCCCTTTCCCCGCTGGGCTCGGCGAACGAGGTCGGAAAGCCGCCTGGCCCTCAACACCAAAAGGGGAAAGAGAAAAGGATGGAAATGGGAGCCTCCCGCGAGGAGAGGACATGCGAACAGCGGGAGGAGATAAAAGGAAGGAAGCTGGAGGCGACCAGGTAAGCTGATCAAGCTGGGGACAAGCAAGGAACAGTGGCCAAAAGCCCCGCTCCGAGAGTAAGATCCAGGGTCCCGAGAGGGGATCGCTTGGCGTGAGCTCGGCAGGGAGGCCCGGCCGAGTTTTCGGTCCCTATAGCACCTCTCTTGTTAGTAAATTCTCGAGTCTGAGGCTCCTTCGGGGGCCCATCTTGGAGAATCTGTTCCTTCTCGCCGTCTACTAACTTGACCATCGGAGCTCCCTCGCCGGGATCCCCGGCCAGGGTCTTCTGACCCTCTCTTGCAGGTTCGCTCCAGCCAGGAGGCTCCAGGAGCCAGGCGGTCCGGTAGGGTCAACGGATCCGAGGCACGGGCACGGCGGCGAGATCGGCAACAGATTGGCACGCCAGGTAGGGGGGCAGGACAACATCCCCTAGCGGGAGCCAGCTTTTTGCAGGTACCGCGCTCTCCGACAATGGTGGTCACTCGCAGGCGCGAGGCGTCCACCAGCCGTGTGGGGGAAGTTCCCTCCCCTCGAGGGGCCCACAGCCCGGAGAGGGAGCTTCCAGCTCCCCCTCCTCTTCCACCACAGTCGACCTCAGCAGACGGGCCCCTCGCGGCCGTCATCCAACAGCTGCAGACCTTGACCTCGGCGGTCCGGCAGCTTCAACATCAGCAGCGATCCGTGGTCACGCAGCCGCAGCCGGGGACCCCCGCAGCCCAAGCCGCGGGACAGCGTGGGAGCCTGCGCTCCATTCAGGGCAGGCCATCCCACCCGAGGGCAGTCTCCAACCCCCGCGGGAGCCACCAAGCTCCCGCAAAAAGAAACTACTCCGGTTCGGCGAATCACGAGAGTCGATCCCCGGCCGATGAAGCCGAAACGACGTATCGCAGCAAGCGACGCCGAGGCCTAACTTTGCACCGAGACCGATCGGCGCCCCCTTCACCAGCGGCCTCGGTGGAAGACTCCACCGACGAGGCCATCAAGCGTCAGGCCGAGAGGCGCCTGGAGGAGCACGAGCACAAGTTGGCGGAGTTCGCCCGCCGATTTGCCGACCTGCAGAACTCATCGGCGGACTCGGCGGGCTACGACTCCCGTCCTCCTTTCTCTGAAGAAATCCAGGCGGAACCGATCCCAAAATGGTTCCGCATGCCGCATGTGGATCCCTACGACGGGACCACCGACCCTCTGGACCATCTGGAGAGCTACAAGGCTCTCATGAGGGTCCAGGGGGCCACCGATGCTCTTTTGTGCATCGCCTTCCCAGCTACCCTTCGGAAGGCCGCTCGAGTCTGGTTCACCCGCCTCGAGCCTGGATCTATCTGCTCCTTCCACCAGTTGGAAGGAAAGTTTGTGGCGCATTTCAACGCCTGTCGAAAGGTGCCGAGAGAGGTGGATAGCTTCTTCTCCATCCGCCAGCAGGACCAGGAGCTGCTCTGGGACTACATCACCCGGTTCAAGACCGCAGCCCTGGAAATCTATAGCCTGGACGAGCCCGTCGCCATGCTGGCTTTGAAGCGCGGGCTCAAGACGTCCAGCCTGACCTACTCCCTGGACAAAAAGCATCCCAGGATGTACTCCGAGCTCCTCCTCCGCGTCCATAAGTACATCCGAGCGGAGGAGGCCGACCGCACCCGTCGAGAGCTAGACGGGAAGACTCTGAAGAGGCCGCCCCCGAGGGATATTCCAGGAGCTCGGAAGCCCGGGCCATCTGCCGACCCTCGCCCGAATCCAAGGCCGAGAAGCGAGACCATTCCGGAGCGGAGGTTCACCCCTCTCCTCGAACCTCGGACGAAGATCCTCATGGAAATTGAGGGCGAGCGTTACCTCCGCCGATCTCCTCCTCAGAACCCGAGGGCTATCCGGGATAAATCAAAGTACTGCCAGTTCCACCGCGAGCACGGTCACGACACGGAGGAGTGTCGCAACCTGAAGCAGGAGATCGAGGAGCTGATCAAGAGGGGCTACCTCAGGAAGTTCGTCAGGAATGAGGTCCCCCCGGAGGGGCAGCCGCTCGCGGCCTTACCACCAATTCCTGCAATCGATAACCGCCCAACGGAGAAGCCCGTGGGCATGATCTCACTTAGGGTCGGGCGAGCGGCGAAGAGGGCCCGGGAAGTCGGGAACCCGGAGAATGTAATCCCTCCCGAGGAGGGGAAGGATAATGAGAATGTAAACAACGATGCCGTGGTGCTTGAGATGACCATCGCGAAGTATCTTGTACATCGAATCATGGTGGATAGTGGAAGCTCGGCTGACGTGCTTTTTTACGACGCTTTCTCTCGGATGAATTTGTCCCACGATCAGCTAGGACCGATGCATACCCCCCTAGTAGATTTTACCGGGGACTCCGTGGGGGTCGAAGGGGAGATCACTCTCCCGGTCACCGCCGGATCCCCACCTCGGCAGACGACCATCCTGATGACGTTCACCGTCGTCAGGCTCCCTTCGCCTTACAACGCCATTCTCGGGCATCCCGGGCTCAACCAACTGGATGCCACGATTTCCACGAAAAGGTTGTTGGTGCAGTTCCCCACGCCTTCCGGGCTCGGGGAGATGAAGGGGACGATCCAGCCGGTCCCGATTGCCTCAGACGGTCCCGGGCGCCCGGGGCGCGGAGCTCGCCCCCGATGTTGACGACCTCGACCTAAGGGAGAAGGAACCCAGGGGAGGGCCTGTAGAACGCCTGTTGACTTATCCCCTTGGTTCGGACCCGCTGAAGACGGTGCAGGTCGAGGTGCAACTCCCTGAAGAAGAATGGACCCGCCTGCTGGAGTTCCTCCGCACGAACGCAGACGTATTTGCCTGGTTGGCGGCCGACATGCCGGGCATTCCGCCCGAGGTCATCACGCACAGGCTAAACATGGACCCGAGCTGCCGCCCGGTCCGCCAGAAGAAGAGGAGCTTCGCCATGGAGAGACAGAAGGCCATCAACGAGGAGGTGGAGAAACTCCTCGCCGCCGGCTTTGTGCGGGAAGTCCAGTATCCCAGTTGGCTAGCGAACGTAGTCATGGTAAAAAAGAGCAGTGGTAAGTGGAGGATCTGTGTGGACTACACCAACCTCAACCGAGCGTGCCCGAAGGACAGCTTCCCTCTCCCAAAGATCGACCAGCTGGTCGACACCACCTCGAGACATCGCCTCCTATCATTCATGGACACCTTCTCTGGATACAACCAGATCCGAATGAGCCCGGAGGACGAAGAGCATACCGCCTTCATCACCGACCGCAGAACTTTTTTCTACAGGATGATGCCATTTGGCCTCAAGAACGCTGAGGCCACGTACCAGCGTCTGGTCAACAGGATCTTCAAGGACCAGATCGGTCGCAACATGCAGGTGTACGTGGATGATATGCTGGTAATGAGCAAACCCGATTCGGACCACGTAGCTGACTTGGCAGAGACATTCGGCAACCTCCGACGTCATCAGATGAAGCTGAACCCGGCGAAGTGCGCCTTCGGCGTCTTCGCCGGGAAGTTCCTAGGATTCATGGTGACCCAAAGAGGAATCGAAGCCAACCCGGAGAAGGTCCAGGCCATCCTGGACATGGAGCAGCCCGCCTCCAAGAAGCAAGTGCAGCAACTCACCGGCCGAGTTGCGGCCCTCAGCCGCTTTATCTCCAGGTCGGCAGATCGCTGCCATCCCTTTTTCAAGGTGCTGAGAAAGATGAACGACTTCGCCTGGACCGAGGAATGCCAAGAGGCCTTTGAAGAGCTGAAGAAGACGCTCGCATCGCCACTGTTGCTGTCCCGGCCCGAGGAGGGGGAGGAACTCATCCTCTACCTGGCGGTCACCCCGGAAGCCATCAGCTCGGTCCTGGTTCGGACCGACGACCAAGGAGTCCAGCGGTCGGTGTACTATACCAGCAAACTTCTCCGCGGCGCGGAGCTCAGGTATTCTCGGCCCGAGAAACTCGTTTTTGCGCTAATAGTGTCTGCCCAGCATCTCAAGCCCTATTTCCAAGCGCATCCCATCGCTGTCCTGACGGATCAACCGCTGAAAGCGGTGCTCAGCCGACCCGACACTTCGGGGCGATTGGTGAAGTGGGCACTAAAGCTCAGCGAGTTCAACATCGCGTACAGGCCAAGGTCGACCATAAAAGCGCAGGTGCTGGCCGACTTCTTGGTCGAATGTGCAGGCTTAGGCAAGGAGCCCGAGGAATGCCCCTTAGGCCAGCCGCTGAAGACGGGCCCCGACGAGCCCGGAGAGGATGCCTGGATCCTCCATGTAGATGGAGCCACGAACTCCGGCGGGAGCGGAGCCGGACTCATCCTTGCCAACAGCGACGGGGTCGTCGCCGAATGCGCGCTCCGTTTCCAATTCGCCGCAACAAATAATCAGGCGGAGTACGAGGCACTCCTCGCTGGGCTGAGGGTCTCCCGCGAGCTGGGCGTGACCAACCTCAAAGCTTTCATTGACTCCCAGCTCGTGGCGGGGAAGGTCTCCGGGGAGTATGCCGCGCATGACCCCCAAATGGCAAAATACTTGGAGCTCGTCAAGGCGGGCGCGGCCAGATTCCGGCGCTTCAACATCTTCCACATCCCCCGCAGGGAGAATGCCCGTGCGGACACTCTCTCCCAGCTGGCAACCCTGCCGGACTCGATGCTGGGCCACGCTCATGTGGAGCGCCTCGAGACCCCAAGCCAGAGACCCCGGTGGAGGTCCATCAGGTCAGCCGTGAGCCCAGCTGGATGGACAAGTATGCCGAATACATAACCAGCGGCACCCTGCCGGAGGACCGCGAGGCGGCCCGCCTCATCAGAAGGAAAGCCATGCGGTTCGTCCTGATGGATGGGCAATTGTATCGAAGATCCCACTCCTACCCCCTTCTCAAGTGTGTAGGGCCCGTGAAAGCCAAGCTCGTGCTCCAGGAGATTCACGAGGGCGTCTGTGGGAACCACGTGGGGGGCAGAGCATTGGCCTACAAGGCCCTTCGTCAGGGCTACTTTTGGGAGACGATGAAGGAAGACGCTGCTGACTTCGTGAAGAGGTGCGATCGGTGCCAGTGCCACGCCACGGTGCAATGGCAGCCCTCCAACCCAATCTCCCAGCTTTCGGCTCCCTGGCCATTCGCCCAATGGAGGATGGACCTTCTGGGCCCATTCCCACCGGTATCCGGACAGCAAAAATTCTTGATCGTGGCCATCGACTACTTCACGAAATGGGTCGAGGCCGAACCCTTGGCACGGATCATTGAAGCAAACGTCGCCAAGTTCTTTTGGAAGTCGATCGTTTGCCGCTTCGGCCTCCCCCACACCGTGGTTACTGACAACGGGCTCCAGTTCGACTGCCGGGAGTTTGAAGAGTTCTGCGGCGACCTCGGCATCAGGCATCGCTTCACCTCGGTGGCGCATCCCCAGACCAATGGAGAGGCCGAAGTCACGAACAGGACCATTCTGCAGGGCCTCCGCACGCGGCTGGACCAGGCCAAAGGCAGATGGGCCGAGGAGCTCCCCAGCATTCTTTGGGCATACCATACCACCCCGAGGACGGCAACCGACGAGACCCCATTCAACCTCGTCTTCGGAGCCGAAGCGATCATCCCGATCGAGCTCAGCCTACCCACATTGCGTGTGGAGCAATATGACGAGACAGAGAACCCCGCCAGAATGATGCTCAACCTTGACCTTCTTGAGGAGACGAGTGACAAGGCCCGAGTTCGGATGGCGGCGTATAGGCAGCGTGTGGCCAGGTATTACAACTCCCGAGTGCGGCCGAAGTTTTTTCATCCCGGAGATCTGGTCCTCCGGCGCGCTGAAGCTTCTCAGCCACGGGAATGCGGCAAGCTCTCACCCAACTGGGAGGGCTCGTACCGGGTAGCAGAAGCCCTCCCCCACGGTGCCTACTACCTGGAGGAGTTGGGAGGGGCCAGGTTCCTCCGGACGTGGAACGCCTCGAATCTAAGAGTGTATTATCAGTAATGTAAGGTTTCCCACTCCTGCAATAAAGTTTCCTTGCTTCAAACGCTCTTTTCTCACTTTGTAGGGAAACCGGCGCACGACCCTGAGTTCGGCACGCCCGATCGTGGCCGACGGCCGAAGAAAGCGGGAAGTCCTGGGCTTCGGCCTGGAAGGCGGGGCAGAACCCAGTTCGCCCATGCGAGCACAGAGAACAGCTCGGCAAGCCGCGCAAGGCTTGAGAAAGCCTGCGGCCCCGGGGTTCAGTCCGGAAGTCCTGGGCTTCGGCCTGGAAGGTGGGGCAGAACCCAGTTCGTCCATGCGAGCACGGAGAACAGCTCGGCAAGCCGTGCAAGGCTTGAGAAAGCCTGCGGCCCCGGGGTTCAGTCCGGAAGTCCTGGGTTTCGGCCTGGAAGGCGGGGCAGAACCCAGTTCGCCCGTGGAAATGACAAAAAACTATGAAAGAAAAGATGACCCGGATGGCATTGGGAGCCAACTGGGCCGGAACAAGACAGAAATGGCTAAGGAAAGAGAGGAAGAAGGGGTGCAGAGGGAATCGAAGACCCCTGAGGAAGAAGTCTTCATAGAAGGCTATGCGGCCGGGGCCACTCATGGTGGCGCGTTCCCCGGGCCGCGGAACAAACAGATGGATTGATCCCGAGATGCCGTAGGCCTCCCGGAGCAAAGAAAGGTCGCCTTCGGTCATGGTGGAAGCATGACCGGAGGGACCGGCGGGAAGAAGAGGCGGAGCAGGAAGAGAGAGAAGCAGAAGAGCGGAAGCAATCGGAGGAGACCGGACCCCCCTGGGGATGCCGATGGTGACACCCCCAGGTTGCAGTCGCCTGTGGATCTCCTCCGAGATCGTTTCCTCCTCTAAGGAGGAAGAAGACGGAGTCCTCGGCCGGGACGGACCGGCCTCGTCCAGATTAGAGGAAACATAACGACGATGCGCCATGACAAAGAAGGAAGAAACGAAGATTCAAAGAAGAAGAGGAAGAAGGGAACTAGAGAGAAGATGGAGGCACTCACCGAAAATACACCGAGCGAACGCGGGGCAGCGGAAGTTAGCCTGCAGCAAACCGCCCACGGAGCAAGGGGAAAGGCCTCGTTCCGGAAAGTCCCCTCCTTTTCAAACTCAGTCGACAGCAGCCGTACCCGTCATTCCGCCCCGAGCCACTGGATGATCGCCGCGTGGACGCACGCCCGACACCGACGCCTCGTTAGCAGGGTAACGGCCTCTGCTTCGAAGCGACGCATTTATTATGGGCAAGTGGGCGATGCGTGGTGGCTTCCTATAGGGCTTCGGGCGCACCAAGAAGCGGCGACGAGGATCGCGGCAATTATGATGCAAGATCTTCGCCTCCCCACGTCATATCCGCATTTAATCCCGACGTTCCATTCTACGACGCCCCAACGGAACGGCGGGCTGGGGGGCAACTGTTACGGCCATAATGATGACGTGGCCGGGCTCAGATACCGTCAGATATAATCGAGCCACGTGGAGGTTTCTTCGGTCGAGTCAGTGTCGGCTCCCACACCGCCAAGGTCGAGCTCGGCCAGGCTACCTCGCCAGACGACTTCCCGAGACGTTACCGCCCTCGCCGAAGTCAAGCTCGGTTCAGGGCTCTTCCTGCCACCTCGCCAGATGTCCGCCCAGGAGGGGTCCGCCTAGGCCGAGGTCGGCCGCTTCTTCGCCCCTTCACCAGGTGGCCCCCGGAGACGGGTCCACCTCGGTCGAAGCCAGGCGACCTCCTGCCACCTCGCCAGGTGTCCACACAGGAGGGGTCCGCCTATGCCGAGGTCGGCCGCTTCTTCGCCCCTTCGCGAGGTGGCCCCCGAAGACGGGTCCACCTCGACCAAAGTCAGGCGACCTCCTGCCACCTTGCCAGGTGTCCACCCAGGAGGGGTTCGCCTATGCCGAGGTCGGTCGCTTCTTCGTCCCTTCGCCAGGTGGCCCCCGGAGACGGGTCCACCTTGGCCGTAGCCAGGCGACCTCCTGCCACCTCGCCAGGTGTCCACCCAGGAGGGGTCCACCTAGGCCGAGGTCGGCTGATCCTTCGCCCCTTCGCCAGGTGGCCCCCGGAGACGGGCCCAACTCGGCCGAAGCCAGGCGACCTCCTGCCACCTCGCCAGGTGTCCACCCAGGAGGGGTCCACCTAGGCCGAGGTCGGCTGATCCTTCGCCCCTTCGCCAGGTGGCCCCGGAGACGGGCCCACCTCGGTCGAAGCCAGGCGACCTCCTGCCACCTCGCCAGGTGTCCACCCAGGAGGGGTCCACCTAGGCCGAGGTCGGCTGATCCTTCGCCCCTTCGCTAGGTGGCCCCCGGAGATGGGCCCACCTCGGCCGAAGCCGGGTGCCCTCCTGCCACCTCGCCAGGTGTCCACCCAGGAGGGGTCCACCTCGGCCGAGGTCAGGTTGCCCGTACAGAAAAGATCCCAAAGAAAGAGGCGCAGGTTCCGAGGTTGGCCCTCGAGCCGTGCGCATCACAGGCGGCGCCCCGTACGGATGGCGGCGGCACGCGAAACACCACTTACGTCGGCCCGACAAGTCCCGCAGTCGAGAGGCGCGGTTCTGACAAAACAGGGCCCGTAAACGGACAGCGCCGGCACTTAGGAAGGAGAGCGCCCTCACTGGGCCCGAGGTCTGACCGGTCGCCTTGCCGGCGCCACCCCCCTTCTGTCTTTGCCCTTTCCCCGCTGGGCTCGGCGAACGAGGTCGGAAAGCCGCTTGACCCTCAACACCAAAAGGGGAAAGAGAAAAGGATGGAAAGGGGAGCCTCCCGCGAGGAGAGGACATGCGAACAGCGGGAGGAGATAAAAGGAAGGAAGCTGGAGGCGACCAGGTAAGCTGATCAAGCTGGGGACAAGCAAGGAACAGTGGCCAAAAGCCCTGCTCCGAGAGTAAGATTCAGGGTCCCGAGAGGGGATCGCTTGGCGTGAGCTCGGCAGGGAGGCCCGGCCGAGTTTCCGGTCCCTATAGCACCTCTCTTGTTAGTAAATTCTCTGAGTTTGGGGCTCCTTCGGGGGCCCATCTTGGAGAATCTGTTCCTTCTCGCCGTCTACTAACTTGACCGTCGGAGCTCCCTCGCCGGGATCCCCGGCCAGGGTCTTCTGACCCTCTTTTGCAGGTTCGCTCCAGCCAGGAGGCTCCAGGAGCCAGGCGGTCCGGTAGGGTCGACGGATCCGAGGCACGGGCGCGGTGACGAGATCGGCAACACCACGACACCTTTTTTAATTTTTTTTTCTATTTTGTCTTTTTGATGTAAAAAGGTTTTACCTATCATGAGATGTATCCCTCTTATTTGACACTGGTTGACAAAGCGAGCCAACAAATACAAGCCCTATTATTAATGACAAGGGAGTTTTTGGAAGATGCCAGCCATCTCTATAATGCTGGTGAAGTCCTCTTGCGCCTTGGTGTTTCTTACCATGGGAGAGAAAGAAAGAAGGGAAAACATAAAGTTATTTTGAAAGTTTTTTTTTATAAAAATCAAGAAACTAGTACTCCTATTTCAGTAAATAGCAGAGTTTCATGAGACATGTCATTAGATCAGATCCAAAAATTAAGAAATTAATACTCCTACTTCACTAAATAGCAGAGCTTTTTAGGACATGTCATTAGATCAGACCCCAAAATTAATATGGTATGTGTTACAACCGTAACGATGATGTGGCATGTCTCAGATTTCGCTGGGCGTGATTCGAGCCACGTGGAATTTTTTGGCAAAATCAGGCGCGACTCCGTCTCGACCAAAGTCGAGGTCGGCCCAGGCCTTCCTGCCGCTCCGCCAGGTGTCCACCTAGGAGGGGTCCACCTCGATCGAAGCCGGCGGCCTCCACGTTCCTTCGCCAGGTGTCGCCCAGAGACGGGACCACCTCGGCCGAAGTCAAGCACCCCTCTGCCGCTCCGCTAGGTGTCCGCCCAGGAGGGGTCCATCTCGGCCGAAGCCGGCGGCCTCCCCGATCCCTCGCCAGGTGTCACCCTTAGACGATCCCGCCTAGGCCGAGGTCGAGCCGGGCCCCTCGCTCCTTCACCAGGTGTCGCCCGGAGACGGAACCACCTCGGCCGAAGTCGAGCGCCCCTCTGCCGCTCCGCCATGTGTCCACCCAGGAGGGGTCCACCTCGGCCGAAGCCGGTGGCCTCCCCGCTCCCTCGCCAGGTGGCACCCTTAGACGGTCCCGCCTAGGCCGAGGTCGAGCCGGGCCCCTCGCCCCTTCGCCAGGTGTCGCCCAGAGATGGGACCACCTCGGCCGAAGTCGAGCGCCCCTCTGCCGCTCCGCCAGGTGTCCACCCAGGAGGGATCCACCTCAGCCGAAGCCGGTGGCCTCCCTGCTCCCTCGCCAGGTGGCACCCTTAGACGGTCCCGCCTAGGCCGAGGTCGAGCCGGGCCCCTCGCTCCTTCGCCAGGTGTCGCTCGGAGACGGGACTACCTCGGCCGAAGTCGAGCGCCCCTCTGCCGCTTCGCCAGGTGTCCACCCAAGAGGGGTCCACCTCGGTCGGAGCCGGCGGCCTCCCTGCTCCCTCGCTAGGTGGCACCCTTAGACGGTCCCGCCTAGGCCGAGGTCGAGCCAGGCCCCTCGCCCCTTCGCCAGGTGTCGCCCGGAGACGGGACCACCTCGGCTGAAGTCGAGCGCCCCTCTGCCGCTCCGCCAGGTGTCCACCCAGGAGGGGTCCACCTCGGCCGAAGCCGGCAGCCTCCCCGCTCCCTCGCCAGGTGGCACCCTGAGACGATCCCACCTAGGCCGAGGTCGAGCCGGGCCCCTCGCCCCTTCGCCAGGTGTCGCCCGGAGACGGGACCACCTCGACCGAAGTCGAGCGCCCCTCTGCCGCTCCGCCAAGTGTCCACCCAGGAGGGGTCCACCTCGGTCGAAGCCGGCGGCCTCCCCGCTCCCTCGCCAGGTGGCACCCTGAGATGGTCCTGCCTCGGCCGAGGCCGGCCAACCTGCGCAGAGAAGCTTCCAAGGACAAGAGCACGAGCTCCAAGATTGTCCCTCGAGCCGCGCGCGCCGTACCCCGAAGACAGCGCCTGTACGGTCGGCGGTGACACGCGGAACATCGCTTACATCGGCCCAACAGGCTCCGTAGTCGAAAAGCGAGGCCCTGACAGGACAAGGCCCGATAACGGACAACGTCGACGCCTGGGAAAGAGAGCGCTCACGCTCGGCCTGAGGTCTGGTCGGCGGTCTGACCGGTGCCCCCCTCCCCTACTCTTTCCTCGCTGGGCTCGGCAAGCAAGGCTGGGAAGCCGCCTGGCTCTTTGATCCAGAAGGGAAAAGGGAAAGAAACGGAGGGAGGCAAAAGAGACAACGGAGCCTCCCGGGGGCAAAAAACGAGAAGGTAACAGGAGGAGATAAAAGAAATGAGAGAATAGACGACAAGGTAAGCAAGAAAAAAAAAGGCTGGAGACTGGGTTCCAAGAACAAGATCCGAGATCCCGAGAGGGGACCTTTGGCGTGAGCTCGGCGAAGGGACCCGGCCGGGTTTCTTTTCTTTCTAGGACCTTTCTTACTAGCTTGATCTCTAAGCCTGGGACTCCTCCGAGGGGCCCGTCTCAGAGACTCTGTTCCCTCTCGCCGTCTACTAACTTGACCGTCGGAGCTTCCTCGCCGGGATTTCCGGCCAGGATTTCTGACCTTGTCTTACAGGTTCAATCGAGCCAGGAAACCCCAGAGACGAGACGGTCTAGTCGGATCGGTGGCTCTGAAGCCACATGCGCGGTGACGAGATCGGCAACAGTATGTTTGAGCCAGGTATTTTCGAACTAAACAACCTATTAAAACCTACCAGGGACCCGAAATATAGAAAATTCCTATGTGGTCTAGAAGGGGATTTGATGCCACGTTATAGGTTGATGATAACCGTTTATGGATGTAGAGATGTGAGAATTTTTTTTTAAAAAAAAAGCATCATTTACTCACATAATAATTTCTAATCATTGGGCCAATATCTAAGTTTTTTTTTTTTTTGAGTTTCAATAGTATACGCAGAATTTTTTTATTTTTTATGCAGATGGAATGGATTTGAGAAAGCAGTAATTGTGCCATCAGATCCTCCTGGCTTGCATGCAAATTAATGCAAAGAAAAGGATAGATTTCAGGTACATGAAACATGGGTCACATAGCTCAAGTTTTCAGCTTGAGTTGTGGGTGGCCGTTGTCATGTATCAAGCTCCAAAGGATTCATGTAAAGAGAATGATTCACCTGCTCTCGCAACGTCAACCGTTGGATCTCTCAATTGCCACTTCGAGATGCATGCAGGCGGCGGAATCAAATGTTCCGGGTGCTTTGAGAGATGTGCGATACGCGATCCAACGGTTGACGTCGCGGACAATCCGGTTCCAACTTCCAACTCGGCTACCAAAAAGAAGAAATCATCATCAAATTATGGAAGCTGGTCAATCCCCTCTCCCCCCCCCCCCACCCCCGGTCCATGTTCCTCGAGGGGGTTTCCGTAATTTCACCTTTGTTTGCTTTCCCGATCCCATGTCGCACCCATGTTCTGACATGAAACGAAATATGTCGTGCCGTGAGAGAATCTCGAGGTGAATCCAACGGCTCACAAGGAATCTAGACCCACGTGCCTGAAACCAGGTCGAAGTTATTTATTCTGGTGGCTTTGTAAAGAAAGAGGAAAGCGGACGAACCCTACACCGGGAAGAGCTACTGCTGTTAAATCCTCTTTGGGGTTTTTCCCGAAGGAAAAGAAGAAAGAGCACCATCGAAACCCTAAGTTCTCCTCGATTGCTCAGGGTAAGTGCTTCTTTTTTTTTAAAAAGGAAAGTACTTTTTGGATTGTTCCCCAAATCCTTGCGAAGTTCTTTATTTGATGTAGCTCGTGATCGATTGTTTGAAGCTGTTTTTTCCGTCAAATCTGTGAATTTTTTTAAAAAATCCTTCGGAGAATCCCCTTTTTTGGTGTCCATCTCGTCGAGATTTTGGTCTTGGTAAGCTCTTTCGACTTCTTGTACTTTTTTCCCTTTTAGATTTATGAGAGATTTCTAGGGTTTTGTGTGCGTTATTTTTGCTGTTTTTTTCCCGTCAAATCTGTGATTTTTTTTTTTAAAAAAACCCTTTCGGAAAATCCTCTTTTTTGGTGTCCATTTCGTCGAGATTTTGGTCTTGGTAAGCTTTTGGCACATGTAGTTTTTTTCCTTTTAGATTTATGAGAGATTTGTAGGGTTTTATATGCGTTATTTTGCTTCTGTTTGTTTCTAGAGTTCTGTTTGTCTTTATCTCTACATGAGCACTCATATGTTCATCATGTTTTGATCTTTAGTTCGATGTGTCAATCGGTTGAAGACCACTACCTTTGAACTCTAATCTCGGTCGCTTTCTTCGAAGAGTTCGTTTGAACTCTTATCTCGGTCGCCTGCTTCGAAGACTACCTTTGAACTCTTATTTCGGTCGCATCTTGGTTGTTTTTCTGTAAAAGCTATTTCTTGATCTTTTTTAACATGAGTTCGCTTTTATCCGTCCTTGTTTTGCAGCGTGAACTAATTATTTCGTTTTTCGGTGGAGTTTTCAGTTCATTTATCGGCAATATTTTCACCTTTCAATTTCTTCCCATCTTTATGACTCTTCGATTTGGTCGCTTTTGTCTTGTATGGCGGCTATATAGAATAAATTTTTAAGCTTTCCTTGATAGTGCCATTCTGTGTGCAGTTCTTTAATTCGTTGTTTTAATTCAAACTGTATTTCTGGATGTCTTCTTGTTACTTAGCTTGTTTCTAGGGTTCTTTCTTTCTCCAACTTCAAACTTCGATTTCATCATGAGCTAAGCTATATTTTATGGTGCTAATTGCTGGTCTGCTTGGGAATCATCTTTAAGCTTCTATTCCACCTGTACGATGCTTTTTCCTACAAAGCTTCAATTTTTATTTTCCTATATGAGTATCTTTCCTTTCTGCAGTAAATGTTTAGCACAGGTTTTATGTTAGTTCTGTTGCTGGTATTTAGGTTATCAGCTATCATTTTATTATTGTTGCTGGCTTTTAGACTTTCTTTGATATCCGAACCTTTGCATATAAAAGTTAAATATGTTGATAGTCTTTCGATATTTGTAAATTTAATCTAGTTGCTTATCTGTGCCATCAAAAGATGAAAGGAAACACAGTTTATTGAAAATGTATGCTCTTGGTCTGCAGCTTTCGGTGACTCTCCATGGAAAGGCAATCAAACTGCAGTCCTTGTTCATCCAATGAAAATGCAGTATTAGATGTGAAACCATTACGGTCCCTAGCTCCGATGTTTCCTGCACCACTGGGGTTGAACACGTTCACCCAATCGACTGCCCCTCCTTTTGTTTGTGTCGCCCCTGTTGGTACATTCCCATCTGGTTTTGAGTCTGGGTGCCCTTCTGGCTTCTCTCCAGCGTTTGCCTCTTTTGCCACTTCAGATGCTCCTCACCGGGGGCCTGTGGGCCCTGTTCCTGGGGCTGGTAATGATGGATCTGCTGATGTTGAAGTACCCAATGCTAATGGCTGTATTCGTGCCACTCCACTGTCTGCTTCCTTTCGGACACCACCAACAAATGTCATCCCAGTGGATGATGATGAACCTACTTACAGTGGCCACACCTCGGCATCTGGAAGGAGGATTAAGAGGCCTGCACACTTAAGTAGCTATCGTTCGGGTGTTTCTGATGCAGAGGGCACCGATGGGTTGAAGGTCAAAAAGGCACGGCCTAGAAAGGTTTTTGGCAATGATCTAGCTTTGGTGCCATCATCGTTGCATGATACCAAGCGATCAGTAGAGATGATCCTCATGACTTTTGATGCACTCCGGCGGAGGCTTCTGCAGGTGGATGAGGCAAATGATATAAACAGGCGTGCAGATTTAAAAGCTGGGGCCATCTTGATGGCTAACAATCTCAGGGCCAATTTAGGGAAAAGGATAGGACCTGTTCCAGGGATTGAAATTGGGGATATTTTCTATTTTAGGATGGAAATGTGTGTGGTTGGATTGCATGCCCCTAGCATGGCTGGTATTGATTACATGAATGCAAGGTTCTTGGAACAGGATGATACTGTGGCCATCAGTATTGTGTCAGCGGGGGGTTATGAAAATGAAGAAGATGATGTGGATGTTTTGGTTTATACTGGCCAGGGAGGCAGTAACAAAAACAGCAAAAATCAAACAGATGACCAGAAGCTTGAAAGAGGTAACCTCGCTCTGGAGAGAAGCAAGGACCGGAAGAATGTGATTAGGGTAATAAGGAGTGCAAAAGATTTCAGCGTGCAGAATGGCAAGATTTACATCTATGATGGCCTCTATAAGATTCAGAAGTCTTGGATAGACAAAAGTAAGTCTGGTTTTAATATTTTCAAGTACCAGTTGCTAAGGGAACCAGGGCAGTCTGAAGGACTTTCTGTGTGGAAACGGACTCAGAAATGGAAAGAGAATCCAGCATCTAGAGAAAGAGTTATACTCCCTGACATATCGTCTGGTATTGAAAATATACCTGTTTGCCTTGTTAATGATGTTGATGGTGAGAAGGGACCTGGCCATTTCTCATATGTCACAAAAGTCAAGTATTTGAGACCTATTAGCTCAATGAAACGTTTTGGGGGCTGTGCATGCCTTAGTGTGTGCCTTCCGGGTGATACCAATTGCATTTGTGCTCAACAGAACGGTGGTGACCTTCCATATAGTTCAACCGGGTTCCTTGTAAGCCGCAAGCCTGTCATATATGAATGTGGTTCTTCCTGTCAGTGCTCTATTAATTGCCGGAATAGAGTGACTCAGAAGGGTATTAGGCTCCACTTTGAAGTTTTTAGAACAAGTGACAGGGGTTGGGGTCTTCGATCATGGGATCCTATTCGGGCAGGTACATTTATTTGTGAATATACAGGTGAAGTTGTTGAGGAAATCAGATTGGATGATGATGGTGAAGAAGATGAATACATATTTCAAACAACAGGTGCTGGAGAGAAAACATTCAAATGGAACCATGAACCTGAGTTGCTTGGAGAACCAAGCACAAATGACTTAAGTGAGACTTTTGAGCCGCTACCTATTATCATAAGTGCAAGGAATATGGGCAACATATCCCGTTTTATGAACCATAGCTGCTCTCCTAATGTCTTTTGGCAGCCTGTTCAACATGATCATGCTGATGAAGGATACCCACATATCATGTTTTTTGCAATCAAGCACATTCCTCCCTTGACAGAACTGACATATGATTATGGCCAGGGTGAAGTTGAATCTGCTGGCATGGGGCCACGTAGAGCTAAGAAGTGTTTATGCGGATCACCAAAGTGTCGAGGTTTTTTCCGCTAAATCTTAAGCAAAATATGCATGGGGTAAATAAAATAATAACCCAACTCTCAAGGTAAGGATCTATATCGTATGTTTCTTCCTTCTTTTTGAAGAAAGTAATCTCACATGTTTGCAAAATTTATATGGACTAAAGTGGTAGTTTTTTCACATTTATGTCTCTAATTTAATATCTGCTAGTCATTTGATGATTATTTAATCCTTGTATGGCATTGGTTGTTCTTGTTGTTGCTTTCTTCCTTACCTTAACAAGCATCTGTTTTTTTTCTCTCTTTTTCTTATTTTTTATTTTATTTTATTGATTTATTTATTTATTTTTGTGTGTGTGTGTGGGGGGGGGTGCGGGCGGGAATTACTCTATAACTGTTCTCAAAAATCCTTGACCCAACAATTTGGGCCTGGCTTTAGGAATCCAGTTGGCCATTTACTCCAGTTTCACCATGTGCTATCAGTAGTTCATCTTGTCCAGATACTCTTGTAGAAGTTAAGGCCTCAGTCCATGTTGTTTTAGGTCTCTCCTTATCTCTGACCTTCTGCACATATCCAAATTTCTCTTTTCCTGGCCATGATCTTAGCTCTTTGTTTGACATGCTCTTATCATTTCAATCAATTCTCAACCACTCTTTTCATCAAAAAAATTCTCAACCACTTTCCTTGGTGTAATTTCTTTGCTTTGATAATGTACAAAAGCCCTTCCTATATTCTTCATGTTATCGCATGAGACCATCATTAGAGCATTAGCACACGTCTATCCTCTAGCACTCTTATCTGTTATCAATAATTCAAGTGCTTTTTCTTCCCCCCACCCCCCCGGGCCTTTTTTTTTTTTTTTTTCTGGATATGCAATAACTGACCCATGAAATTCAAAATTCAATTTTCTGATATAGGAAATATGCATGCATGCATGCTTATGTACATACATACCCTTCCCAAGACACATTTATCTTAGTTATTGAAATCAGCAGATATTGATGTTAAATTAACAGAATGGAGCACAATGAAGGTACTCCATTTAATCAGGCAGGGTAATGACTGGCATGCCGCATAGAGCATGCTTTATCATCCTGGTTTTTGTTGAAAATATGCATGCTCTTTAATTGCGTTACTGCTAGATTGAGTACCAAAAAGAAGTGCATCTTCTTGGAATATTCTGATGAATTTGAACATCGTTCCTGATGACATATTGTCTTCCTAACATTGTGCGGTTTCTTTCCAGTTTCCCTTGCTGCCTGTAATCTAAATTTCAAAGGATGACATTGGTATGGCATGTGGCAATGTCATGTCACTGGTTGTCGGTCAACTTTTGTGCGAAGACGGTGAAAAGTTACTTTAGTAAGAGAATGAACAGCGCTGACTCATGCAGGTTTGCCTTCATGATATGGTGGCTTTCATATAGGATACAAGTGCAGAGGAACTATCAAGATCCATCCGAGCTAAAACTTGGAAGCCATCAACTTTTGTAACTTAAATGATGTAATTCTGCTATTAATTGCATACTTTCTTCTCTTAATTCTTACATGTTTGTACAAGTTTTACATGGTCAGAAATTTCTTAAGTAGTATGTTTTGGTAATTTAGCAAATTGTAGTTTCGGGGGCTGCGTTTCGACATGCCTTACATGATTTTGCTGTCAGACATTTGTGTCCCTCTTTTGAAACTTCTCTAGTTCAGGGGAGAGTTAGGAGGTTGGTGCATGATAATCTTAAGATTTAGACTGCTTCTGAGGTCCTTTTGCACACCGACTGCCCTTCCAGATTTTGTGGCGAGCTGTCGCACATTGAAACACCTTGGGCAAGAATCTCTCACCAATTTTTTGGATCATGAAGAAAGGGTAATAATACAGTGAATAGGTACATGACATCCATATCTGAAGACATACCTAATTAATAGTTGCTCTCTCGGCGTTTGGGTTAGTGTCCTTTCCATGATTCCATCTGTAGCCAGATTTGCGTTTAGAAGTGTTTTCAGATGTGCCTGAAATTTCATTGTGTATCGTATCAGAAGGAAATTTTGGTGCAAGTGTGATCCTATTCCTGGACCCCAGCAAACCACCTAATTCACAGCCTCCCCTTGTGTGCTGAAATACCCGTACTGTTGCAGCAATAATGGAAGTGTACCTCTGATATGGCAACAAGGTATGGTTGTATGTCTTTCCACGAATGGTTTCATGAGGATGGACCATTAAAGTAGTTCGCAGGGGGTAATCCGGAATCAGCTTAACAGGGTCCTCAAGCCTCTGCATCACTAGCTTAATTGCAGAATTTAGTGATGAATCAGCTAAAAGGGTCCACCCACCTCCAAGGCGCTCATGTTGGACGAGTCCCTCAACATCAGTAGCTTAATTACATGACTTAGTACAAGAAGCTCTGAAATGTTTCCTGAAAGGAAGTGGATCTTTGAAACATTGGGCGTCATCAGCTGCAGCTGTGTGATAGAGCCAGACAATCTTGTGCTTGAGCCCATCTCATTATTTAAGAAACCTTGCTGGTCTTATAACAAGCACTTCAGAAATCTTGTTTAAGATTTTTCGTGAGAATTTGCTTATCACAATGATCTACAAGTGTGGGCGTAGGATGATTTTGTAAGGTCAAAAAGAAAAGTTATTACAGGTCTCTACACTCGGTGAGCCATGCACAAATTCATGAGAATTCCTTTGTAACTAAGATTTTCTCCCAAACTGTTCGTTCACTTCCCAAGTTCCCAACAGTTCCTTTTTTAGTTATTTTTAACTTGGATATTTCACATTGAATTTGGATATATTTAAAGGGTAAGGAAAGGAATGAGAGGATTGATCCATCACCTGCTTTGACTATAGCGCCTGGTTGGGAGTTTGGGAAAGGAAAGGAATGAGAGGATTGATGATAATAGAAGAGAAAAGAAAGGAAGGGAAAGAAATTTTATTTTTTTTATTAATAATTTAGTAGAAGAATCTTTTTTTTAATTGGAGGTAAAAAAAAAGGGGGAAAAGTAAAGAAATAATATAGTATTTTTTACTTTTAAAAGAATAAAATAAAAACTCTAAAAAAAAATTACTTACTTTAAATTTCTTTCTTTTCAATTTTTTTTTATTTTTTTTTAAAATAAATATTTAAGAGAATTTATATTTTCTGTTCATTTCTTTTTTAAAAAAACTTCTAATCAAAAGAAAGAATTAAATTTCTTTCTTATCCTTTTTCCTTTCTCTCCAATTTCTCTCATAACCAGGTATTATTAAAAACATATACAATAGAGATCTTATTGCAATAGACATAAACCCTAACCATCAACAGCCCTGATCAGGGATCCACCGGATCCCCATGAAGCCTCTCCATCTCCTTCACCCAGATCCTACCATCGGGGGGTTGGGCTGTGGTGCCATTATCGTCGGCCACGATGATGGACGATGTGGCTGGTGGCCGATGGACGATGTGGTTGGTGGGGGCAACTGGAGCTGAGGAACTTCATGAGAGAGGCAACGAAGGAGTACTTTGATGCGGTAGCACTAGAATTAGCACTACGGTAATGGTTTTTTCAGATGAGGGAGGTGGCGTATGGGCTGGAGGTGGGGCAGCAGCAGTAGACGAAGATGACCGAGGCTACAATGCGAAAGCAGTCCTATTCTGAATTGGTTTTTTTTTTTTTTTTTTTGATACAGAAAAGGGTGAGGGAGAGGGGGGCAAACCCCCCTCCGGTGTAGCTCCCCACTCGGGCCCCAACCCGTTAGGGTTTGCTAATTCATGATGGAATGAGAAAGTAAATTGAATAGGCAAAGTTTATGTTTTGATTCATTTATCAAGTAAATTGGTTAAAAGAAGACAAAGGCAACACAGAATAGGATGGCCCTCCAATTCTGGATAGGATTGGGCTGTTATCCATTGCGCATATATTTATTTATAGATAGAGGTCACTTTAAGAGAAAAGATATTATATAATTAGATCAGAGAAAATACTAGAATAGAAGAGACTAATGATTTTGGAGGTGCCAAAGAACATAATAGAGAGAGAAAGCACTGGATTTTTCCTCTTGGATATCATTTTATTTCAAAAAATAATGAGTTATTTATTAGATGTATATCCTAGAAGTTAAGTTAGCATGATACATTATACCTTTTCTAGGATATATTTGTACTTAATTCATTTAAATCAATAAAATTAGATATTTTACTTTGTCATTCGTATATGATGTATTTATGAATTCTCCATAGAGTTAATGGATAATGACACATATTCTCAAGAGTTGATAATTTGAGACATGCGTCATTATAAATTAACTCTTAAATACTCCTAGTCATTGGATCATCACGGAAACAGTGATTAATCCATCAAGATCAATGCACGGATCACTTTCCTTCCGAGTAAACAAGTCTTAAGCCTACAGTGTAGGAACATTGAAGCGAAAGTGCAAGTAGTTAAAAAATAATGGTATTGAGCATGACCAAGTTACACAAAGTCATATGGATGTTTACTTACTCATTAATGAATTCTTGATATTATAGTTATATGACTAGTTCCTTGACCTATGGTACCTCAATTATTCATAATGGGGTTGCTGTAGTTTAACAGCATATAAGCATGATCTCTAGTCATTCAGGACCTTGTGATGTTTGTTAGCCGCGATAGGTTTACTATAGAAGTAGAGAGAGCACTTATAAGAAACTATCAGTCTTAGTAGTTGAGATATAGTCTTATACAACCTAATAGACTAAGTTCTTGAATCTATGGTCACAGTAGCATAATAATGGAAATGAGTTTTCATAGAAATCACGATTAGACTCAAGTTAATTAAGTATAGTATATGATGGATGCTTAGGATTTGATGAGTTTCCATTACCTACACCTATCGGAACTTTTGATAGAGAAACTTGATCACATGGTAACTACAGCTAAAGATTCATCTTTCTGATCTGCTGGGTTGCCACTACATACTGCTAGGTATCATTGGTGGATTGTGAAAATTTATTAGAATCATTTTCAAATTAACGATCCTTATTGTGATTAAGCCAAAATAATTTTGATCCATCGGAAGAGTTTTGATGATATTATGATAGGGATCATAATATATCTCACTACTAGATAGATTAGAACCCAAGGGGTAACATATAAAAGGGGCTTGACTTGATCAAGAGCTTGGATTAAACATAAATTATCAATTAGATTGATAATTTGAATTTAGAATTTACTATTTTGTAAGGGATACAAATTTAGCGCATGCTAATTGTTAGCACAAGAAATTTAATTATAAATATTGTAATATCATTGGATTTAATTAAATTATGAGTTAAATCTTAATTAATTTAAATCAAATGTAATTTAATTGAACTTGATATAATTAAAATCTAATTGGATTTATTTTTTTTATTTAGACTAGAAACTAAATCCTAGCTATTTGGATTAGGATTGTTAGTTTTTTCAATTTTGATTCGAATCAGGCTCAATTTAAGTCCAAATTGAGTCAAATTTGAACTTAATTAAACTACATACCTAACCCAATTAGATTGGATCTTATCCTCTCATATTGGCTAACTAAAAGAAGGATTGTACAATGGTTTTTGATGCTGATCTTTTCTTGGCATGTGTTTTGGATAAGAGGAGGCGCTAATGAGATTTCTTTTTTCATTAGGACTCCTATTTTGATTAGAACTCATCCTAATCTTTCGGTATTTGAATTAGGATAAGATTTATCTGCTTTAGACATCGTTAAAAAGGATAAGAAAGTGGGCGTGCGACAATCTCAATTCCTTCTCCCTTCAGTTTTGATTTTCCATCTCTCTTCTTCTTTTTGTTCTATGCCTAAAAATCCCACAAATTTGAGAAATAGAGGGCCAATCAAGAGAGGATAAAGAGAAAAAAATTTAATTTTTTTCTCTAAGTGTTCTAGGAGAAATCTCTTCTGCAGTGCGAAATGTTTGATTTCAGCCTACTAGTTCTAGTTCTAGAAGGGGGCTGCAGATCTAACCTAGAAGAGGGGCCTACAAAGGATCTAGCATTCCGAGATCTTAGAGACTCGATCAGGATCTCGTCTTATGTGGATACCAGTGTATTTTTGCAGCTTCGATAGAAATCTCGGGGTCAACTGAATCCGGATCCAAATAGAAGAAGCAAAAGGATTTGCACTTCAAGTAAGTGTTTTTCTTCTTATTTAATTTTTATAAATTCAGATCTAATTTTTTCTATAATTCTAAGTATGTTACTTTATAATTTAGATAAATATTTAATCAATTTTAAATATGCATGCTCTTATGAAAAAGGTTTTTATAGTTATGTTTCCGTGACTAAAATTTTTTATGAACTAGTTTCAACGTGTTTTCATCTAACGAATCCAACACCATAGCACCATTATCTTCGACCAAAGCTACTAGGTGCAACTCTTCTCGCTCACTTCGTGAAATATATCGATCTTTATCAATACCATCTAAAGGATCTCTTTGGTATGCAACCTTGTCTTTTCTCCGTTACTTCCATTACTTCAACTTGATTTTTTTTAAAAAATGTTTCTTTATTGATACAATGAACTTATATGCTTGATGCATTGCTAGTTAATTAAAATATAATGGTAACAAGTAATTCACTCAATTGTATATAAGATATCTATTTGGTCCCTTTATTATCCATGCAAAATAAATTTATCTAAATAAATTTTATATAAGAGATTTATTTAATTATTTATTTTATAGAAAAAGATTTTTATAGAATCTCGGCTATTGGAGGTTATCCTATAATTTTGTCGCTAAATCTAAGTACAAGATAGTGATAACTTAAAGTTAAAATATATTCTTGAACATTTGATAAAACATGTATTTAGCATTTTAAATGTGTGCACTCTCTATGTTATACTTGCATCTAGGATTAAAATCATTTGGATATCTCTAAGGGCTTATTTGGAAAGGATAGGATTGGTCCAAATCCTATAAAATTTGGTAATTCCAAGAATAAAAATTTTATTTTATTTTTTAAATATTATTTGATTAATTTAATAATAGACTTAAAAATTAATAGGAAGTAGCTAACCTAAAAAAAAATGGAGGTCATTATTTCTTCCCAAGATAATCGGGTTGTATCGCAAGACTCGCCCTCCTTCGCCCCCTCCTCTCCCTCTTCCCACCGTCGCCAATGGTCTTCCCCAATGCTAACCGAATCAAAGACCTCCAGCTAGCAGAGCCGCTCGTTGGCGACGCCATCGACCTGGAGGGGCTCCTACATCGTGGATGCCGACTGAAAGGCTTGGAGCACCTTGGTGTCGATCATGGAATCCTTGATCTTGGCATTCTCCTTGATCACCACGTTGTGGAATCGGATCCTCACGGGGCCACTCGAACACCGGCAAAAGAGGCTTCACACCTTCTCCCTCTTCGATAGAGGGCCATTGCCGCGCCGCCCTTCCTCTCTCCTTCCTCTTCCTTTTCTTCTTCATATTCTTCTTCCTCTCCATTCTCATCATCGTTTTCTCCTTCTTCTCCTCCATTGTCGGCCTCTTGGAGTTTGTTTTCTTCATTTTCTCCTTTTGATAGTAGGGTTTTGATCTTTCTTCGAAGTTGCTGCCATAATGTCATGGACTTAGCCATTGGCTTGTCATAAGGGGTACCGACTTGGGCATGGCATGGTGCTATGAAAGGTTGGCATGGTCAAGAATTTGCAATGCTCCTCGATACCTTGGAACCCTGGGTATGGAGTTTAGCTAGATGCCTTATTGGGATAGTGAGGGAAGTAATGGTTTGCCATGGAATGGCATAGTCGTGGCATGATATCGGGGGGCTCGGGAGGCTTGATATTCAATATGGTGATGGTTTGCCACCAAGACGTGTATGTAGACTCAAGGAATCCTCTTGGTTTTGAGAAGAGATGCAGGGCTTTGGCCATATTCCGGACTCTCCCAGACATGTAGGGTATGGATCCGTCATGGCACAGTTGCAGGGCAAGGTGGTGCCACGCTCGGATGGTTTTGCATGAAGACATTCGGGATAATGCTAGTTAGACGAGCTTGCCATATTGTGCAGGGATGGGGATTTCCAAGAGATTAAGCCTCAAGAAATTGTTCGGGCTACTCTATGTATTCTTGATCTTTATGGTGAAGCTAAGAGGCACTAGAGGATCAGTCAGGCAAGGATTTGGCCTACCCAAATAGGCAAGTCTCATGAGCATGCAAGGGTGATGTCTCGCGGGGATCCATAGGAGCCGATCGGCCATGGAGTTCAAGTATGGCTTATAGAAGTTCGATCAGGATATATGCCTTTGAACTGGGCCAAGGATCAAGGACAACCAAGAGAATCGAGACGAGGAGAGGATAGCAGGATGCAAGGATTAGCAGGTCAAAGATATTTACTTGATCGATAGACTTGGATGCCAATATCATAGCAGTGCGTAGGATGTGGCAGGTCGTGGACATAGAATTTTGGGTGGTATGGTCATGGGTTTTCAGGATTATGGTAATGCGCAGTGATGTGTGAGCAGGCCATGAACATTATCGAGCGATATGGTCATGATGGGAAGGCATGCTGAGTATGCAAGACTAGGATCATGGTACTAGAGTTTGTGGGGGAGCTTGGATGGCAAAATCCAGTAGAGCTTTGGATGCCTGATCAACCATAGCTTTATAGGGCTACAGGGCGTGTCGACTAGGCAACACTAGAGATGGTTTGCCTGACCCTCATGCAGAGTAGAGACATTGCATGATCGTGTCATGTGAGTTTGGCTTGTGTATTCCTGAAGGCCAGTATGGTGGCTTGAGGATTAGTGGCATAGTAATTATGTCATGGCATGGAAATACTCAGAGATTTGGGATATCTTAAGGGAGAAGTACTTGGCTTAAGGGATAAAGCCATCGGATTGGCACAGAGGTGCCGAGCTGTGGAGCACTCTTGGGAAGAGTCTAATGTTATGGCACAGAGGTATGCATGAACGTTGCAATTGACCTGAGGATTGGGTTGCTTGCAAGCACTTGAGAGTATCGTATGTGTTAAGTTTGATAGTGTTGCTAGGCAGGAGCATGGAGGTGCATGCTTGGCTATGTGGTTGGATTGCTTCACATTTATATATATGTCCAAGGGAAGGACTTATGAGGGCTTTGGTGTGTGGCATGCCGGGGTGCTGCATGGGTGTTTGGAAAAGAAAACACTCATCCCGTGACAAGTGGTATTAGAGCAAAGGTTGCTCAATCGATGGTCAACATTGTGCTTGTTATAGCTATTGATATGGGGGTATCCAAAGCAAGAGAAGGTCGAGAAAGAGCTAGAAGTCCAGTGCCAGTGGAGTTGGACGTATGAGTCTGTTGTGGGTATCAATGACTCAGAGTGGCGGAGCATGTTGCAGAGGCAATGTACTCGATGATATACTCGAGCTGAATGCTTAAGGTTGCGCATCGATTGCATGTGTGGATAGGAGCCTGTAAATGTGAAAGACTACCAGTTTGTGGTTGTAGGATGGAATTCAGGATGAAAAGTGCTTGTGAACACTAAAGCACTTGGGCTATGTGTAAAGTTGTAAGGCAGAACATCTCGAGGGACAAGAATTTTCACAGAGGCAAAGCTGGGGAAATGGACCGAGATCTAGAGTGTGTTTGCAGTGCAAAGGAGGATGTAGCATCCAGATTTTTTAAGTGCAGGTTGAGGTAAAGGCTTGGAGAGTCGAAGGCCCAGGTGCACAAAGATATGGGATATTTGGAAAAAGCCATCTCTTGTGTGGGTGATTGTGGTGCGGAAGTACATGAATGACAAATTTGAATTGAACTTCAGTAGAACTGCTCTCAGGGTGAAGGCATGGAAAGTCGAGATACTAGGGACAGTAAAACTACTCTCAAAGTGAAGGTATGGGAAGCCAAGAACTGAGGCAATGGAACTATTCGCAAGTTGAAGGCATGGAAAGCTGAGGTATTAGAGGTAGTGGAACTATTCTCAAGGTAAAGGCATGGAAAGTCGAGGTACTAGAGGTAGTGTAACTACTCTCAAGGTGAAGGCGTGGAAAGCCGAAGAACTATAGATAGTTGTTGGCCAAGGTGGCCATAGTGCAGAGGCATTGGTGTTGGACATGCTGTAAGGTACTATTAGGCTCAGATGCCAGATGCAGAGGGTATCGAGGTACCAGAGTCAGAGGAGTGAGGTAGGCTAATGGGGTAGCCTAACATTGGTACTTTGGACTCGGGGTGAAGACATAAAAATGCAATCAGGACATGCTGAGTATTCCGAGAAGTAGCATGAATAGCAGTTCTGCAGAGACAGACACTTGGTGTTCGGGGTGAAGACTACTATGTCGAGGGACTCGAGCAACGTGGAAGTGACCTTGATTGGATATTAGGGTCTCGCTTGGAAGTAGCTATGGATTTGCATTGGTATGGGACAGTGCAGAGAAGAGGAGGTGACTTGTTAATACTTGGCATCAGTGTGGTGTGGAAGGTCTGAAGGCATGGTACTAAACAAAATGGTCAGAATTACCACAGGGCCACAAGGTAGGTATGAAGCAATACTAAGCATTTGAGGATGAGTTGCCAAGGGTGACTCATAGGGTTGGCTGCTTCTAGATCTAGTTGGACACGAATTAAGCCTTGGATGCAGTCCGAGGTGTGCCATTTTGTATTACTAGAGGTGAGCTTAAGAAGGATGCTTTGGCAGAAGCAATGGCCGCTCTCAGATTAGGATAATCGGGAGTTAAGCCTTCGAAAAGTTCGAGGAGTGCTGCAAGGGGATTTAGCCAAAGTTGAAGATCAGAGGATTGCAAAGAGCTCAAACCATGCGATGGCTACTCTCAGATTTGGGCAATCGAGAGTCAAGCCTTGAGAGAGTCCAAGGAGTGCCATGCAATTGGAGACTCAGAGGACTATGGAGAGCTTAGTGGATGCAATGGCCACTCTCAGATTAGGACAATCGGGAGTCAAGCCTTGGAAGAGTTTGAGGAGTGCCATGCAATTGGAGAGTCAAAGGATTACGTAAAGCTCAAAGGATGCAGTGGCCACTCTCAGATTGGGCAATCGGGAGTCAAGCCTTGGATGAGTCCAAGGAGTGCCATGTAGTTTGAAAGGCCAGAGGACTATAGTAGATGTCTAGGATAGAGGCCGACATCAGCATATGAGAAAGTCTGGATTTCGTGGAAGAGTCAGTATGGTGTAGATGATGGATTCTCAATGGTAGAGAAAGAATAAGGACACCAAGGCTGTGGGGCTCTGGCTTGAGGAACCATGGTTGCAGTGGCTGCAGCAGACTTTGATTGAGGAGACCAATATTCTAAGTAGTGGTTTGGACATCAATGAGGGCGTCGATAGTTTGAGTGGGGGAGAATGTCACAGACTTAGTCATTGGCTTATCGTAAGGGGTGCTAACATGGGCATGGCATGGTGCTGCAAAGGATTAGCATGGTCAAGAATTTGCAATGCTCCTCGATACCTTGGAACTCTAAGGGTAGAGTTTAGCTGGATGCCTCATTGGGATAGTGAGAGGAGTAATGGTTCGTCATGGAGTGGCATAGTCATGACATGATATCGGGAGGCTTGATATTTGATATGGTGATGATTTGCCAAGACATATATGTAGACTCGAGAAATTCTCTTGGTCTTGAAAAGGGATGTGAGGATTTGACCGTATTCTCGACTCCCCCAGACCCGTAGGGTACGGGTCCATCGTGGCACAGTTGCAGGGCAAGGTGGTGTCATGCCCGAATGGTTTCATGTGGAGACATTTAGGACAATGCTGGTCGAACGAGCTAGCCACATTGTACAGGGATGGGGATTTCCGAGAGGTTGAGCTTCAAGGAATTGTCTGGGCTACTCTATGCATTCTTGATCTCTATGGTGGAGTAAGAGGCAATAGAGGATCAGTCGGGCAAGGGTTTGGCCTACCAGAATAGGCAAGTCTTGTGAGCATTACAAGGGTGATGTCTCACGGGGATCCATGGAAGCCGGTCGGCCATGGAGTTCAAGTGTGGCTTATGGAAGTTTGATCGGGATATATGCCTTGGAGCTGGGCCAAGGATCAAGAGAGACCAAGAGGGTCAGCCGAGGAGAGGATAGCAGGATGCAAGGATCAACCGGTTGAAGATATTTACTTGATGGGTAGACTTGGATGCCAATATCATGGTAGTGCATAGGATGCGGCAGGCCGTGGACATAGAATTTAGGATGGTATGGTCATGGGTCTTCAGGACTGTGGTAATGCACAGTGATGTGCATGCAGGCCATGAACATTATTGGATGATATGGCCATTGATGGGAAAGCATGCTAAGGATGAAAGACCAGGATTGTGGCACTAGAGTTTGTGGTGGAGCTTGGATGGCAAAACCCAAGAGAGCTTTGGACATGCCTGATCAACCGTAGCTTTGTAGGGCTACGGGGCGGTTGGCTTAGCGGGTCAGTTAGGCGACACTGGAGATGGTTTGCCTGAGCCTCATGCAGAGCAGAGGCGTTGCGTGATCGTGTCATATGAGTTTGGTCTGTGTATTCCTGAAGAGCAGCATGGTGACTTATAGAGCAGTGGCATAGTAGTTATGTCATGGTATGGAAGTACTCAGAGATTTGAGACATCTCGAGGGAGCAGTACTTGGCTTGAGAGGCAAAGCCATCGGGTTGGCATAGAGGTGCTAGCTGTGGAGCACTCTTGGAAAAAGTCTAATGTTATGGCATGGAGGTGCGCTGAGCATTGCAATTGACATGAGGGTCGGGTTGCTTACGGGCACTTGAGAATGTCGTATATGTTAAGTTCGACAGTGTTGCTAGGCAAAGGCATGGAGGTGCATACTTGGTTATGTGGCTAGATTGCTGCGTATTTATATGTATATCCGAGGAAAGGACTTAGGAGGGCTGGCCTTGATGTGTGGCATGCTGGGGTGCCACACGGGTGTTTGAGCAAGAAAACACTCATCCTGTGACAATGCGCACCGGAGGGAGTAAAAAAGAAAGGATTTTGGTGCCTCGTCTGGTGAGATTTATGTTCGATGATTGGGTTGGTGTTTGGATTTTCTTTACCCCTTGCTTGCCCAGAGGGTCATGGAGCAGTTGAACATTATGGTGGTCCATGCCAATAAAAATAATATAATGACATGCTTTTTTTAGAAACCTTTTCTAAGGAATGAATGGAATGCTTCTCAAGCACATAGTAAACTATAAGTTCCCATCTTTATTCCCTCATAATATATATATATATATATATATATATATATATATATATATATATATATATATATATATATATATATATATTAAAAATTATTATTATTATTTATTATAAAAAATTAATAAATTATAAGAAAATTTTAAAATAAAAATTATTATATGTTTTTAAAAATATATTTTTAATAAATTTATTATAAAAAATTATTTTATGTATATATAAGTTGTAGTAATAGATATTGGAGGAACAAATTTCAAATTTACTTAAATTTTAATTTTAAATTCTAATTTCTTTACAAATCTTATAAGATATTACAAAAGAAGTTATGGATAATGTCAAGTATAGATCATATCGCTAATATTCATATCCATTCTGTAATTAATTAAAAATTTCATATCTATACTCATTCAATACCCATCTTCAATCGAAATAGGTTGTATCATATTGAACTAATTGCATCCAATCTGATCCATCTAAACCAATCCATATAGCCTTCCATTATTTAACAAATCACACACTTGCACCTGTAATAAGACTGCTAAATAACAAGCTTCCAACATCGAACTAGAAATTAAACCCACCTTCAATATGCTCCCTCATCTAAGTTGTAGGAGATAAGCTGTTAGAAGGATATGAGAGAGAAGGAAGGGAGAAACAGCATGTAGGCTAAGCTATCATAAGGATTAGCTCTGGCCTAATTCCATGTTCACTGTTAAGATCCAAAGTGAAGGACCAAATGATCAATTGGATTGAGTATACGAGGAATAAATTGATTATCACTATACATTTAGAATACTAAGTTACCTTTCAGATGAATTATATAAAACCTATAAAAAACAATAAACCTCTAAAGAACTCTGGCAAGCCTTGGAAGAAACTCATATCAGAGATAATGAGGGAGCTATGAAATTCATCATCTTAGACTTCCACAACTTTATAATGGTAGATAACTTATCTATAAATGATTAGATCCATCAATTATAAAATCTAGTCAAGAGATTTATAAATGAGGGTCTATACTTGATGAAACTTATCGAGTATCAAGCTTGATAGACAAACTTCTTCCCTCTTGGTCTCAATTTGCTCGAGACCTTAGAACCCAATACTCTATGACTATTGGGTTTATTCTTCAATCCATCAAGATTGAAGACCAATTCAGATTTATAAAGACTCAAGAAAATCAATTTAAAACTAAGATTAATCTTATTGAAGCTCAAAATCTAAGTCTAAACCCTAAGGATCAAAACTTTAGAGGTCACAATCTGAATTTAAACCTAAAATAAAAATTATAAAGGAAAAGGTAAGTCCAAGTATCAAAATTAAAAATATAGGATGTTGACTCTGATCTTGATTTAATGATTGATAAAATATTTAAGTATATATGAGTACTAATAATATTTTTAAGTATATTTATTAGATCTTAGTACTCATATATGTTGAATGAAGAAATACATATTTTTAATTGAAGAAAGTCCTTAAATTAATGAAAAATCAAGTATATGGACTTTGAAATTGATATGGAATAACTTGAAAAGGCTAAAAATTAATTTTAGAAAAGTTTTAGCACTGAAACAATCAAGTGTCGACTCATGAAGAAGTTTAAGTATCAAATCAAGGTCTAAGAACAAGAAAAATACATAACTGTGAAAATCCATAATTTTTGTCTTGAGCTGACCCAAGTGTTGACTCACAGAAACTAAGTATCGACCCATGAAGAACTTAAGTGTTGACTCACCAGAGTCAAGTGTCGATACTTGGTGTAACGGTTAGTTTTTCAGAAGTGCAGAATTGATTCTAACTTGCTTCAAATGGCTAGTTTTTCATTCTCAACGGTCATCAACGGTCATCTATGATTTGAAGAGCTATATAAATATCAAAAATCAAATGGGGAAGCAATCCTTTAGAGAGTTTTATTGAATATACTTAAGGATTCATTATTTTGAGTAGTTCAAGCCTTTAAGCTTCCAAGATTGAGAGAAAGCTTTTAAGTCCACATCTTCATCAATATTCAAAGGCTTCAACAAATTGAAGATAAGCTTCTTCAACATCATCCAAGGGCTTCAAAGAGATACTTGCTTTATTTTAGAAAGTTTTATTATATTCTTTACTTTCATTCTTACATTATTGTATCAAGATTTTTGGTAAGCCTTGGAAAATTAAAGAGGTTGTTGGTTAGCCTTTGTGAAAAACCAACATAGATTGTTGGTGATCCCGTAAAACCAACATAAGCTGTTGGTGAGCCCGTAAAATCATCGGAGGTTGTTGGTTAGTCTAAGTTATAAAAGTAACAAGGGGTTTTAACTTGTGAGTCCGGGAAAATAAGTTGGATTTTGATTAGTGAGCCTGGAAAACTAATCGACTGTAATCTTGGTGATTATAGTAAAATTTTCAAGAAAAACTTAGAGAGTAGATGTAGGTGCCTTGGAGTGTACCAAACCACTATAAATTCTTATGTTTGTGATTGTCCTTATTCATCACTTATTTACTCTTGCATTTACTCTGTTAATTCTATTGCATATTTTCATTAAGCACACAAACACTTCGGCAAAACATAAGCATTTGATTTGAATTGGCACATACTTGTTTTATATCCATTGAAATAGTTCAAATAATTTTTGAAACCCAATTTACCCTCCCTCTTGGGTTGCATCATCACTGGGCAATAATTGGTATTAGAGCCCGAAACCCAAAATCATTGGTATCTAAACTTGGTGCTTTGCAAAGAATCCAACGGTTTTGAGTTAAAAGATCATGGCAGTCCTAGAAGGTGCTTGTTTTACTATAGGACATGCAACTAATAGACCACCACTTTTCAATGGCACTAATTACATTTTTTGAAAAACTTGCATGCAAATCTATATTCAATCTATTCTTTATTATCTTTAGAAAGTTATAGTTAATGGTCCTCATATTCCTTCCATTTTGGTTAATGGCATTTTCATTCCAAAGCTTGAAGAGAATTGGAATGAATATGACATTAACCAATCTGAAATTAATGCTAAAGCAATGAACTTGCTTTATTGTACATTGGACTCTAATGAATTCAATAGAATCTCCACAAGCACATCGATGAAGGAGATATGGGACATACTTGAAATTACTCATGAGGGTACTCTTCAAGTGAAAAGTACTAAAATTAATATGCTTGTTTATTCTTTTGAAATATTTAAAATGCTGCATTATGAATCTATATCTGATATGTATACTAGATTTATGACTATTGTTAATGAATTGGAAAGTCTTGGCAAAGTCTATACTAATACTGATTTGGTTAATAAAATTTTCAGATCTTTGCCAATATCATGGGATCCAAAGGTAACGACAATCTAAGAAACCAAAGATATTGATACCCTGCCTTTGGAGGAGCTCATCGGTTCACTCATGACCTATGAGTTGAACTTATGGCAAAAGGAAGTGGTTGCTGATCAAGAGAAGAAAAAGATAATAGCCCTCAAGGTCGAAAAAAAATTCAAGGCAATGATGGCAACTTGGAGTGATAGCAAAGATTCAAGTTCGGATGATAAACAAGAAGTTGCCCATCTTTGCTTCATGGCAAATGAGGAAGAGGTATGTTTTGAAAATGAATATAATTTTATCTTTAATGAATTACATGATGCATTTAATGATCTTGTGCATGAATACAAAGTATTAAAAATTGAGCACAAGAAATTATAAAGACATGTAGATTCTTTTTCTCCTGAGAACACCAATCTTGCTAATAAAAATCATGATTTAAATATAAAGATTGATGTTTTATAAAATGATAAGAATAGTCTTTCTAAAGAAAAGAAAATTTTAGAAAAAGAAAACTTTGATTTGAAAGATTTATGTAATAAGTTTTCAAATGAAAAAAATATTTTATTGAATGAAATAGAAATTCTAACAAGGCCCAAAATTTTTGTATTAAATGATGAGTTTTTAAAGAAAAACAAAAATCTTGAGTGGAAAAACAAGAATTTCTATGTTGATGCATCCTACAATCTGACTTATTTTAAATGTTATAAAATTAGGCATAATGCATATCCTTGTAAATTAAGAAAAATTTGGATTCCAAAAGGAACCATATTTACTAACCCTAAAGGATCCAAGAAAGTTTGGGTACCAAAATTGTCCACCTAGTTTATTTTGCAGGAATGTATTGCAGCCCAACATGAAAAAATGAAGTTTTTGAAAAGTGACTGTACAAGACAATATAAAGAGTGGACAAGTTACATTTTGGACTAAATGGTAAAGGAAGGATTATACATATTAGTAAATTCTAAATATTTCCTTCCATAATTGAAAATATAGTTGAACATTAGTTATAAATATTGCATCAATTACTTTAAAAAATTATTTTAAATGTTTAATTAGAATCAAGTTTAGACTAATAGTCATTTGTTATGATCATGAACTTTTTGATGTTGATGGATTTCATGCTCTCATGATTAAACTTGTGATTATTAGACTTTAACTTGATTTTGATTAATATAGTTTTAAACTATTTCAAGTGAAAAGTTATGATTTATGTGTTTTCATTTTGTATTCATGCTTAAGCTGGAAATGATTTAGAACAAGTATAGAACTGATAGTTAAGGGTTACTTTAAGAAAAAGGTATGCACATTGAAAAACCCTTAATTCAGTAGCTAGACTTGATATTATATTCCTTCTAGTATTTATATCGATATCAAATCATTTCAAATAAATTTGAAATCATATTAAATTGAATCTTTAAAATGTCAACCTCTTGCATTTTGAAAATCTTGTATATCTTGAAAATTCAAATCTTTGATTTCAGACTTAGTATGCATGTTCATATCTCAATTTGTCTGAAATTATGATGCTTGTGCTTTCATATTTTATTCCTCAATGAATGCATATTTTTAAGAAAAAATAATATTTAGGGAGAGTATCCAAAGATTTGTTGTCATTATATACATGTATGATGCTTTCAATATTTTCTTGATATCATACTTATATTGCTCTATTACTCCTCCTTATTTTCAAATCTAATCCTTTGAGAGGAGTTACATTCAATTGGTATCAAGATTTACTTCATTAAGAATCTAAAAAAAAAAAGAGCAGTACTCCTAGTAACTGCTTCGGATTGGGTTAGTCACCATGGTTGTCTAGTTATAGGAGCTAAGTAGGGTTTAAAAACTATCTCTTTCCATTCAATGGAGTCTCTTATGACATGTTGGGATGCCACTGTGGCCTTATTCCATGAACAATTGAGGTGAATGGATTGTTGTCTTGCTATCAGTTATGCATAATAGAGCTAATATATATTGAATTATTTTTTGTATGTTCATGTCATTTTTGTGGTATCATGTTCAATTAGTATCATATTTAATTGGTATCATGATTAATTGATTTCATGTATTGATTTTAATGATCTACTTGCTATTCTTTTCACCTTCATTCTCATTTTGTGTTGCATTTCATCCTTTTTCATGATGACAAAAAGGAGGAGAAAAATGTTAAGTATGAAAAAGGAAAAGATTTGATAAACATGAAAAATTATATGAAAAATGAAAGAAAATACAAAAGGGGGAGAAGAAAGTAAAATATTTTAATCTTAAGGAAAGAATTAGTAAGAAAGAGAAAAATGTTAAGTATGAAAAAGAAAAAGATTTGATAAACATGAAAAATTATATGAGAAATGAAAGAAAATATAAAAGGGGGAGAAGAAAGTAAAATGTTTTAATCTTAAGAAAAAAATTAGTAAGAAGGAGAAAATTTAAAAATTTTGCATTTTTTTTAAAAAAATGTATTTTAAATGTTTTGAAGAATTTTGAAATATTCTTAGATCATATTTTGAGAGAGAGCTTGATACTCATTGATTTTGAGCTTACATGTTTGTCTTATTGTTAATATTTTAAGCTTACCCTATTCATATACTTAAAGGTTTTATCATTATCAAAAAGGGAGAGATTGTTGACTCTGATCTTGATTTTGATGATTGATAAAATGTTTAAGTATATATGAGTACTAATTATATTTTTAAGTATGTTTATCAAATCTTAGTACTCATCCATGTTGAATGAAGAAATACATGTTTTCAATTGAAGAAAGTCCTTAAATTAATGAAAAATCAAGTATATGGATTTTGGAATTGATATGGAATAACTTGAAGAGGATAAAAATAAATTTTGGAGAAGTTTCAGTACTGGTACAATCAAGTGTTGACTCATGAAGAAGTTCAACTGTCGACTCAAGGCTTGAGAACAAGAAAAAAACAGAATTATGAAAATCCAGAATTTTTGCTTTGAGCTGATCCAAGTATCGACTCACAGAAACTAAGTATCGACTCATGAAGAACTCCAATATCGACTCACTAGCGTCAAGTGTCAACACTTGGTACAACGGCTAGTTTTTCAAAAGTGCAGAATTGATTCCAACTTGCTTCAAACGTCTAGTTTTTCATCCCCAACGGTCATAAACGGTTATCTATGGTTTGGAGAGCTATATAAATACCAAAAATCAAATGGATAAACAATCCTTTGAAGAGTTTTATTGAATATACTTAAGGATTCATTATTTTGAGTGGTTTAAGCCTTCAAGCTTCCAAGATTGAGAGAAAGTTTCCAAGTCCACATCTTCATCAATATTCAAACGCTTCAACAAATTGAAGACAAGCTTCTTCAACATCATCCAAGGGCTTCAAAGTGATACTTGCTTTATTTTAGAAAGCTTTATTATATTCTTTACTTTCATTCTTACATTGTTGTATCAAGGTTTTTGGTGAGTCTTGGAAAACCAAAGAGGTTGTTGGTTAGCCTTTGTGAAAAACCAACATAGGTTTTTGGTGATCTTGTAAAACCATCGGAGGTTGTTGGTTAGATGTTGTTGGTTAGCCTAAGTTATAAAACCAACAAAGAATTTTAACTTATGAGCCCGGGAAAATAAGTTGGATTTTAATTAGTGAGCCCGGAAAACTAATCGACTATAATCTTGATGATTATAGTGAAATTTTCAAGAAGAACTTGGAGAGTGGATGTAGGTGTCTTCGAGTGCACCGAACAACTATAAATTTTTGTGTTTGTGATTGCTCTTATTTATTGCTTATTTACTCTTGCATTTACTTTATTAATTTCGTTACATATTTTTATTAAGAATACAAACACTTTGGCAAAATATAAGTACTTGACTTGAATTGGCATATACTTGTTTTATATCCATTGAAATAGTTCAAATAATTTTTGAAACCCAATTCACCCCCCCTCTTGAATTGCATCATCACTAGGCAACATAGGCCAAATAACCAAGTTCGAAGATCTAAGGAACAAGATGGTAAGAGATTTTGCTTTGCCTATGATAGGGACAACCATCTAGCACCTCAGTGTTTTTACAAAAAAAATAAAAAGTTATCTACAAGAAGATGAACGGTACAAAGAATCAACATCAACCTAAATCTTAAGTTAACATGTTTGAAGGAGAACCATCTTCTGTTTCTTTTATCCCTTCAATCAATTTAACCTATTTAAATTTTGAATGGTGATTGATACCGAAACCAACATCTATGTTTGTATTGATGAATCTTAGTTTGTCTTATATCAGAAATCAAGTGAAAAATGTATGATCATGGGTGATAGAATAGCTGTCGAAATACTAGGATCGAAACCATTAATCTAAAGTTTATCTCTGAAAAGTCACCAATTCTTTGTAATATACATGTTTAGCCATAAAAAGAAATTTACTAAGTGGTTCATTACTTGTCCAATTAGGATTTAAAGTTATTTTAGACTCTAATAAAGTTGTAACTTTTAGAAGAGATGTATTAATTGATAAAGATTTTATATTTGAGAGATTTTTTAAATTAAATGTAATTTTTCCTATCGATATTAATAAAAATTTAGTTGCCTCTTCTAAATCTTGTGTTAAATTCCAAAGTTAGTGAAATATGGCATAAAATATTGGGTCATGTTAATCTTATATTAATCAAGAAAATATCCGATCTTAATTTAATTCCAAAAATCAACATCGATCATGTTCTAAATATGAAGTTTGTGTTCAATCAAAACAATCCAAGAAATCCTTCAAGTCTGTAAACTTTAGACACTCTCAAATTCTAAAATTCATCCATAACAACGTCTATGATTCCAATAGAATTCCAATTCGTGGAGATAGTCACTATTTTATGACTTTTATTGATACTTATCTAAGTTTTGCAATACCTATCTCTTAAAAATTAAGGATGAAATACTTATAAAGTTTAAGCTCTATAAGGTAGAAACTGAAAACCAACTTGAAAAAGGATTAAAATACTTAGGTATGATCGAGGAGGAGAGTATACTTTAAATAAAATGATCCTATTCTGTGAAAAAAATGGGATAATTCATGAAGCCATAATTCCTTATTCACCTCAATTTAATGGTATAGCTAAATGAAAGAACAAAACTTTATTGGATATGATAAATACTATGATTATAAGTTTGGATATTTCAAAAAAAATTTGGAGAGAAGCTCTTCTATCTGCTAACTACATTTTTAATAGAATACCTGCCAAAGATAAAAATAAAACTCTTTATGAACCTTGGTACAATCATCCACTTAAGCTTAGTTACTTTCGAATTTAGGGATGTTTGGCTAAAGTTGAAATTCCTGAATCAAAGAGATCCAAAATAGGACCTAAGACTATGGATGCAATTTTTGTTGGCTATTCTCTTGATAGTAACACTTATGGATTCCTAGTTAATAACTCTGAATTTTTTTCAATATCAAATAATATAATTATCGAATCTAAAGATACAACATTCTTAGAAAATATATTTTATTTTAAAAATAGAATTTCTAGATCAACTATCGATCTTCCATCCATATCTATTTTGCCATCATTTTCTTCTACACCTATGATAGCAAAACAAATCCCGGAACTTGAGCTTAGAAGGAGTAAAAGAACTAGAATTGAAAAGAACTTTGGTGAAGATTTCTTTACCTACATACTCCAACCTCTTACTAAGAAGCCATGATTTTACCTGATACACCTTTTTGAAAAGAGATAATAAATAGTGAAATTGAATCCATTATTAGAAACAATACTTAAATTCTTACTGATTTACCTTATGGAAACAAATCATTAGATTATAAGTAGGATCTTCAAAAAGAAGATGAGGACTGACGGAACTATAAAAAAATATAAAAATAGGCTTATTATTTAAAATTTTGATCAAAAGGCTAGTATTGATTTCTTCGATACATACTCATCTCTAGCACATATTACTACTATCCGAATTCTTTTAGCTTTAACTTCCACCCATAAACTCTTTGTTTATCAAATATATATTAAAACTACCTTCCTATATAGAGATCTTGAAGAAAAGATCTATATGCATCAATCCAAAGATTTTTCTGTGCCAAGACAAGAAAACAAAATATGTAGACTTGTTAGATCCCTTTATATATCGAAGCAAGCATTTAAGCAATGGCATGAAAAATTTGACTAAGTAATTTTATCTCATAGATTATAAATCAATAAATCAGATAATTATCTTTATCAAAAATAAGTTGATGATCGATTCATTCTTTCATGTCTCTATGTTAATGACATTTTGATTCTTACTCCTGATCTGGACTTGTCAATGATATCAAAAAATTTCTATCCCATCATTTTGATATGAAAGATTTAAGTAAAGCTGATCTAATTCTTGGAATGAAAATCATTCAAACTTCTGACTCAATTTATTTATTCTAATCTCACTACACTCAAAAACTTATTAACAAATTTGAAAATTATGATTATTCTCCAATATCTACTCCCTATGATCTATTCATCCATCTCATGAAAAATATGAAAAAAATTATGAATCAAGAAAAATATGCTCAGATTATTGATTCTTTAATTTATCTATCTAACTGAACCAGACTTGATATTGCCTATACCATTTCTAGTCTCCATAGATATACTAGTAATCCTAGTATAATTCACTAGACTACTTTAAAGAGAGTATTCAGGTATCTTAAAGGAATTATTAATATCTCCCTTCATTATGTAGGTTATTCAAATATCCTTTAAGGGTTATTGTGACTTAAACTAGATTTCAGATACATTAGATGTCAAATCTACTTCTAGTTATATTTTTTTTTTGAAGGTAATGCTATATCTGGGCAATCTTTTAAACAAACTATCCTTGCTAGGAGTAATATGGAAACCGAACTTGTTGCTCTTGATTCTGCTTGTTCTGAAGCTAAATGGTGGAAAGAACTTATTTCTAAAATCTCTTTAATATCTTCTCTCATTCCTTCTATATCTATTAATTGTGATTCAAGAGCTACAATAAAATTTTATAAAAAAAACTAATAAATACTAAAATAAGCAAAGATATTAAACTAAGATAAAAAATTATAAAAAGAAAGGAAAAACTTTAAATTATTTTAATAAACTATATAACTACAGTTCTTAATCTTGCCGACTGCCTTATAAAAGGTTTAAGCAGGACTAAGATCCTAGTATCATCGAGAGAGATAAAACTTAGTCTATAAAAGACCTTCCAGTAGTGAGAACCTAACTTCTGTATAGGAGATCTCTTGAAGGAGATTCAATGTGGTAATAATAAGCTGATTAGTTAGTCAGGGAACACATATAATTTGTTTGATATAAGAGTATGACTCTAACTGATCCCTATAATGATTAGTGCTTCTATGTAGTAGTAAGGAAAAATTTATCTCTCAATGAGATCCAAGTGGTATTCCTCGAGATGTGATACTAAACATATATTTGAAGGGGCTCATTTATATGAGAGATTTGATGGGGACATCGGCCCAGAATCTGAAGCAGCCCAGATTAAACCTGAAGCACAGCCCAGAACCTGAAGCCCAAGCCCAAGCCTGAAGCCAGCCCAACCTAGAAGCCAGCCCAGAACCTGAAGCCCAGCCCAGCCCAACCCTGGGAGCCCAAGATCCTGAAGTCGATGCAGCCCAAATATTGATGCAGCACAAATCCCGAAGTACACAACATGATAAATATATTTTTATGGTGTACGAGGGATTGGGTATCTTGAAATTTTAGGATTAGTTTTATCGGTTCTCTAGTTTGATTATTTGTTTTTAGGATTTACTTTATCGTTGGATTAGTTTGTTTTTTAAAATAATAGTTTGAATTTGTTAGGGGTATCTAATCAAGATATCGGATATCTTAGATTAGTCTATTTAAGATGTTTGATTATTAGCGAGCGATGAATAAAAAAAAAAAGAATTTTTTTAGTATAAAAAAAGGAAATGAAAATAGAAGAAAAAAATATATGAAAAAGGTTTTATTTGAATAAAAAAAATTGGAGAAAAATAATTGGATTTTGGTTTAACCTAGCCTAAGGTCATTTATTAATGACCAACGATCCGATCTCCCTGGAATAAACATTGATTCGGGGTCGTGTCCCGCATCAATTATTTGGTATCAGAGCTATGTTCCGCATCAGTATCCGTATATGACCACTGCTAGAAATATAGGTAATCTTTAGAAACTCTCATGAAAAATCAAAATACTTGTTCATGGTCATTAATATGCAACCCGTTACACGAGCTCTATACTGTGTGTACTATAGTAGAAATTTGAGTTAAAGGAACGTAGTTCAAACCTGGTTCACTCCACTTCCTTTAAGTTAATACTATAGATGCTAAGTAAAGCTAAGTCATGAAAGATACTTCACCTACTGCACAGTATATATATCCAGCAAAATTTTTCTTTTATACTATTCATCTATTTATTTTATTTCATAAATTTTGAGTTTTGAGAGGGATTGTTAGAGTTTTTAAGGAAAACTCAAAATTCCCTCTTCCTAATTTCCTCCAAGTTTTTCACTCTAAATCCCTCTTTTTCTCAACTCTTTTATTGGTTTTTGTCCCACATAGAGAAGGAGAAAAATATGATGGTCGTTTATATTGAACCTTTTTTCATGGGCCTTGTCTTATTCTAGCCATCCTTTGTGCACGCGTGCGGCTCGACCCAGCTTGCACATGATTGCGCCCTGCTCGTGACTACGGCATGATGTGGTCTTTGTTTTACTAATCATTATTAATCTCATATTTATCACCCAATTAATTTCTCTTCTTGCCGTTGTTCAACATAAACCAAGTAGCCATTGATTAACATTAACTTATTAAATTAATTAACTGTTGATTAACATTAACCCATTTTTATATCCATGGTTATTGGCTAATTAATCACTTTATTACATAATTATGTCACTAACTGTTGGGCTAGCCCAAATGACTAGTATTTGGATATGTAAAAGGGCTGATGGAGGTTGAGAAAGTATAATAAAAAAATTCCTAAAAAAATTTCTATCTGCTCTTCCTCTATTTTGCTCACTAAAGTCCCTTTCTTCAGCAAACTAATATTCATTTCTTCCAAAAACTAATCTTCTTCTACTAGTCTATTATTCAATATTTTCTACTCAAAGATTTCCTAATCCCTTGTATTGATATTATTTCCTATTGCTGGGTTTAAGTTCTGTAATCTTTTCCATAGTCGTGCCTATAGGAAGGATATCCTATTATATTTTGAGATAAAATTCTTGAGACTAAACCTGCATGAAGATTGGGAATCATCATAGGATAGTACGCTGCATGCTTCCGGTCAACTATATTTTCCGTTTCATAAATTTTATAAATTGATTTTATAATCTATTGCCATTGTTAGATTGTTTGATTTACAATCGGATTTCTAGTGGGATACGGTTTTACAATAAACATATTTCTAACAGAACCGACTATGATAATGGCAAACTTCTTCCAATAATGAAGCACACGGCCCTCTCTATAGATTCCATGAACACGATGGTAAACCACATTTCCTCATTCTTCAGTCATAAGCAATTTACTGAATTTTCAATAATTTACGAGCCTCATGCAGTGCTGCCAATGTCCTCTTTTGCAGCCTGGCCACAATTGAATCAACCGCCTTCAATGTATATATCTAAGATTGTCGACCAACTGCGAATCGAAGATTTTGGCATCCATAGATCTGATGATCTTCTTACACTAATGAGGATATTAATTATAATCTTCTTCAGATGCAAATATTATTTGGTCCATAATTAGTGATAGGTCAAAAATATGTTCTTGCTGGAGGTTTGACAAGTTTTAGTTTCAATTTTAATAGTTTAGACATCTAGTAACGAAGGTTTCATAAAAAAATAATTGTCACTTGAAAGGTAGAATTTTTTGATTTGACAGTAATTAGAAACAGTTAGGAAGTGTTCAAAATCCATTGCTTGTCATGCTTGTACTATCATTCTTTCTAATTTATCCTTTTCTCTGATTCCAAATGTAATTGGAGAAGTTTGTCTTTTAATGCTACTCTATATTAAGTTAGGCTTAATCTAAGGCTCGGTGTATTAGAGTCTATTTTTGTATTTATTCCTTTACAAGGTGTCTTAAGAAGTCCATGGTCTTGTGAGGAGAGTTGCTTAAGCATTAAAATAGGGTCCCATGGCATGAATTTATATAATGTGAAGGTTGTGAAGTCTTGTGTGAGAGAAGAGTTTAGCTTTTGTGAGCTGGGAGAGAGAGCCTGGTGGAAGCACAGCAGCATGTGCTTGTGCGGGGCTTATTTGTGTGTGTGAGAGAGGAGTTTGGTTATCTGCTTACAATTTTTCTAATAAAAAGACTTTCCTCCCTCCATCATTTTTGTTCCACCATTTTTTATTGTTATTTGTTTTTTTCTATCATATTTATTCTGAATTATGAGCTAGCACTTTCGATCAACATAAAATAGTGTACCATTCTATAGGAAGAACAAGACATATGCAATATAAAGAGCATGAAGATTTATAAGAAAACATGGTAGGTAGCCCTCCCAAACCTACATCACAAAAGCTTTACAAGCAATTCCTGTAGCTTAAATTAGCTTCCATATTATTTTGCACTACAAGGAGCATGGAAGTTGACAAGAATACATTACAAGACCATGCGGTCTGAACAATGTTTCCTTCCAAAAGAACATTTATCATCCACAGTTTTAAAATTCTTTGCTTAATATTTGAGATTGCCACTAAGTACAGAATAAGCAGATTAATCTAAGCTTTCAGAAATTATGAAAGACACAACAGATGAGATAAAAAAAGTTGAATCATTGAAGTTAAATCTGAACTGTAAAGCTACATGTTAATTCTGCAAAGTTGCTCTATTGCATAATTATTTTTGTTGTTGATCTAATTATAATTCTCTTTGAAGTATCTACCAATAGTCCAAACAAGAACATTTACCATCATTAAAAAGGTGAAACCGATGTCGATCTCTCACACTTATTTCTCTCCTATAGATCCAAGAAATGAGCTTTATAGCAGAGTGGCAGTCACCACATACTCTAAGATTCTTTATAACTCTGATTGGTGCACTTGAACCAGAAGCAAGAAGAGCAAAGGCAATTGCCAATCTCTCGCTGTGGTATGAGAGCGCATCTTCCTTGTCCTCCTCTTCAACATCAAACAACACTTCCTTGGTGCTTGGCCTGTGCCCACATTCATGTAATTTCTTATCCATCTCATCCAACATAGAATAGATCTCCTTTGAATGTGGATGTGTTTTGTCTCCCATCAGAAACTCATGTATCACTCCATCGATCTCGACCAAGCTAGAACCAGGGGTTTTATCTATTCCCTTATCCTTCATCACCTTCCTCACTCTCCTAACATCATCCCACCTATTAGTATTTGCATACATATTTGACAACAAGACATAGTTGCCTCCATGCTCGGGTTCCAACTGCATCAAATTTTCAATCATCCTCTCTCCCACCTTTGATTTATTATGAATTCTACATGCCCCTAGCAATGTCCTATACATCACTGCATTAGGCTTCACCGGCATTTGCCGCATCACTTCCTCGGCCTCCTCAAACCGTCCAGCTCGGCCCAAAAGGTCCAACAAGCATCCATAATGCTCAATTTTGGGTACAATCCCAAAATCCAACTGCATCCTACCAAAATATCGCCGACCCTCATCGACCAACCCAGCATGAGCACATGCAGAGATCACAACCACCAATGTCACATCATCGACCACCACCCCCTCACTTCTCATCCTATCAAGCAAACCAAATACACGCTGCCCGTGCCCATGAAGTGAAAGCCCACGAATCATCGCATTATAGCAGTGCGTGTCTTTCTCAGGTAAACCAGCAAATACTTGCTCAGCAAGATCCAATCGCCCACATTTCGCGTGCATATCAATCAAAGTTGTGCCCAAAAAGCAATTCACAACTAAATCGTTCCTCTCAACGTAGGCATGTGCCCACATGCCTTGACTCAGGGCCCCCAGATCACCACAAGCGATGATCAAAGCCACGAGAGTGATCTCGTTGGGCCGAGTCGAAGAAAGCTGCAATCTTTGAAAGAGAAAAAGGGTCTCCATACCAGAACCGTTGCTCTCAGCATCATTAGAACAGCGAGCATAGGCTGCTAGAATGCAGTTCCAAGTGGGCAGGTCTGGTTGAGAAATTTGATCGAATAGGTGGCGGCAGACCGCCAATTTGCCGCACTTTGAATAGAAGCTGACAAGGGCGGCTCGGAGGAAGGGATCGACTGGGTTGCCGCCGAGGTATTTGATCAAATGCGCGTGGAGTGAGAGGCCGTGGGGGGGCCACGGTGGGTGAGAGCAGGCTTTGAGGAGAGAGGGATAGGTGTGATCGTTGGGCTTGGGGAACTCGGGGCGGCTGAGGAGGAGTTCGGAGTAGAGGGAGAGGGCGAGGTGGGTGTGGCCGTGGGCGGCGAGGGAGGAGAGGAGGGTGTTGGAGAGGAAGGTGGAGGGGCGGGCGGCGCGGCGGAGGATGGAGGCGGCGTGGGAGAGGCCGAGGGCGGAGGAGAGCGGGGGGAGGGAGGCGGCGAGGAGGAGGCGGCTGAGGGGGTACGTGTGGAGAGCGAGGCCGCTGGTGATGAATTGGGCGTGGATTTGTTTGAAGGTGGCCGGGGTTTGGGTTTTAGCGTCGAGGAGGAGTAGAACGGGGTGGTGGCATATCGGGCGGGAGTGTTTCATGGACGGTCACATTTCCTGATAGGCTACGTGGCTTAAATGAGACGACCATGGCCAATTTGTATCATACGTTATTCTCATTAATAAGATGCCCATATAGGCTCGTTGATAACTATTTCATATTTAATCAGTTAACCAGAGATATTAACAAAAAAAGAAAGGTAGATGAACAGCATGTTTGATGATCAAGAGTCTATTTGGAAGTCTAAAATATTTGAGAAATTCTGCCAATGAGGACCCTGAAGCTATTGTGGGCAGTAGACCATGTGGCCTATCATTTATAAGAAAATAAAAATAAATCAATTGAATTATGTACTGAATATTAGGAAGTTCATTATTTAGAATATTCTAAGATAATCTTTGAGATTACTAGAATATTTTATATAATTTTTAAAATTACTAGAATATTCAACATGATCTTTGAAATTAGGAGGATCATATCATAATCGTCTATATATCTACCTGATTTTCTCTTCTTCATCTTTATATAAAGATACACATATTATAGTAAAATATAAGGAAGAAATCTTTTCCACCTACTTACTTGCTTTTCTCTATCTTTCTGATATTTTTTTATATGGTATCAGACCGGGTCATCATCAATCTAAGTTTTTCCTTTGATTAGTGCTTTCGGTAAGTTATTGTTGAAGTACCTTCTTTGCATGTAGGTGGAGACAAACAGTTGCTATATCTCATCTTTATCAACATGTCTGACCTTAGCTTAATTGGTAGAGCAGGTACCGATAGTGAGTATCAAGGGGGGCTATCGTGAATGCTACCATACCATCGACTATAACCAGAATCTTTCCCATACCTGGTCTTTCTTCCATATAATATCAGCAACTTATTTTCTTCCTTGGATAAAATAAGACTCAAAATATCATAAATTTTGTTAGTAAGGCCTTTCTTAATTATTGTCATCATTCTTAGATCATTGATAGTGATGTTTCTGAATACTTACTTTTTGTAAGTCCTTTTTTCATGATATTAAATTCCTTGACAATCATTCCTCGTTATTCTACCTAATGGAGTCAATATGCCTGTGAATTTATATGGTGATGTTGTCTTGACCAATAATATTACTTTATGTCATACTTTATATGCTTCTAATTTTATATATAGTCTTGTTTCGGTAAGCAAACTTATTCAAGACTTTAATTATGTTATTCTATTATTTTTTGTATTTTGTGCTCTTCAAAACCTTGCCCCTTGGAAGCTTATTGAATTGGATAAATTCTGGGATGATCCTTACTACTTTGAAGGCTTGACAATAAATCTTGCATGGTCAAATAAAGTTGATATTTTAGTTAATCTTTGGCATGCTCGATTAGGACATTGCTTTTATAAGCATTTGAAACTTGTCCTTTTTTTTAAGTACTCCTTTTGATTCAATGAATAATTATATTGTGCCAAACAGACAAAAAAGCTCTTTTCCTTAAGCATTAATAAATCTATGTCATCATTTGATTTAGTGCATCTTGATATATAGGGCTCATATCATACCCATCATATAAGGGAGCTCATTTCTTTCTCACTATTGTTGACGATTGCAAAAGGATCATTGGATTTACTTATTACAAAAAAAAATATGAGGCATATCAATGCTATATTAATTTTCATATTATGGCCAAAAATCATTTCGATGCCAATATTAAATTCATATGTAGTGTAATACTCAAGAGTTTATAGCCAGACCACCGAAATCATATCTCTTAGTACATAGGATCATATCACAAACTTCTTGTGTTGGGACACCAAAATAAAATAGGATGGTTAAGCATAAACATCGATATATATTAAATACTGCTCGTGCCCTAATATTTCAAGCCAACTTGGCTGTATCATTTTGGAGAGAATGTATTCTGACTGCCACCTTTTTAATTAACTTGAGTCCACATCAAAATTAAATGGCAAGAGTTCCTACGAATTTTTATTTCATAAACCATCCACTTATAATCATCTAAGAGTTTTTGATAGCCTATGTTATGTGCATGAGACATCCAGTAACAAATTTTAACCTTGTTCTTATGCTTGTGTGTTTGTTGGGTACCCTTTTGGTTAAAAGAGCTATCGTGTCTATGATTTAGAAGCTCATAAAATATTTACTTCACGTGATATTATCTTTCATGAGAATATGTTTTCTTATACTCAAACATTGCCTTCTTTGATACTACCTCCTTTTTCACAACCGAATCAAACTCAGTATGATATGCAACTACCTTTAGCAACCAACAATTTAATTCGTTTGAGCCAGATTCAAAGATAGGTCTCAAACCCTATTCTTTCTCATGAGTCATATCAAACATAAACTAATTTTATTGATTTGAACCAAATATCAAGTTCAAACTAAACTCTTGATGCAATTAATACTCTCTCTCCTAAACAACCTTCATCTTCTAAGACTATTGAACCTAACTCAAATCCCATCAGAGACAGGAAGCAACCTGTATGATTACAAGATTATATTATCAATGCTCTAGTAGTGGGAAGATCCCCAGACACATCTACCAATTCAGTGACCTTAATAGCCTTATCATATTTCTTGCTACCTCACTTGTTCTAAGCTTAATACTTTTCATCGAGTTTTTCTCTCAGCTATCATCTCTTATGAAGAACCTAAAACCTTCTCTCAAGCTGTAAAGGATCTTAAATGATGAGAAGCAATAGGACCCAAGCTCACAACTCTCTCGCAAAGTAATACTTGGATCTTAGAGCATCTACCACTTAGAAAGAAATCTATTAGATCAAAAAGGGTATATGTTGGATTGATGCCCCTAACCATTCTTACAAAAGGAACATCCCTTTTATAAGAGGCCAGTTTATCTCTCTTAAACCAGCAACGTAGCAACCTCGGGCACTCGAGTCGACCCTTTCACCGACCCCCGCAAGAGCAACCCAGAGTACTAAACCTCAAGTCGGCTCGCTGGAGACGAGCACCGCAGCACCGACCAAGGGACGTTGAGTGGCACCAGACCCGCCTTACCGGTGGCACCCACATCCCCGTGGGCCCAGACCCTACATCCGGACGAACCACGAGGGTGCGAGCTGGCCCAGCCAACAATCTCCCTTCAAGCGAAACAACCGAGAGTTTTTTTCCCTGCGGAGACTCGAACCCGAGACCTCGACTTTGATACCAATTGTTGGATCGATGTCCCTAACCATTCTTACAAAAGAAACGTCCCTATTATAAGAGGCCGGTTTATCTCTCTTAAACCAGCAGCGAAGCAACCTCAGGCACTCGAGTCGACCCCTCTGCCGACCCCCGCAAGAGCAACCCGGAGTACTAAATCTCGAGTCGGCTCGCTGGAGATGAGCACCGCAGCACCGACCAAGAGATGTTGAGTGGCACCAGACCCGCCTTACCGGTGGCACCCACATCCCCGTGGGCCCAGACCCTACATCCGGACGAACCACGAGGGTGCGAGCTAGCCCAGCCAACAGTATACAAAATTAAATATAGGCCAATAGCTTTATTGAGCAATTCAAGGTCAGTTAGTGACAAAGGGATACACACAAATAGAAAGACTTGATTATACTGAGATTTTTGCTTCGGTGGCTAAATTGACTATAGTACAATATCTCTTAGCAATTGCTTCTGCCAAATATTCACGGTTATATTAGTTGGATGTCAACAACGCTTTTCTCTATAGTGACCTTCATAAAGAAATATACATGATACCCCCATTGGAATTTCTAAAGCTAGGTGATATATGTATCTATTAGTTATATAAATCTCTTTAGGACTCAAGCAAGCATCGAGATAGTGGTTTGAAAAATTCTTCCACTCCTTGCTTCCATATGGCTACATTTAATCCAAAGCTAACCACTCTCTGATCACCAAACAGGATGAGGATTCTTTCACAACCATTCTTGTTTATATAAATGATGTGATTATTACAGGGAGCAACCCTTCGAAATGTCAAGCATTGAAGTAATTTTTGCAAGACAAGTTCCAAGTTCCATATTAAGGACCTGGGCCTCCTTTTATATTTTATTGGATTAGAAATGGCTTGATCACCTTTGGATATATTTATATTCCAATGAAAATATATACTTGACATTCTCCAGAGACCAAGATGTTAGGAACCAAGCCCACAAATTTTTTCACGACAATAACTCAAGCTCATGGTGGATGATAGAAAATTACTTGACGATCTATATCCATATCATCGATTGCTAGGGAGACTATTTATTTGACTATTACTAAGCCCGACATTGCATACTTGGTACATATTTTGATATAGTTTATGCAATATCCTTAGCAACCATACTTGGATGCGGTGTTTTGTATTTTGTGATATTTGAAAGGATCTCCAGGTCAAGGCATATTTTTTCAAGTATCAATACTTTTCAATTATATATTTATTGTGATACAAATTGTGCAGGATGTCCTATAACAAAGCGCTCCATAATAGGCTTCTATGTATCTTTAGGAGATACTCCAATTTATTGGTGTGCCAAGAAGCGGACAACAATGTCTCGTTCCTCTACAAAGATCAAGTATCGAACTATAGCACACACCATCAGTAAATTATTATGGCCATGAGCCCTTTTATTTGATCTTAGTGTTCCATATCATGGTTCCATTTTTCCTTATTATGATAATCAAATAGCTTTGCATATTACCGTAAATCTTGTATTTTATGAGCAAATCAAATATATAAAAATTGATTATTATTTTATCAGAGAGCGATTACAGTCTCAAGATATTGCTACTCGATATATTCCTACGTATTGTTAGCTCGTAGATATCTTTATCAAAACTCTTGACTGTGATCATTTTCAAGAGATTATATGCAAGTTAAATATTCGAGATCTCCATTCTCCAACTTGAAAGGGACTATTAGGAATGTACAAAATATTAGAGAGTATATTATCTAAAATATTCTAAGATATGATCTTTAGAGTTGCTAGAATATTTTACTTGATCTTTGAAATTGCTAAAATATTCTACATGATCTTTGGGATTGCTAGAATATTCTACATGATCTTTGGGATTGCTAGAATATTCTACATGATCTTTAGGATTGGGAGGATCATACCATAATCTCCGAATTACCTACTTGATTTTCTCTTCTTCACCTTTATATAAGAATGTATATATCATAGTGAAATACAAAGAAAAAAATCTTTTCTAATTACTTGCTTTTCTTTATCTCTCTCTGGTATTTCTTCACAAGAAGAGTACTATTAGAACAACTCAAAAATAAATCTCAGGACATGTGCCCATACCATTTATAGTTCCCTACATTATTGTTTCTCTAACAAAAGGAAGTTAATCACTGTGAAAGATGGAATGTAGAATAGATATATATGTCTAATCTATTGATGAACCCTTATGACACATGAAAGGAAGATAAATTTTGCTTAAAACAAAATTAACCATAATCTTTAGAAAAGTGAATTACTAAATCAAACTTCCACTAACATAAAAAAAAATGGCCAGGAAGGTAAACTTTCATTTGGAGCTACGCTAATACAATGAAAGGAGATGTTATTTAGATACCTACTTATTAGACTTGTCCAAAAAATGTTATAATCCATAAATTACTTAGAAACATACAAGGTACCAGTTCTTTGAATATCTTTGCTAAGAAAAAAAAATTGTGGCTTGTAAATAACATCAGGTATGTAAATATTATATTAAATAACAAAAACTACATAGAAATGCACAAGGGATGAGTATTCTATTTTATGTAGCTTAGAGGAGACCAATAGGTAGTAAAGATGCATTGATCAATATTTTATTAAGTGGATAGCAAGATAGTGGTTTATTGATGATGTCTAAATGTTAAAAGCTACTGGAGAAATTAATCAGTTATAAAATTTAGAATTAACAACCTCGTCATGAATGCACAATCTACTAGACCACCAAATGAAGGACATTCAAGACTATATCAATTAATTGAAAGAAAGGAGGACAACATATCTGCACTAATGTCAAACTAGAAGATCTAGATCCTCCTTATATAGTATAAATCATAATTTTTATAGGCATAGCTCTCAACTTCAAAAGTTTAAAGTAAAAGGTGAATATTTTAAAAATGATAAGATCATTTGCAATATCTCAACCTTTAGATTTACAAGGTCTAATAGATTTTTAGTAAGAAGTGATATCGAGATATCTTCTCATCTTAATCTATTACTTCACAAATATACTTTTAATCCCAAAATCTATCTACCAATCTAAAACCCTTCACTAAATATTTAACTCAATCATCAAGTAACAAACCGGAGAGTCATTAATAGATAGAAAACATGACATGGATATCCTGCATTAAAAATTTGATACCTAATTCTTAGCTTGGGATTATAAGTGGCTCTAAAGTGGAGCTGCTTCCTCTCCATGAGTTATAATAAGTTATTATCATGTTAGCTCTCCAATCACTAATATAAAAGTAATGAGATTATTGCTAACTATGTCATGCCCCAAATCTAGCACCTAATTTAACTATGGGATGGCAGCACACTTCCTAGGACAAGATCCTAAAGAAATGTAAAGCCTTAAAATTTATTAAAATCTAAAATCTTTGAGTACATAATTGATCTTGATTTATAACAAATGTCATACATTAACAAATACCAAACATCATATATTTTACAGAACTTGATCATCTGACTATATTAATGATGCTCTATCTAATCAATGCTTTCAATCATAGTCCAGCCAGCTAAATACCTTATCTTGTAATTCTAAAAAAGAAAAAGGAATAGAAATGGTTGTGAATTTTACAGTCTATTAAGAATTTCTACACATCCACACCATCATAATAATAATAGATAAGAAGATAATATAAAACTTTAAGTAATTTACATACCATAAAATACTATGGTCATGCATAATAATGTATGTCATGCAATGTAAAATATTATATCATATAACCATCACAATCACCATATATCAGATCTAATCACCTTAGGGTGCTCAACTCTAGATTATGATAATCATATTTTCGACCTGTGATGGGGTATCAACAGTTCTACATTTTTAGTCTATGATAGGGCATCAATAACATGGCTAGTCCCAAGGACTACCATAATCATTTTACTAGCCCGTGACGGGGCATCAACAATACTACATTTTTGGCCTATAGCGGGATATTAATAGTACTACATTTCTAGCCTGTAGAAGGATATCAATATATAGCTAGTCTAGAGTACCACAACCTATTATGCAATCATAAAACTCATTTCATACTTGTTGAGAAATTTAAAAAAAAAAACATACTCTTTTACAAAATTCAATGTACATGATTATCATAACTTGTCCAACCAAGATCAACATTATATAAAACATAATTCATATAAAACTATATATGCTTAATAGATAAATATATAATGAATGGCTATCAAACATCATATATACTTAATAAATAAGTATATAACATGCAACTATCAAACCATATAGAGCAAAATTATCGATGCACAAAATTATTTTTATATAAATATGTGATCCATGTCCAGGAATCCTTATATCTATTGATGATAGGTTTAACACACAAAATGTGAATCCACATCCTAGTCCCCGAAATAGATATAAATGAACTTGTCTAACATTTTCCTATCCAAAAAATTATTCCCCTACAAAACTAAGATTACTATTAATAATATCATAAAGTAAAATTTATTTATTTTAGATCTTCTACTGACTCTCCTGGGGTTACCAAAGTTCCTAAATCCTTGTTCCTGCAAGAACTCAACCTAGTAGTTGAGAGAGAGGAGAGAAAAGACAAAGAGATGAGAGAAAGAAAAGAGAAGAAAGAGAAAAAAAAACCTCTCTCTCTCCCCCTTCCTCTTCTTCTTTCTTCGAATAGAGAACCCTCTTCCCATCTTTCTTCTTGCCATGAATATGAAACTCGGGTTGGCAACCAATAGCAATGCCCGGTGGTGATGGTAGCAGCTCCAGTTCTTGACAATCGGAGCACAACCATGTCTAGCAATGATGATGGTTTGGTGGAAGAAGAAAAGAAAAAAGGAAAAAAAGCTCTCAGTCGCTCACCTCTTCTTCTTTTTGACATGGCATGGCAAGCTTAGGGCCAACCACCTGTAGCTACTCTCAACGATAGCGAAGATGATGACCCTAGCAGTAGCCCTAGCTATCGGTGATTGGTGGATCAATGAAGAAAAAGAAAAAAAGAAAAACAAGGAGACCTTGTTTTAACTTAGATCCGATTCTATGTTGGTCCAATTCCAATGGCAAACCACTCTCTCAAAATCAAAAGAAGAGGAAGAAGGAGGGAGACCAATTTACCTTGGTTCTAATAAGATCTCGTAGCTGATTTGTCAGAAAAATCTTAAAGATTCACTAACAAAATCAAGAGCAATCACCAACGATGGACAGAGTTTTGATGGGGTGGCTTGTGGGATGGGGAGTCCTTTTTATCAACCAACATTTGGGGTTTTGAGGTTGTCCTAGATTCCTTTCCCCATCAAAGTCAAAAAAGAGAAAGACTCCTATCGGGAGTCTTCCTTTCCATCAGACTTTTTTTTTGATTTGGGCCTACCAGGAGCCCAAAATTGTTGGGCCTTACATTCTCCTTCACTTAAAATAATTTCATTCTCGAAATTAGTTTATTTAAGATTTTAATTTTAAAAGTATCCAACCCTCATGTCATCGTCAAGCTCCCAAATAATCTACCTTCCAAGTTTTTGTTTATTTTTTAAGGTCTTAACATAAGAAAATTATGTAACATTCAAACTAGATTCTTTCCATCCATAATATATATCGAATTCTTTTAATCTCTATCTAATGAATATTAATGTCTCAACTTTGAATTAAAATATAATAAAATTTATTACTCTTGATTAACTCTACATAGAAATCATAATTGATCCTATCTATATTATCAATACAAACAAAAAAAAACTTAAGTATTAAATACTCTTTAGAATCTAAAACCTTCTTTCTTCTCTTAGCATTTTCCATGATTTTATAATTAGACTTTTATCTTAGAAAAACCTCAATCCCTTTCAAACAATGAAATTACAATGTCAAAACTAAAAGAAGCTTTGTATCAAAATATTTCAGATCCAAGCGTGGTAAAATAATCATCAACATGTTTACTTTAAATTGGAAGATATCCAAAATTTCTCTTAAAATTCTTTATACTATGAGAACCTACTAATAAAATTACATGGCTACACCTACAGACTAGCTAGAAAATTAATAATTATCTTTCTTTATCAGTAAAATCATTCTTTACTAGAAACTAGCTCAAGTTTTCTATTATAATAACTTTGAGGTTGACGAATCAATGTTTCTAACCAATTTTAAAATAACTTAAGTCATCACACTTTCATTGCACACTTTGATACAAATTTATTAAATTCTCTAGTTTTATTAAATGAATTCTGACAAAAATATGACTTTATACTAAATTTAAAAGATCCAACCTTTTAAAAGAAAAACTTTTAAGTTTCTTTATCCTGTCCATACGTCAAGCATATCACATCAAGATTAAACCTTGATCCACTTTCCTTGTTTAAAGTCCTTGCATATTTCAACATCTTTCTAGAACCCCTTAAGTCTAGAATAATTTTAAGTAAATTAATCCTAGGTTTACTTGACAATCAATTAGACAATTCTAAATTGATCTCTCTTTTTAAAAGCTCAATTTTGAACTTTAATAAATTAAAAAATCTCGAGTTAGTATCTCTATGAATAAAATCAACTCAACTATTTGATATAAAACTTCATCACAACCCTTAGCATCAATAAATTAACTCACTTGAAGCCTGCCTCTTATGTTAAATTTATAGAAGTCTACAAAAATCAATTTCTCCATTCAATACATATAATGAGATTTATTCATAAACTTTAACCTTGGCTTAGAATTTAATATACTCAATAATCTCCAGTAATATTAAGAAAATCAAGCAATCCAATCCAAGATGGAAATTAAATTATCAAAAAATCTATTAAAATGCTTGTCCCATGTCCATAGAATATAATCTAATTTATCAATAGGGAATTACACATATATGCAGCATAATAAATTTATTTTTTCTCTACAATCTAGTTTCATTCATAATTCATATACAAGTTCAATCCTTGAAGAAATATTCAACTCTAATATCATGAAACTTATGTCACACTTCAAACAATGTTTAATAATAAACTTGAGATCAACAATTAATAACAAAATTACAGGACTTTAGTACATGATTTGTATCTATAGCCTATTAGCATAACAACCTATATTTAAAGGTCAATATCTCATATACTTTAATCAAACTCTTACTTATGATCAAGAGATATAAATCTTTAGCCCTTTTTGTACTTATATTAGGTCAATCTCACTATTAAGATTAAAGACAAAGTCATATAGCTCTTTTGCATTTATAATATATCAAATTTCATGCACACCTTGTATCATAATATCTAATAATCTATAATCCATGCTCTTGATTTATTTATGTTATTTCTGCCATATCTCTAGTCACTTATATCACAATTCCAAGTGATTATAATTTAAATTTTGATATCACTCATATCATAGTCTCAAGTGATCAAAATCTAAGCTCTGATACCATTCTATCACATCCCGAACTCGGTACCCAATTTAGCTATGCAATGGCCAACCATACATTCTCTAGGGCAAGATCCTAGAGCATATGCAAGACCTTAAAATTTATTAAATTCTCAAATTTTTGAGTACATAATTAATCTCAATTCATAGCAGATATCATACATTAACAAGTACCAAATGTCATAAGTTTTACATAACTTGATCATCTGATTGTATTGATGATACTCTATCCAATTAATTTTTTCAATCATAGTCCAATCATAGCCAAATACCTTATTTTGTAACTTTGAAAAAGAAAAAAGAATAGAAAAGATTGTGAGCTTTATAGTCCAGTAAGAATTCTCACACATCCATACCATCATAATAATAATAGATAAGAAGATAATATAAAATCTTTAAATAATTTACATATCATAAAATACTATGGTCATGCATTGTGAGAACTGGGCCGTTGGGCTGAAGTCGGCAGGCCCAACCAACTTCAACCCAGCGAAGGATAAAAATAAAAAAAACTGGGCGAAGACAGAGAACAGGGGAGGTCTTCGCTCAACCAAATCGAACGTCGGTAGGGTCGGGGAGGGAGAGAGAGCCGTGGAGGGCTTGGAGGTCATCGGTGAGAGAGTCGTGGAGGGGGGGCCTTGATCGATCGAGGAGTTGCCCTGTACGGTGAGGAAACCATCAGGAGTTTCCTTAAATCTCCCTCCACCGTCGTCGAATCGGGCCCATCGAGTCCTCCCATACCGTCCTCCTCTCTGGCGAGCATCCAAGAGATCGTCGAAGCCGGTGAGTTTTTCCTTTTAGTTAATAATTTTGGGCAGATTAATGGGATTTTAGGAGGATTTTGTTTGGATTTTTGTTCGGCTTGGGGCCATGGACTGCCGGTGCCGTGCTACCGGTTCGCTTCGGTCCACCGAGCTCCTCTCGGTGATTACCTTCTTTGGTCGCCGGTGACTGTGAGGAGGTCGGCTCAGTTGAGCCGAGAGAGAAGGGGGGGAGTTCGGTGGAGACGATGAAGAGAAGAAGAGAACGGTGAAAAAGAAAAAAAAAAGGAAAGAAGAAAAGAAAAAGAAAAGAAAAAAAATATGGAAAAGGAAAAAAAAATCTACCTAGGGTTTGAGTCGCCGGTATATTTTCCTGAGTGCTGGAGCTGCCGCGGGTGGCTCACCCGAGACTTTTCCTGTTATCACGAAAGAGAAAGAAGGGAGAGAAAGATGAGAGAGAAAGGAGAGAAGATGAGGAGAGAGAAAATTGGGGGGAAAGCTTTCTTTTTCAAAATTCGTGAAACTGGGATTTGATTTGAATAAAAAATTATTTGTATTATAAGGGCAGCCTTTTGAACAGAAGGATCTTGTGTAAACCAATATCGGATATTTTGGATTGGCTCTATGATGGTAAGGATCTCTGGACCTGTTCACCAATTATATATATGTATTTATTTTGACATGGGTTGATACGTGCGCATATGCATTGGTATGCATGATTTATTTTGCATAGAATAGTTTGAATTTTTACTTTGGTCAGTACGATTATTATTATTATGAGCTATATTCCTGTATTACATGTTTTATCAAATAAAGTGATATTTGTATGGCTTGGACCGTAATGCCGGTCAGTGAAAGAGTTGAGATTTCATGATTTGACATCATGATATGATTTCATAAGATGAGATGAAATGATAAAGTGTTAAGTAAAAATGGTGTTTGGACTAGCTATGCCATGATAGTACCATGGTTTCTTAGTGTACCAGTCACAGGCAGGAGTGTGACAAATTGTGTGCTAGTCACAAGCTGGAGTGTGACAAATTATGTGCCAGTCACATGTGGGATTGTGATAATAGTGTGCCAGTCACTGGCAGGAGTGTGACAACAGTGTGCCAGTCACAGGTGGGAGTGTGACTGTGGCTAGCCCAGAACCCTAAAGAAGGATGATTTAATTGAAAACTTAAAAAGGAAACATGATTTTGAAACAAATTTTATTATATGTGACACTTAAGTTATTTAATTTCATGGCATGATGTGTACTCTTATATCTTTGCTATTTTCAAATTATTACTATTGATGGTGACCGTTTGGAGACCTTACTGAGCTGTAAAGCTCACAATCCTACTTCTTTCTTTCACAGAGTTGTGCAGAATTCAGGCTTGGTGAAGAATGAGATTTTTGAGGTAAGTAACTCTCGTGTACCTAGGCCTTGCATGATCTCTAGGATAAAACCTAGGATTTGTGCGGCCGGTCGTGTAGCCGATTTCGATTTTGGATTCGAGGCATGACAGAGTAGTATCAGAGCAAAGGTTTAAGATCAAGTGACCTAGTTAGTGAGAGTGGGATTGAATATTCCAAAGTAATTATCGATACTGAGAATTAATTTAATTCCTTTTGATATGTGTATGTTATAGTTTCAAGGATTTTGCTAGGTATAGGAGGCTTGCTTGAATAAAATATTGGATTTAAACTCCCCTAGCTTAATTTTTTGGAAGATTGTCATCGAGACTAGGCAATAGATATATGGAAGTATATTTTGAGTTATATTATGGATTTGATTTAATTTGGAAATCTAATATAATTATAGACTATGATATAGGTGATTAAGAATTAGTATGATGATTATTAAAACATGACAGAATGGTATCAAAGTTTGATTTATGATCATTTGGTACAATGATACAAGTAGTTAGGGAATAATGTAGTGATTATTAGGACATGGCAGAATAATATCAAAACTTCGATTATGATTACTTGGAACTACAACATAAGTGATCGAGACATATCATGGAGAATATTGAAGCTTAGCTCATGTTTATTAAAGATTGTAACATAAGTGATTGGGATATGATGTGAATGATATCAAAATTTAAGTTTTGATCACTTGGAGTTGTGATATAAGTTCTTGGGATACAATTTGAATGATATTGAAATTTGAGTTATGATGGACTGTGATTTAAGAGGTATTTAAATTTAGTGTCATGACTAGTCAAGACATGAAGTTGAAAAAAAAAATTGATTTGAAGGTTAGATTTATAATCTTTAGATATTATACACAAGATCTAGCATATGATTAGTATCAAAGAGGATCATGATTTTTACCTGTAACATAAGTAATGGGATTGATCCTAGATGAATGTAAGAGTTGGATGATTTGTACTCTTTAATTATGCTAAGTAAGCATATTATGAATATTCGGAGCTAGATAAGATGCGAGAAATGGATTTGATCTATCTTTAGAAGTGTTGGCCTGAAAAATATGGTGTGTTGAATATGGATAATCAATGGCTAATTGAATGACGTGGGGTTTCCTAAACTTGATATGAATGGAGAATCATGATAAGAAATCATGTGAGGGATATTGTAGAGTTGGATAAGATGCATCTTTGCCTTTGATAAGTGAGTGGACCCAAGCATCAAGAGTACTGGCCTAAAAATATAGTATATTAATGAGTTATGTCGAATATATATGTTCAATTATCAATTGAATGATTTTGGAATACTGAACCTGATGTAGATGGATTATGATAATATATTAGTTCTATTATCGGATTGTTGATTTTTGGAACTGTTGTATGAAGATGTTTAGAGTATAGGTTATGCAAGAGTTAAAAATATAAGAGAGGATATGTTTTTAATGAATATGTATGATTGAATATATATATAAGGAAAAATGTGTTTATGATGATATATAGCTTTGTAACTCTCTATTGGTGGATTAGGTTATATCATGTCGGCATGGCATGTATATTTTGATGGAATCTTGATAGTCTAAATTACAGTTTTGATTGGATTACTGAATCCATATATGGATTATTAATGAAATTATGTAATCGAGAATGGGTTTGGCATAATGTATAGATTTACAATTGGTGGAGTAAATGATATTATGCCATGCACATCTTGGTAGAATCCTTGATGGTGTAGGTTAGCGGTTTGTGATTGAATTACTGGATCTATTTTATAATTATTGGAGATTATTGGATATGTTAAACACCAAGTCAAATTAAGATCTATAAGAAGAATTAAGTTACCCTGTTACTGATGTTGTATTGAGCAAAGAGATTGGTGTTAAGAAATTTATATGGATTTAGTCTATGAGAGACAACATTTTTGATGGTTTGATAAATGATGTTAAGAGTTATGATAAGATAGTTCTATGAGCGATAAGATGATCGATTCCTTATATAAGAGCATTGATTAAAAGCCATGTACTTGTTAGAATTAATGATAATTTTCCAAGAGAAGATATTGATTTAGATTGACTAATTGAATTGTCAAAAAAAAAAAGTATGATTAATCCATACTTGAACTAGAATTATTGAAGTCATAAAAAGGATGGTAAAATTTTGAAAGACTTTCAATATAAGAACCGGGTCAGGATAAACCTTGATATGACTTGATGGTTGATATGAAATTAGCTCGATTGAGATTTATGAAACTAGGATTTGATTTGAATAAAAAATTATTTGTTATTATAGGGGCAGCCTTCTGAACAGAAAGACCTTGTGCAGACCAATATCGGATATTTTGGATTGGCTCTACGATGGTAAGGATCTCTGGACCTGTTCACCAATTATATATATGTATTTATTTCGACATGGGTTGATCCGTGTGCAAATGCATTGGTATGCATGATTTGTTTTGCATAGAATAGTTTGACTTTTTACTTTGGTCGATACGATTATTATTGTTATAAGCTATATTCCTGTATTACATATTTTATCAAATAAAGTAATATTTGTATGGCTTGGACCGTAATGCCGGTCAGTGAAAGAGTTGAGATTTCATGATTTGACATCATGATATGATTTCATAAGATGAGATGAAATGATAAAGTGTTAAGTGAAAATGGTGTTTGGACTAGCCATGCCACGATAGTATCGTGGTTTCTTAGTGTGCCAGTCACTGGCTGGAGTGTGACAAATTATGTGCCAGTCACAGGCTGGAGTGTGACAAATTGTGTGCCAGTCATAGGCAGGATTGTGACAATAGTGTGCCAGTCACAGGCGGGAGTGTGACAACAGTGTGCCAGTCACATGCTGGAGTGTGACCGTGGCTAGTCCAGAACCCTAAAGATGGATGATTTAATTGAAAACTTGAAAAGGAAACATGATTTTGAAAAAGATTTTGTTGTATGTGACACTTAAGTTGTTTAATTGCATGGCATGATGTGTACTCTTATATCCTTGCTATTTTCAAATTATTATTATTGATGGTGACCGTTTGGAGACCTTACTGAGCTGTAAAGCTCACAACCCTACTTCCTTCTTTCACAGAGTTGTGTAGATATTCGGGCTTGGTGAAGAATGAGATTTTTGAGGTAAGTGACTCTTGTGTACCTAGGCCTTGCATGATCTCTAGGATAAAACCTAGGATTTGTGCGGCCGGTCGCGTAGCTGATTCCGATTCTGGATTCGGGGCATGACATGCATAACAACACATATCATGCAATACAAAATATCATATCATATAATTATCACAATCATCATATATCAGATCTAATCACCTTAGAGTACTCAGCTCTGGACTACTATAATCACGTTTTCATTCTATAATAGGGCATCAACAGTTTCACATTTTTGACCTATGGTAAAGATCAATAATATAGCTAGTCCTGAGAGCTACCACAATCATTTTCTTGTTCCATGGCAGTACATCAATAGTATTATATTTTTGGCTTATAGTGGGGCATTAACGGTACTGTATTTCTAGTCTGTAGCAAGATATCAATACATGGCTAGTCCAGAGTATAATATCAAAGCATTAAATTATTTTTATATAATAGGTGATATATGTTCAGAAACCCTTATCTCTATTGATGATAGGTTTAATATACTAAATATGAATCCACATCCTAGTCCCTGAACTAGATATCAATGAATTTGATCAATATTTTATTATCCAAAAAATTATTCTCCTATAAAACCAAGATTACTATTAATAATTTCATGAAGTAAAATTTATTTATTTGAGATCTTCTATCGACTCCCCCAGGGTTACCAGATTTTCTAAATCCTTATTCCCACATGACCTCAACCTAGCAGGTGAGAGAGAGGAGAAAGAAAAGATCAAGAGATGAGAGAAAGAAAAGAGAAGAGAGAGAAAAGAACCAATCTCTCTCTCCCTTCCTCTTTTTCTTTCTTCAAATAGAGAACCCCCTTCCAATCTATGTTCTTGTCATGAACATGGAACTCAGACTGACAACCAACAGCAATGCTTGGTGATGATGGCAGTGGCTCTAGTTCTTGGTAATTCGAGCACGGCCATGTTCAGCGACAACGATGGCTCGATGGAAGAAGAGAAGAAGAAAGGGAAAAAGAAAAAGCTCTCGGTTGCTCACCTCTTTTTCTTTTTAACATGGTATGGCAAGTTCAGGGCTAGCTAACTGTAGCAACTCTTAACGATGGTAAAGATGATGACCCCAGTAGCATCCCCAGTTTTGATGATCGATGGATCAAGGAAGAAAAAGAAAAAGAGAAAAATAAGGAGACCCTGTTCCAACTTAGATATGGTGCTATGCTAGTCCAATTCCAACAGCAAACCACCCTCTCAAAATTAGAAGAAGAGAAAGGAGGGGAACCCAATTTACCTTGGTTACGGTGGGATCTCATGGCCAATTCATTGAAAAAACCTCGAAGATTCATTGCCAAAATCAAGAGCAATGGAGGAGTTTTTCCTCACCGGTGATGGACAGGGTTTTGATGGGGTGGCTTGAGGGATAGGGGATCCTTTTATCAACCAATACTTGTGGTTTGGGAAAGTCCTTTCCCCATCGAAGTTGGAGAAAAGGAAGACTCCTATCGGGTGTCTTCCTTCCCATCAGACTTTTTTTTTGATTTGGGCCTATTAGGAGCCCAAAAGAGATGGACCTTACAAACTATATAGTCTTCAATCTATAATTATTTTAACATATTTTAGTTTTGTCTTTATCTAAGATCATGCATTTTCTTACTTTGTTTTATTATATGGTTATGAACCTACTCTAGTTTTACTTTACCAGAATTTTTAAAAAATCTTATTTCACACCCCAAATTGACAAGTTATGTATTAATCTACATAAAAAATTAATAAATTATGATCTATAAAAATCTAAGGATAAGATAAAGTATGTTTACACAAAGTTGAAAAAAGAAAATATCTATTTATTATCAATTTTCTTTTTCTTATTTAGGGGAAAATAATTACTATCCAGTAATAGTTATGTCTAATTAATAATAGCTATTAGATGTTATTTGTGATGCCAAAACCAAGGTACCCATGAATAATTTGCATTGTTTTGATTATACACATTGGATCACAATGAGCTCAATAGGAAAGCCCTCATTGAGTTTCTGGAAAGGCCCAGCTTTGAGGAGGGCCAATGATCATGTCGGTTGACTTCGAGCTGAGTTGGGTGGACCTACTTATTGACTACCTCGACAACGGTGCCCTCTCGACCAATCTAGCTAAAGCTCGAAAGGTCAAACGATAGACCTCTGGTATATCCTTTTAGGAGGTAAACTTTATAAAAAATCATACTCTTTATTTTTACTTAAAATGCCTTTGATATATAGTTCAAGACCGACTATGTCCTTTGAGAATTATATAAAGGCATCTGTTGCAATTACCTAAGGGGCAGAATGATAGCCTACAAAATGCAATGAAAAGGATATTACTAGCTAACCATGCAGCAAAATATCACCGAGCTTATCAAAAGATGCAATCAATACCAAAGGTATGCCTATATTCAACATTGACCAACAATAAAGCTCACCCCAATCTTAGCCCCATGGCCCTTTTTATAGTGGGGGGTTGATATTTTTGGTCCATTTTTATAATCGATCAAGTAAAATAAAATTTCTCATTATCGCAATCAACTACTTCATAAAGCATATCAAAGCTAAGCCACCAGCATGATCACTGAGAACAAAGTTGAGGACTTTATTTAGAAACTAATTATTTGTCAATTCAGGTTATCCCAAGCTATCATCATCGATAATGGATGATGATTTGATAATTCAAAAATCAAGGAGTTTTGCAAAGCTTCATATTAACCATGGACTTACCTCCATAAATATCCTCAGTCCAATAGAGAGATTGAGCCAATTAATTGAACTATTTTATAGGAGCTGAAGATAAAGTTGAACTGAGCCAAAGGACTCGAGGTCAAAGAGTTGTTTATCATTCTATGGGCATGGCAGACCACATCTCAAGTTTTGACTCGAGAGATGCCTTTCAACAAATCCTTCGAAATCGAAGTGGTGATCCTAGTCAAGATTGGTCTCCTTATGACCTAAGTCAAAAACTATGTCGAGTAAGCTAACCCCGATCAACTTCATGTAATCATCGACCTACTTGAACAAATTAGAGAGAAAGCTTGGATCAAGATGGCCTCATACAAACACTGGGTGGCCCAATATTATAATGCCAAAGTCAAGATGATGATCTTTGAACTAGAAGATCTCATATTTGATGAGTAAAGATGTCTAAGCCCATCGGGTGAGGCAAGTTATTCTCAAATTGGAAAGGCCTATATCAAATCTCTAAAATTATTTGATTAGAAACTTACAAACTAGAAAAACTTGATAACACGACTATCCCTCTCACTTGGAATGCAAAAAATCTAAGGATGTACCATCATAAGCTTCCGAGCTTGTATTATTAATATTAGTAAAACATATTATTATTTCTTTGATTTTTTTTAGGATTATAAAAATTTTCAAGTGACAAAGGTCAAAACTAACCATCGAGAAAGCAACTAAGAAAAACTGACTGAGATCAGAACCAAACTAACCTTCGAGAGGCACCCTAGCTCTAGTTAGGATCTCTAGATAAAAGATCGAAGGCTTATCTACTAAAGGGAGACATTAAGGCTCTAGCTCGGATGTCTTTAACTTAGTCAATCAATCTCTTAGAGATATCCTGGCTCTAGCTAGGATTCCAAATATGTGCTCGATAAATGTCGACCAGAAGAAGACACCCTGACCCACATTAAGACCTTCAAACTCAAGATCAGGGATGCCCAATCTTAGAAGATTTTGGCTTTGGGCAAAAATTTGACTACGACTGAACGATGATGATGACTACAATATGACTATGAAAATGTCTTAACCTTAGCTAAAAAATCTATGCTCAGGAAATCTCGATTACAACTACTCCAAATTAAAACTGCTAAAGAAAAAAAGCTTCAACTTCGGTTAGGATAGAAGTGACTTCAGCTACAACTTGAAGCCAGACTTAAGGGCCTACTACTATGACTCCAACTTCAAAATGAAAAAAGCTAAGCATACAAACAAGATATAAAGTTGAGTACAAATTGAATCTTCATTAAGGGACTTCGGTTATGGTTGCTTCAACTAAAAAATAAAATGAGAAGTCCAAACTACAAAAAAAAAGTGCAAAAAACTATAGAATCTGTGCAACATCGATCCTCAACAAAAGGCTCCACTTCCACCATGATTTCGACCATGGGCTCGACTACAACCTCGACTTCGATGGCTACAGTGGGCTCAGCCAGGGGCACATTGAGCATGAAAGAGTTGCCAACATTTGTATCATCCTCCTGAGCCTTATCATCTAATATCTCGAGGATGGCTTAAGGAACAGCTCCAACATGCACACCATCTTCTTTCACCTCATCTTCTAGATTCATCTCAGAGGTGGCCCCTAAATTCATGCTATCTTCCTTGGCCTCATCTTCACTTTTCTTAAGATTTAAATAACCTACATTGACTCCAAGGAAGAGTCAAGCCACCTGGCCTAACAGTGATTGAAGCCCATACTGAAGGCCGAGGCGAATCATTTGCAATCTCCACCTCAAAAGCTTTAATTAGAGACTTTGTATGCTTTCACGACCTAAAGCTTGGCCTCAAAGATGGTTGTCGACTTCTTTGATCATGGCCCTCACCTTGGCCCTCTATATCACCTCCTCGTCCATCTGCCGAGCCACCTCGTTGGCCTCTAGCCTCCTCTCTAACTTGATGACCCTACTCCACTGGAAATCAGTCAACACCCATTTGAAAGTGACCCCCCTTCAAGGATCCCCTTTTCATTAAGGGCCATCTAGAGGTCGAAGTGAACTTGAGAAGCCTCCTCAGTTGCCTTCTTTTCTTTCTCCTGGGTAGCTAAGACCTGTACCTTGGTAGCAAGAACATTATCATCTAGTTTCCATCTTAAATTGCAGAAGCTGAGGACCCTCTCACTCAGGATGGAGAAGTCATGAATGAGTTACAAAAAATAAAGAAAATCTTATGTTTGTGATATTAGAAATAAATTGAGCAGCATGTCAGAAGGAAACTTACCAAGAAAAGCCCATTATAGCCCGAGATCACCTCTTCATCAACATAGCGAGCTTTGCTTGCAAATTGATAGATTGGCAAAAGTACCATCTATGTAACTCATGGGTGAGCTACTCATCTTGAAGTCCAGAATCAGACCTCTGAATGGACTTTGTCAAGTAATGAACCCCTCCTCGATCCTGGATGAGAAGGGTCTGCATCAGCCTATGGAGCCGAAAAGCTTGGAACAAAAGAGGATGGTGTAGTCCTTATTGATGGAACGATAACCGGTAGAGGAGAGTGGCCCCAATGCATCACTAGGCTTGGCACTTGACCCAAATTTGGCAAGGCCGGTGGAACCGACCTCAAGGAGATTATGGCGATGACCTCTAGCTCATCATTGATATCAACTAGCTCAATGTTGGAGGACCCTAAGTAAGTGTTGGTGCAAGATGAGAGGGAACCTTTATCCTCTGCTTATTCTTGTTCTTTGACAACGAGGCCTCACTGCTTGAAGAAGAAGCTGACCTCTTCTTCAAGGCAGATCCCAAATATTCCAGGGTTTTTCTCATCACCACAAAACTGAGCATAAAATGTCAGTCTTCAAAAAAAAGAAAAAGAAAAATGCTACAAAAACCAAAATCAAAGAGCATAATTTAAGGAGATTGGCCATATCTCGAGTACATAGCAAGCTGATCCCGATGTTATACAAAGCTTAATCAATTATGAGCTCCTTTAGCAGCAGTATCTCGATGTCGCACAACCTTTTGAAGTGCTCCTTGTCCTTGAGGAGTGGCACTACTTGCTTATTTGGAGAAACTTGAGGATGGCTTCAACGACTACTATATCCCCAAAAGAAATAGAAAGATATGAAAAACAAATGACATTTTCAACCATGAATCGAATAAGGCAACCCATGATAAAGTGGCAAGCTGACTACCTCCTCGAGGTGAGAAGTACCACCAATCATTTGATTGAGGGTCAACCCAACCCATTTGTAACCTTACTCTCTATATAAAAAGGGGCAAAGGGAAGCCTCAGGTAAATAACCTCTTTTAAAATATAACTAGAATCCAAATTCCATCACTTTTTTCACTTTGATCTGCTATTGTCAATGCTTCAATTGACTTAAACATTAAAGGATCTTTCATTGGAGAAGCTCCAATAAATAAACTTTTTTACAAGTCTCCTAGAGAAAGTGCTCTTGGCACAAGATCCTTCCATTTTAGTAGGCGACCAATCTCCATCTCGAAAGGAGACCGAGCCCAGCACAACGTATCTAAAGACTTGCAGCAACATGTTATATAATTCATAGTATTTTGAATATCTTGTCAAAGTTTTTTATATTAAGTTTTTAATATGTGAATATAAAATAATAGAACATATAATATTACATCATGCTTGATGGTTTAAAATATGAACTCTTAAAAAGATTTAGAGAAATATGCATGTATGAAGGGAAAAAAATCTTTAGAAGATAAAGATTTTTTTTAAAAAAAAGAAAATAAAGAGAGATCTTTTCAACAATCATTTTAATTATTTCAAAAGATATGATGATTTCAAAATGAAAAAGGATAGAACATCTCTTGGAAATCAATGAAATAATAAACTAATTATCAGAATATAGTTATTTTGTAAAATAATTAAATGTTCAATAATATAATATCACTCCTACTATTATTCTTTTTGATTTCTAAATAGTAATACTAGTGTTTCGTTCGAATCAATTTATATTTTACCAACCATATCAACTTGTCCCATAGATGACATGTTCAACCAATAAGTAAATGAGTATTTCAGTCGTCAGGCTTATAAAAAACACTACTCTTGTATTACATGTGGAATAACCTGTACCTAGCTAATAGTACTAATCTTAGAGCTTTTACTTCTTTTCATTTTTTCCCCCCTCCCTATTGATCTAGCCAACGATGGAGATTTGCTGGTCAGCTCCGAGTTAATAAGTTATAATATCTTATCTATCTACTAAACTCAAAACTTACTTCGTGCTTTTAGACCAGCGGTGGCGTCAACTAGTTGATTGATCTCTGGTAAAAGAAAGCTATCCTTGAGGCATGCCTTGTTAAGATCAGTATAGTCGATACATATCCTTCATTTGCTATTGGCTTTCTTAACCATTATGACATTGGCTAACCAGTCGGGATAATATGTTTCCTCTATGAATCTAGCTTTGAGGAGTTTGCTTACCTCTTCGTCGATCACTTTTTGTCTCTCTGGAGCGAAATTCCTTTTTTTTGTTAGACATGCTTATGATCAAAAAAGACCTCCAATCGATGAGTAATGACTTCAGCTGGGATCCCAGGCATGTTCGAAGCCAACCAAGCAAAGACATCGGCATTGCTTCATAGAAACTGGATCAGCCAAGCAAAGACCCTGCAGCTCACTGCATGTATCTCCTACAAGAAGAGTGCTCTGCCAGGATCCCAAATTCTATAGTATGTTGTCTGTACCCCCCAAAAGTGGAAGCACTCAATCATAGTACATACCCCTGTATCATGCTACATGCACCCTCCGCAGGGGTTACTCCACTAGAGAGAGGTTTCGCAGTGCATCGACTGTGCCCCTTGCACAAGGATCCCCCTAGGAGGGGCTGGTCCGAGGTAGAATTCTGGCAAGTTTGTGCCCCTCCCGCAAAGGACATCCTGGGAGGGGCTTGCGATTGAAGCTCCGGACTCGATCAAGAAGGAACAATTCCTATATAATGGTAAAAGGAACCTCTAGAAAGGGGGATGACGGTAAGAGCAAGGGTAAAGGGCCAAACAACGATAACTCTTTGGACTCTAGTCCCCTATTTTTTTCTTCTATTCTATTTTTTCTCTATGTAGTGGCACCTTAAGCTCTCGCCATAAAGGATTTGTTCTCCTTGATCATCTTACTGACTTGACATCGGAGTGTCCCGTCAGAATCCCTAGCTTAGGTCTCCTCTTTTTTGAAGGACCGACTGGCCATGAAGGCAAGAGGAAGAAGAGTCTGAAGTGCCCGGGGAGCTCGGCTCATCCGCGCCACGTCAGAGCTATAGACATGGCGACCTAGACGGCAACAGATTGGCATGCCGGAAAGGGGATGAGACTGGAGTTACAAAGCAGTTACTTGCCAACCTCCCGCGACCCCATGGTGGTGACCCGTGCACAGGAAGCCTCTGCCAACCGCATGGGAGACCCATCCCATCGTGGTGATCAACAAAGACAGAAGGCGGAGCTTCCTCTTCCTCCACCTCAGCCTCCAATCGATCAATCCATGCAGATCACCATGCTCGCATAGCAGGATCAGATCTTAGCTGCGGAGATGCACCAACTGCACCACCACCACCAATCCCTGGTAACACAACAACAGTCAGGGACACCTATAGCCCATGCCATCGATTCTCGTGCCAGTCTAAGGTCCTTCAAAGAAGGGCCATCGCGAGCAACCTCATATCCACGGGGAAGCTTGCGGGTGGCCAGGAAGAGGTACCATGGTGGTCCGGCCAGCCGGGAAAGCCACTCCCCGGTCTCGGACCATGTTGCGGTATCATGCCATCAACACCGACATGATAAGGAACTGAAGCGCAAGTTCCTCCTGTCAGCACCTTCTTTTCCCCCGATGGCCTCTACCGAAGGGTCAACAGATAAGGCCATTCACCGTCGAGTGGAGAAGCACCTCAAGGAGTGAAAGCGTAGACTGGCTGATCTAGCCTGCCAGTTTACTGAGATTCAGGGCTCTCCATGCGAGCTTGCGGGCTACGAAGCTCGCCCACCTCTCTCTCACAGAATATAGAGGAGTCGATTCCCAGCCGGTTCCACATGCCGCAGGTAGATCCCTTTGACGAGACCACCGACTTCATTGACCACCTTGAGAGCTATAAGGCTCTCATGCGGGTCCAGGGGGCCACCGACACCCTCCTCTGTGTTGCCTTCTCGGTCATGCCTCGCAAGGTAGCTCGGGTTTGGTATTCCCGCCTCGAGCCAAGGAGCATAGACTCCTTTAAGCAGCTAGAGAAGAAATTTGTGGCACACTTCGATACCTGCCGGAAGGTGCCACATGAGGTCGATAGCCTCTTCTCTGTCCGATTCTATCGAGGCCATCGGAGGGGAGGAAGGCAGAGATTGGGGGAGGTCCTGCTTCAACCCCCTGCCATGTCGGCACTCTCGGAGCGAGGAGCCACCATAATTCGAGACCGGAGAGTGGCTCTCTCGGTGGGCTGAATTGTCCCAGTGCCGCTTCCTTGGTACGGTTGGCCTTTCCGTAGTGATGTAGGGAGTGCAAGTACGACGCTACCTGCACATGTGATGGCCCCTCCCGAAAGGATCGAAGGCTGGTGTGAGCGACGATGGCTGAGACTGCAATGGTTCATTGCTACTACTACATCACCATAGATCATGCTGGTGCTGTATTCGATGCACTGCCATGGTCAATGTCTGAACTTGCTGCGTGAGCATAGTGATTTGCACATGTTGGTCTACCGGTGGTGGAGGTGGCGGAACCAGAGACTCCACCTCTTGATTGCACCAGTTTTCATGGTGGGATGGGTTCCCAACACGACTGGCAGAAGCTTCACGTGCATGCATTACAACCATGGGATCGTTGTAATGGGACAATGATTTCAAGTTAGACGATCACCGGTGTCGTCCTTTCCCCCTACCTGGTATGCTAATCTGTTACTACCAAGATTGCCCTATATGTAGGCTTGGTGGGTCCTAGTGCCATGTCAGACACTCCAAGAGAGGTCGAGTCTCTCGCCTCTGGACATTCTCGGCCGTCGAATGATCTTGCAAGGAAGAGAACCCTGGCCAGGGATATCGGTAGGGACACTCTAGCGGTCAAGTTAGTTTGGCGATCAAGGATAACATATCATCTATCACGGAGGTCTAGATGACCATCGCGAAGAGGGAGAGTAAGAGTCTTTTTTTTTCTTTTTTATAAGCAGTGGATGTTGCTTGCCACTTACCTTGGCCGGAGATCCCTCTTACCTATATATAGAAGGCGACACCATTGGATAGGGTTGGTATCCTAGCAGTGCAATCCTCTAAGAGGGGTGTAGGCTTTGTAGAACCCCATAGAATAGAAACTGGAGTTTTAATAGAGCACTCCCCTACAAGGGATGCAGAAGACGTGCTACAATACCTATGGTCCTAGCAGAGCATGCCTCTGCAAGGGACATAGGTTCGGCGGAACGCCTCCTCCCCTTCGCAGGGTGTTACTTCCCAAGCGTCACGACAAGTTCGGTAGAGATGGCGACATCGCACCTCCCGTTGCCATCCGGGTGCTCTGCCACAGTGTTGGAACTAGGCAGGCTATACATTCCCGCCTGAGGTTGTGACTTTTTGTCGCATCTTCGATCCATTTTTCCACCTTGATATGTAGGGGAATGATCCTCCCATGACCAGGGCCTAGCCCAACCAAGAGCTCTACTCAATCAGGAACTCTACTAGACCAGGAGCTCTACTCAATAGCTCTATCCAGCCAGGAGCTCTACTCGATCAAGAGTTCTACTCAGCCATGAGCTCTACTCGATCGGAGGCTCTACTTAGCCAGGATGCGGCCTGTAGGTTCCATGTCAATAGTTAGCCATGTCGGACGTGGATGCCAAGTCAGCGATCAGCCATGTCAAATGTGAGTAGCACGTCAGCGACCAGCCATATCAAAATCAACCATGGTTGGTCCTACCTCATAGCTAAGGCACAACTAACGCCTAAAGAACTTAACAAATGGGCCGAGCTGCTGGCCTAGGCCCTTCCCACGAACATTCATACCTATAGCCCTTTTTTTGGAAAGGAGTGGCCCACCAAAGAGAATGCCCAGACGTTAGAGAACGCTAGCCCATTCCATTGGTTGACGTACAATTCTTACTGCGATTATGTCGAGAGGAAAAGGGGGAAAGGAGAAAAGAAAAATCAAAAAAAGAAAGAAAATGTTAAACTTCGTTTCTATATATTAAGGAAGTTTAAATTGAGTTCTAGCAAATAATGTACAAATAAACCCACCAGAGATAGTATTTATAATCTTTTAATGCCTTTCTCTTATGAAGGCTACCAGTTAATGGATGTATGGATGGCAGTTTTTCCACCTCAGTGTCATCTCATGGCTTGCTTCAGGTAGTAACTTTTATACTAAAAAGTAATTGACATTCTTTTTAATGAATATCTCGTTCTATCAAAAAATAATAATAATAATGATTTCTTTTGACATCACCGTTGGATCACGGCCTGCACGGATCTCACATGCATAGATCTGGAGATTCGCATGAAAAAAAAAAAGGTGAATCGTTCTTACATGACAAAGATGCAAACCCTGCTCATCCATCTGGTTGTCAATTATCAAATTCTCAAGCCTTATTAAAACCTGGCATAAAACTATCTAGATCCGCTAGATATTATATTATGAAAGTCCTTTAGTAGATATTTAACCACTCTAGTATCGGTTGTTCCACTCAATGAGGCCATTGACAATATTGGACTACGCAACAAATGGTAGATATTCACCCAGACAATACTCCTTGAAGACAGGTTCAATCATGGGTCTTTGATTCAACCATCAAGAAACTTTACCAGCAAGTTAGCTAACACCTTCATGGGATATGCAAGCAAGCCTTTACCTTTTAGTAACCTTATATGCTACTTTTTTAATATGAACAGGACTTTTGGTCACCCTCTCTATATTGGGTGATCACAGCTCAATGGTAGTCTCTTTTTTGGTAGGAAGGTCAGGTTCTACATTATTACATCAATAACCTTGTTATTTAATCAAGAGTGCAGGACTTTCCACTGCTAGAAAATATATATATATATATATAGAACTAGAGTTTATGTCAAAATGAGAGGAAAACAAAGGCAGTGCACTATTTTCTTCATCATTTATTGCACTTCCATTTGATGCCAGCCAATTGGCTTCAAAGAAATGAACCTACGTGCATCATAACTTGCAAGTGGGGGTGGCAGGGACAAAGTTCTGGCCTACAGGAATGGGTAGTAGAAACGTATGGAAAAGTTTTAAGATTTCAACATTGAGTAGCTGACTCTAAAGAAAAGTTCATGCCTCACCCAATTTTCTATACCTATCCAAATGTAACACAAAAGCTTTTCACATTTTGCAAGCCATAAATTCATGAGAACACCACCGAAATTCCTTGTTACCACACCACCACATGATTGAAAGAGAAAGATAGGGCCTAAAAAGGAGGAAGATGATGACGATGGGCGCCTAAAAAGTAGGTAGTATTATCTTTCTGCCACCTTTGGTTCTCGTCACCTAACTAAGCCTTACCTCTTCACTTCAATGCATGCATATTTGAGTTGAATTGACGTTCATTCCTATATTGTTTGGAATCTTTTCTAATTCTAGTTCGAAGTCCATGAATTGCATCCAAATATGACCCATTGCCATTTTTTTGGAACGAGCTAAATTTTGCATTGATTTGCTTTGTCCTTTTTTTTTTTTTTTTTTTAAATTTGCAACCAAGTTAGGGTTGAACCTCTAGCCAAACCTAGTATTTTAAATGAATGTTCTGATTCATATCATGCCAAAAAAAAAAAAAAAAAAAAAAAAAAAAAAAAAAAAAAAAAAAAAAGGTATTTGGATTAACTTGCTTATGTGGTTTTGCCCCAATCATGCATGTTCTAATTAAAGAATTTCATAAAGTTTCAAGGTCTAAACTCAGCCTTGAGGTCTATGTTCCTTGTCCTGGTCAAGCATAAAATATCTAGATGGACCATGCTCACGCAACCCATATTGCACCCTTATATCCATGATCATGAAATTGGTGTGCAACTAATGGTCTATCATGCTATTATCACCCCATGTGAATAGCATCAAGCAACTTCAATATGCTTCAATCATTAATGTTATCTTTTCTAAAATTCAAGAAGACATGTAGCGATGTTCTTCTTGAGCAAAACTTTAGAACTAAAATCCTTTATTTCTTGAAAAGCAAAACTTTAGATGTTAAGATGTCAATCGACTGAGATAATGATTATCGACTAGCATGAAATAATAATTGCAACCAATATAAACCAGGCAGCTATGATTCATGGAGGATAGCAGCATCAATGCAGCTCTCTTATAGCCATGCCCTTCTCCCTTCGATGCAATTAAAAAAAAAAAAAAAACCTAATAGGGGATTTTAGGTATGGTCACCTTTGGGTGAACTAATTTCCATGGTATTCTTTTGGGATAGGATGAATGACCTCATGAAGGAGAAGCGTACCGTAAGTGGTATCATTAGGTCCAAAATTGGGGTTCGGACCGTAGCTTTTATGATGACCGGTCTTCTTTCATCGTATTGACGATTGGATCATATCCTACATAAATTTTAAAAGTATTTCGAACTCTTTCGTCCACCTATTTGCAACGAGCGATGATTATATCATCTGATGCGCCCGTTCGGCTAGTCCCCGATCGGACCGGCCCTGGCGTTCGATCGGCTGATCCCCACGAAGTCCGACTCCCCGATCGGCTTACCCGAAGAGCCGGCCCGGAGGCTTTGAAGGCTGGCAGGCATCTTACCGCCCGTGCGATGGCCCCTCTGGATGCTCCGATCGGCTCCTGGAGATATCGTTGGGCGCCCCGGTCGGTTTCTAGGAGATCAGCCGACCTGCTGCTGAAAGGTCGCTCGAAGTTTCCAGGGACCTCTTCTCTCCTGCAGCTCTGACATTCCGTTGTAACAAATTTCAGTGCGTGATCACTGTTCTAACACACCTGACACGCCGTCATCCACGATCTCGTCGCCACGTCCATCCTCTTGGGGGTATATCCGGGCTTTTCCAGCCTGCTCTCCCAACAGAATTTGGCAGCGCTCTGTGCCTATAAAACACATCCGGGGGACCTCCGCGAAAGATAACATTCTTCTTTTCCATTGTTTACTTTCCTTTCGAACTTCTTCCTGTTCTATCGCTCCAACCCTTCTCTAACTTAACCATCGAAGTGTTTCCCATCGGAGCCCTTCCGATGCTCAGAAACTTTTTACAAATAGACCGGTCAAGAAGCTTTCCAGCATGTCTGCCGAATCCGGCCCTTGAAAAGTAGCAGCAACACCATCCATGGGAGAAAGATGGAAAGTAGCAAAGTAGCAAAACAACGTGGACCCAATGAGATAGTCAGATCAAGGAAAAGGCCCTACATGATGCAAAGTTTTGTAAGTTGGTGGGTCCAACATCCATGAGATATGCAAGGCTCTTGGTGGGCCCATGTGACCCGGGGTTTGTATTGTGGTCTCTATCTATCCTTCCTTGTTGCATGAGATTTTGGGCTTTCGTGTCTCCAGTGGACCCTTGTTTCCTGGTGGGCGCCGGAGCAAGACATGGAAAAAGTAAAGGCCCCGGGGCCTTGTTGCGGTGGAAAGGATGGAAAAGGTGGGTCCTACGATGATTTTTTTTTTATCCTACCGTCCACCAAGGGCAGGTCCCTGCGTTAGAACCTGGACCCACGACCATCGCTTGTGTGATGGCACGAGGGACCCACTCACATGATCGCTTGCTTTCTCTAACGTAAATATGTCCCTACGAGTCTTCGCCGTTACTTCATGATGAATATAGAAGATCATCGAGTAATATGCGAGGCACCAGTCATGTTTTTTTTTTTTTTTTTTTTTTTTTTTTTTTTTTTTTTTTTTTTTTTTGGTAAAAAAAAAAACAGTCTTGTTGTCATGGTTCTTTTTTACTCCTCAAAGTTGGTTAAAAATAATAATAATAATAAATAAAAAAAAAAAAAAAAAAAAAACAGTCTTGTTGTCATGGTTCTTTTTTACTCCTCAAAGTGATAACCATCAATATCTAAATCTAGACCTCCCTTAAGAACAAATCCTATAAAAAAAAAAAAAAAAAAGATGCTGATGTATATACTACGAGACATGGCTTTTAATTAAAAGGTTTTATATGAATATGAGTGAAGATATTAGAGACGGTCTCAAACCTAGTGTGAACAAGGGCTTCAGATTAAATTGAATTGGCTAGAGGAAGCTAATTCAATTGAAAATGTGGGTCTATGACCTCATATGATAGATCTTTACTGTATTTTATAAGTGTACATGATATGCTTTAATGTACCATGCAAGTAATTAATGATAACAATGATGATTTGTGTTTTTCTGTTCACTTGACAATTCTTGAGTCCTTTCATAATCAGTACTAAGAAAGGAAGCAATTCATGGCATTTACAAAAAGAGGGGCATTGAATTAAATCCCAAAGCAGTATCTTTATTTAGAAATCATGTTCCAATAAAAACATATGATAATGTGTACCCACAATACATATATACATGCAATTTCATTTATGACTAAGCCTTACTTCAGCTGGGAAGGATAACCAGTTTGTACTGAGAAATAAGAGAAGCAGAGATATGGCTAATAGATTTTTGACATTAAATTATTATCTTTCTTTTTTCTTTTTGCCTTTTTGTGTAGAAAGTCCAAAAATAATAGATTTCTAAACTTGTTTATCACACTTCTAATATATATATATATATATTCCTACACCATTTTATTGAGAAAAAGCATTAGTTATTTTATTTTATTTTATGTTATTGTTTTTTGGAGGATCTTTTATTAGCCACACAATATTAAAAACTAGGAGGATGATATATGGTTTATTAGAGTGAACCAGTAATCTCAAATTCTCAAAGCCATGGCTTATAATGAAGGTGATTGTAATATCATGACCATTGTTATGGTAACTTCAAAAATATTATTTACTGTTGTAGCCAAAAGCTCATGATCATGTAATAAAAAATATTGATGATATATTTTTTTTCAAATAGAATATTTTAGATGAACTCAAAAAAAATCTATACTAAAAAATAGCCATCTTGTAATACGTTTTGTAAAATCATATATTAGTTAATGCAAGTAGAAAAATAATATTTATTTATAATTTAAATTGAAATGACATGATATAATTTGGAAAGTTATATATATATATCAAATTTTTTTCCTCCTATTATTTAAACCATCTATTATTTGACCACTTGATAGATAGGCTAAAGATTTTCAAAGCACGTAATTTTTTTATATATAAGTAGTTTATAATTAGTAGATTACGTTTAGCAGCTTGATCATTAATGTTGGACCCCACCATTCAATTATGACTTAATTAGATTCAAGTAGAAAACCACTCAACCGGATCATAATTTATATATACATCATATATGCATAATAATTTCTCTCTGCAATGATAGTTATATCATAAACATATACACTTAAATTTGTTTTTGATTTGGACTAATTCACTTCAACAATTTTGCAAATTTGCAATCTTTTTGTGCATTTCTCATGTACATGAAAAAAAGAGTTGTATCGATCCAATTTTTAATATAACCAATCTTAGTTATTTGATCAACATTTGCATTGGCCGCACTCTTAATTATCCTTTATAGTTACAATTTACTCACACAATATGCAACAACATGGAAGCAAATTAGGTTGCTATACATGGCGATTGCAATCTCACAAGGAATGATGAATGGGAGTGCGGGAGGGGGAGTATTAAAAAATTTTCCATTTGCGCTATCCTCATTTTCATGTATATCGACCTAACTAGACTAAATTTGTTTCTTTGAAGATATGTCTAATTTCTATGGACATAAAATTTCTTAACTCTATCTTCTTATTTAAAGCTCTTGTTATATATATCATGTTTCAATTGAGTGTACATTAATTTTTGTGCAACTATAGTTATTTCACAAAAGTATGTGTTGCCGTCCTCGTCGTCGCGCCCATGCAGAGGATCAGCCGATCCTCCCTGACCGCCTGGCAGAGGAGCCTCCCTTCCTGCGAGAAGCCTGCAAAAAAGGGGGTTAGAGGACCCTGGCCGGGGATTCCGGCGAGGGGGCTCCGACGGTCAAGTCAGTAGACGACGTGGAGGAACAGACTCTCTCTCCCGATCCCCCTAGAGGGTCTCAGGCTTGGAGAGTTAACTGGTGAAGGGAAAGCGCCGGGGACCGGAAACTCGGCTGGGCCTGCCCGCTGAGCTCGCGTCCAGTCTTCCCTTCTCGGGATCCCTGGTTTTCTTCCTCCCAGCGAGGCCTTGTGCCGGTCTTTCCTTCTTGTCCCCAGGCTCTTTTGCTTACCTTGCAGACTTTGGATCCTTCCCTCTTTATCTCCCTCCGTCGTGCGCTCGTCCTTTTCTCCCTCGAAAACTCCTCCTCCCTGTCTTCCTTTCTTTTCCCTTTCTGGTGAAGGAGGCCAGACGGCTTTCCGGCCTCGTCCGCCGGGCCCAGCAGGAAAAAGGCAAGGACAGAAGAGAAAAAGGGGGAAGGCGGCGCTGGCAGAGCGGCAAGTCGTCAGGCCTCGGGCTTCGTGAGGGTGCTCTTTTCCCCGGGCGTGGGCGCTATCCGTTTGCGGGCCCTGTTCCGTCAGGATCGGGTCTCTCGACCGCGGGACCTGCCGGGCCAATGTAAGTGACGTTCCGCGTGCCGCCGCCCTCCGTACGGGACACCGTCTGGGGTCGGTACGGCCCGAGGGATGGCCTCGGGACCCGTCGCTTTCCCCGGGGGCCTCTCCGTACGAGCGGCCTGGCCTCGGCTGAGTTGGACCTATCTCCGGGGACCAATTGGCGAGAGGCGAGGGATCGGCCGACCTCGGCTTAGGTGGACCCCTCCTGGGTGGACACCTGGCGAGGCGGCAGAGGGTTGCCTGGCTTCGGCCGAGGTGGGCCCGTCTCCGGGTGGCCACCTGGCGCAAGGCGAAGAGTCGGCCGACCTCGCATTAGGTGGACCCCTCCTGGGTGGACACCTGGCGAGGCGGCAGGAGGTCGCCTGGCTTTGGCCGAGGTGGACCCGTCTCCGGGTGGCCACCTGGCGCAAGGCGAAGGGTCGGCCGACCTCGCACTAGGTGGACCCCTCCTGGGTGGACACCTGGCGAGGCGGCAGAGGGTCGCCTGGCTTCGGCCGAGGTGGGCCCGTCTCCGGGTGGCCACCTGGCGCAAGGCGAAGAGTCGGCCGACCTCGCATTAGGTGGACCCCTCCTGGGTGGACACCTGGCGAGGCGGCAGGAGGTCGCCTGGCTTTGGCCGAGGTGGACCCGTCTCCGGGTGGCCACCTGGCGCAAGGCGAGGGGTCGGCCGACCTCGACCGACCTCACTTGGGTCGTCTCCTTCGCGCGCGGGCGCGGATGAGTCGGTGGAGGAACCCCGCGCCGAGCTCGACCTCGGCCTGGGCGGTCTGCTCTTGGATAATCGTCGGGCGGCGCGATCTTGCCGACCCCAGCTTTAAGGGCGTGGCGCTGATTCTGGCGGGAAAACTCACATGTGGCTTGTTCGCATTCGGCGATGCCTGAGCCTGGCCACGTCACTGTCACGGATGTAACAGTTGCCCCCCAGCCCGCCATTCCGTCGGGGCATCGTAGATCGGGACGTCGGGATTAATTGCAGACATGACGTGGGGAGGCGAAGATCTTGCTTCATAATTGGCACGATCTTCACTCGTCGTGGCTCGAGGCGGCTGGAGACCAACGGGGAGTCGCCACGCGTCGTCCACTTGCCCGCAATCAATGCGTCGCTTCGGGGCAGAGGCCGTTACTCTGCTAACGAGGCGTCGGTGTCGGGCGTGCGTCCACGTGGCGACCATCCAGTGGCCTGAGACGGAATGATGGGTACGGCTGCTGCCGGCTGAGTCTGAAGGCGAGGGGACTTTCCAGAACGAGGCCTTTTCCCTTGCTTCGTGGGCGGTTTGCTGCAGGCTAACAACTTCTGCTGCTTGCGCCCGCCTGTGCATTTTTGGGTAAGCGTCCTCCTCTTCTCTAGCCCTCCTCCTTCTCCTTCGATCATTCAATCCTTTTCTTCTTTTCTTCTCCATGGCGCGCCGTCGCCATGTTTCTTCTAATCCGGACGAGGCCGGTCCATCCCGGCCGAGGACTCCGTCTTCTCCCTCCTCGGATGAGGAGGTAATCCCAGAGGAGGTCCGCCGGCGTTTGCAACCCGGGGGTGTCACCATTGGCGTCCCCAGGGGGACCCGGCCCCCCCCAGTTGCACCTGCCGTGCCCCTCAGTTCAATTCCTGCTCTTGCTGCTCTCCCGGCTCCGCCGCTTCTTCCCGTCGGTCCCTCCGGTCATGCCTCCACCATGACCGAAGGTGATCTTTCTCTGCTCCGGGATCTGTCCGTCTGTTCGCTCCGCGGTCCGGGGAGCGTGTCACCATGAGTGGCCCCGGCCGCATTGCCTTCTACGAAGATTTCCTCCTCGGGGGTCTTCGTTTTCCTCTGCATCCTTTCTTCCTTTCCTTCCTCAGCCATTTTCGGCTCGTCCCGGCCCAGCTGGCTCCTAACGCCATCCGGGTCATCTTCTCTTTCATCATCTTCTGCCATTTCCACGAGTTTGTTGCCCGTTTTTCGCTCTTCAGGTCCCTGTTCACCCTGAAGAAATGCTCCACCGATGACGGCTGGTGGTATATTTCACCCCGGCCTAGGTGTCTCCGGTTCGACATCCCTTCTTCGGTTAAGGGATGGAAGAACCGGTTTTTCTTTGCCTCGGTCGACGACGTCGACTGGGCCTGGAGCGAACCGGACCGGTCGCCGAACCGGAGTTCTCGGGTCGAGTCCGCGGACCAGGAGGCTTACTCCCAGCTCCTGAGTGACGTGGTCCCGCCGCTCGAGGTTCTGCTTTGTGAGCAGAATCTTTTTGAGGCCGGCATCAGTCCCATCCGGGAGACCGGTGAGATTCGGCTCTGCATTAAATTCTGCCCTTCCCCCCTCTCTCTTTTTAAGATTGAACTAACCTTCTGATTTCTCCACCTTGCAGGGATGAAGTTTTCATTGGAGAACTTGCTGGAAGGGGCTGCTCAGAGGGAGGTCGTTGACGTGGACGAGCCCGCGGCGAAGAGGGCTTGCACGGAGACGAGCCGGGAGGTCGCAGCGGCGACCGCGCCCGGCCTAGCCGCCGCAGTTTCTCCGCCCAGACCTCCGCAGGGCGGCGCCCTTGGCATTTCGGCTCCACGACCTGGCGGTGCAGCCGAGGGAGCTCCGGCGCCCGCCGCTCTGCCCACCGCCGGGCCCATTCCGGCCAGCAGTCCGGCGGCACCGCCAGTGGCGACCACCGGTCCGTCGGCTGCGGCTCCAGCAGAAGGGGCGGCCGTCGCAGGGATCGGCCCTAAGGGCCCAGCGCCGGTAATCTCGCACCGGGACTCGGTCATCCTCGACCGAGGGTTGGCGGAGAGGGTGATGGAGTATGCTTCCACCGCCCGGGACCGCCGAGCTCGGGGCGGACGGGACTACGCGGATGCGCTGCTCGGCATCCTGCCCCAACTCTTCTCGGTAAGTCTGCTTCAGCTCTTCTTTTCTCTTTCAATCCGAGGCCTCCTGCCTCGGCACTGACATGTTGCTTTTGTCCTTGCAGATCGGGAACGACGTCCTCCTACTGAGGAACTACCTTGTAGGGAACGCCAAGCGGGACTCCGAGCGGGAGCAGAAGCTCGGAAAGCTCGCCGCCGACGTGAAGGACTTGGTGGACAAGGGGGCCGAGCTGCGAGCGGAGAAGCAGGCCCTCCAGTCCGACCTGGCGCGTTCCGAGGAGCGGAACAAGGAACTGGAGGCCTCCTTGGCGGAGGAGCGGACCTCCAACCAGCGCCGTACTGAGGAGGACACGGCGGAGAAGGCCCGCCTGCAGGCCCGCTCACTGTTCCTGGAGCGTCAGCTGGACGAGGCCCGGCGGGAGGCGGCCATGGCGAAGGACCGGAGCTCGTACATCAACGGGCTCCTGGAGGCGGCGAAGCGGGAAGCGCTGGAGGCCGTCCCCAAATTCCGTGCTTCCGACGAGTTTACGTCGGAAGTCCGGGAGGCCGCGGTGGACTCCTTCCTGAAGGGGTTCCGGATGTGCCGGGAAAAGGTGGGGGCCTTCTTCCCCCAACTGGACCTAAGCGCGGTCGTCGTCGGCGGCAGGAAGCCGGGGAGCGAGGGCAGGGCCTCCGGCACGACCCAGGCGGCATCTCAGGCGGCACCTGCAGCACCCCCGACCGATGACGCCGCGGCCCAGACACAGCCCCAGGAGCCGGTTGTCGTGGAGGTTGAAGAGGTGGCGCCCGCACCTCCGGCGGACGGCGCCGATCCTGCGCTCCAGTGACCGTCACCTTGTACTTTTGCTTTCTTTGTCCTTCTTTTTGGGGAGTCCCGGCCTGTCGGGGCTCCCAGTTTGTACTGAGTACCTGTTTTAATGAAGACTTACTTTCTACAACAACTTGTCTATCATCTTTGGTTCTTCTTTTTCTTCTTCTTTGTTTGTTTCTGAGATGTCGGTCTGGGATACCTGAGACAACTGCGGGCCTGGTCCTTCCATACTAAACCGAAGGACGGGGTTTGCAGAGCCGTGTCGCGGCAAGGTAAGAATCTTGAGCAGGTCCGACTTTGGGCTGCCTCCGTGCCTGCGCGGGCAACACAGTTCCTGCACCATCTTCCGGGCCGAAACTCGGGATCTTCTGGACTGAGCTCGATGCCGCAGGCTTTCTCAAACATTGCGCGGCTCACTGAGCTAAGCTCCGGGCTTGCGCGGGCGAAGCGGATTCGGCGCCACCTTCCAGGCCGAAGCCCAGGATCTTCCGGACTGAGCTCGATGCCGCAGGCTTTCTCAAACCTTGCGCGGCTCGCTGAGTTGTGCTCCGGGCTTGCGTGGGCGAACTGGGTTCGACGCCACCTTCCAGGCCGAAGCCCAGGATCTTCCGGACTGAGCTCGATGCCGCAGGCTTTCTCAAACCTTGCGCGGCTTGCTGAGCTGTGCTCCGGGCTTGCGTGGGCGAACTGGGTTCGACGCCACCTTCCAGGCCGAAGCCCAGGATCTTCCGGACTGAGCTCGATGCCGCAGGCTTTCTCAAACCTTGCGTGGCTTGCTGAGCTGTGCTCCGGGCTTGCGCGGGCGAAACGGATTCGGCGCCGCCTTCCAGGCCGAAGCCCAGGATCTTCCGGACTGAGCTCGATGCCGCAGGCTTTCTCAAACCTTGCGCGGCTTGCTGAGTTGTGCTCCGGGCTTGCGTGGGCGAACTGGGTTCGACGCCACCTTCCAGGCCGAAGCCCAGGATCTTCCGGACTGAGCTCGATGCCGCAGGCTTTCTCAAACCTTGCGCGGCTTGCTGAGCTGTGCTCCGGGCTTGCGTGGGCGAACTGGGTTCGACGCCACCTTCCAGGCCGAAGCCCAGGATCTTCCGGACTGAGCTCGATGCCGCAGGCTTTCTCAAACCTTGCGCGGCTTGCTGAGCTGTGCTCCGGGCTTTTTGTTGAAGTCAGAGAAGAATGTTTGAAGCGAAGAAGCTTTGTTAAAGGAACTGGGAGCCTTACATCACTGGTAGTACATTCTCAGGTTCGAGGGGTTCCATGTCCGGGGGAACCTGGCACCTCCCAACTCCTCCAAGTAACATGCCCCGTGAGGGAGGGCTTCTGCTACCCGATAAGGGCCTTCCCAGTTGGGTGAAAGCTTGCCGCACTCTCGTGGCTGGGAAGCTTCTGCACGCCGGAGGACCAAGTCCCCGGGACGAAAAACCTTCTGCCGTACTCGGGAGTTGTAATATCTGGCTACACGTTGCCGGTACGCCGCCATTCGGATTCGGGCCTTGTCCCTTGTTTCTTCGAGGAGGTCTAGGTTGAGCATCATCCTGGCCGGGTTTTCTGTCTCGTCGTATTGTTCCACGCGCAGCGTGGGTATGCTGAGCTCGATCGGGATGACTGCCTCGGCCCCGAAGACGAGGTTGAATAGGGTTTCGTCGGTAGCCGTCCTTGGAGTGGTGTGGTATGCCCAGAGAACGCTGGGAAGTTCGTCGGCCCACCTGCCCTTGGCTTGGTCTAGCCGCGTGCGGAGGCCCTGAAGAATGGTCCTGTTCGTGACCTCAGCCTCCCCGTTGGTCTGGGGGTGCGCCACCGAGGTGAAGCGATGTCTGATGCCGAGGTCGTTGCAGAAATCCTCGAACTCTCGACAGTCGAACTGGCGTCCGTTGTCGGTGACCACGGTGTGGGGGAGGCCGAAGCGGCAGACGATGGACTTCCAGAAGAATTTGGCGACGTTTGCTTCGGTGATTCTTGCCAAGGGTTCGGCTTCGACCCACTTTGTGAAGTAGTCGATGGCCACTATCAGGAACTTCCGCTGGCCGGATGCCGGCGGGAATGGGCCCAGAAGGTCCATTCCCCACTGGGCGAATGGCCAGGGGGCTGAGAGCTGAGAGATCGGGTTGGAGGGTTGCCGCTGTACCGTGGCGTGGCGCTGGCACCGGTCGCATTTCTTCACGAAGTCAGCGGCGTCCTCCTTCATCGTCTCCCAGAAGTAGCCTTGACGAAGGGCCTTGTATGCCAATGCCCTGCCCCCCACGTGGTTCCCACAGATGCCTTCGTGAATCTCCTGGAGCACAAGCTTGGCTTCTGCGGGTCCAATGCACTTGAGGAGGGGATAAGAGTAGGACCTTCGATACAGCTGCCCGTCCATCAGGACGAACCGCACGGCCTTCTTCCTGATGAGGCGAGCCGCGTCTCGGTCTTCCGGCAGAATGCCGTCGGTGATGTACGCGGCGTACTTGTCCATCCAGCCGGGCTCCTGGCTGACCTGATGGACCCCCGCCGGTGCTTCTAGGCTTGGGACTTCGAGTCGCTCCACATGAGCGCGTCCCAGCATTGTGTCCGGCAGAGCCGCCAATCGAGAGAGAGCATCCGCGCGGGCGTTCTCCCCGCGGGGGATATGGAAGATGTTGAAGCGCCGGAACTTGGACGCGCCCGCCTTGACGAGCTCCAAATACCTTGCCATCTGGGGGTCGTGAGCGACATACTCCCCGGACACCTGCCCCGCCACGAGCTGGGAGTCGGTGAAAGCTCTAAGATTGGTCACGCCCAGCTCGCGGGAGACCCTGAGTCCGGCGAGAAGCGCCTCATACTCCGCTTGATTGTTCGTCGCGGGGAACTGGAAACGGAGCGCACATTCTGCGACGACCCCGTCGCCGTTGGCAAGGATGAGCCCAGCTCCGCTCCCTCCGGAGTTTGAGGCTCCGTCCACATGGAGGATCCAAGCGTCCTCTCCGAGCTCGTTGGTGCCGACCTCCGTCGGCCGGGCCGAAGAGTCCTCCTCGGGCTCCTTGCCCAGACCTGCGCATTCGACCAAGAAGTCGGCCAGCACCTGTGCCTTCATTGCCGACCTCGGCCGATATGTAATGTCGAACTCGCTGAGTTTCAGTGCCCATTTGGCCAATCGCCCCGAGGTGTCGGGTCGGCTGAGCACCGCTTTCAGCGGTTGATCCGTCAAGACGGCGATGGGATGCGCTTGGAAATAGGGCCTGAGATGCTGGGCAGACACTATTAGCGCAAAAACGAGTTTCTCGGGCCGGGAATACCTGAGCTCCGCGTCCCGGAGGAGTTTGCTGGTATAGTACACTGGTCGCTGGATCCCGTGGTCGTCGGTTCGGACCAAGACAGAGCTGACGGCCTCCGGGGTGACGGCCAAGTAGAGGGTAAGCTCCTCCCCTTCCTCGGGCCTGGACAGCAGAGGTGGTGATGCGAGCGTCTTCTTCAACTCCTCGAAGGCCTGCTGGCATTCCTCGGTCCAGGCGAAACCGTTCATCTTCCTCAGCACCTTGAAGAAGGGGCGGCAGCGGTCCGCCGACCTGGAAATAAAACGGCTAAGGGCCGCAACCCGACCGGTCAGCTGCTGCACTTGTTTCTTGGAGGCTGGCTGCTCCATGTCCAGGATGGCCTGGACCTTCTCCGGGTTGGCCTCGATTCCTCTCTGGGTCACCATGAACCCCAGGAATTTTCCGGCGGAGACCCCGAAGGCGCACTTCGCTGGATTCAGCTTCATCTGGTGGCGCCGGAGGTTGCCGAACGTCTCTGCCAGGTCGGCTACGTGGTCCGAGTCAAGTTTGCTCATTACCAGCATGTCGTCCACGTACACCTGCATGTTGCGGCCTATCTGGTCTTTGAAGACTTTATTGACCAGACGTTGGTACGTCGCCCCCGCGTTCTTGAGGCCGAAGGGCATCATCCTGTAACAGAAAGTCCCGCGGTCAGTTATGAAGGCGGTACGCTCTTCGTCCTCCGGATTCATCCGGATCTGGTTGTATCCGGAGAAAGCGTCCATGAATGACAGGAGACGGTGTCCCGAGGTGGTGTCGACCAGCTGGTCGATCTTTGGCAGAGGGAAGCTGTCCTTCGGGCAAGCTCGATTGAGGTCGGTGTAGTCCACGCAGATCCTCCACTTACCGCTGCTCTTCTTTACCATGACCACATTTGCTAACCAGCTGGGGTATTGGACTTCTCGGACGAAACCGGCGGCGAGAAGTTTCTCTACCTCCTCGTCGATCGCCTTCTGCCTCTCCATGGCGAAGCTTCTCTTCTTCTGGCGGACTGGGCGGCTGCCTGGGTCCACGTTCAGGCTGTGCACGATAATCTCGGGCGGAATACCCGGTATGTCGACCGTCGACCAGGCGAACACATCGGCGTTGGCACGGAGGAACTCCAGCAGGCGGGTTCGTTCCTCCTCGGGGAGCTGGGCCCCAACTTGCACCGTCTTCAGGGGGTCTGAACCAAGGGGAAAGGAGAGCAGGCGCTCTACGGGCCCTCCCCTGGGTTCCTTTTCTCTTAGGTCGAGGTCATTGACCTCGCGGGCGAGCTCTGCGCCCTTGATGCTCGGGATTGTCTGCAGGCAGAGCGGGACTGGCTGGATCGTCCCCCTCATTTCCCCGAACCCGAAAGGCGTGGGGAACTGCACCAGCAATCTCCTTGTGGAGATAGTGGCGTCTAGTCGGTTGAGCCCGGGACGCCCAAGGATGGCGTTGTAAGGCGAAGGGAGCTTGACTACAGTGAAAGTTACCATGATGGTCGTCTGCCGGGGCGGGGATCCGGCGGTAACTGGGAGAGTGATTTCCCCTTCGACTCCGACGGAGTCCCCTGTAAAACCTACCAGTGGGGTGTGCACTGGCTTTAGCTGGTCGAGAGACAAGTTCATCCGAGAGAGAGCGTCATAAAAAAGTACATCGGCCGAGCTTCCACTATCCACCATGATTCGATGTACAGGGTGCTTCGCGATGGTCATCTCGACCACCACGGCATCATTGTTTATATTGCCGCTAAATTCCCCTCCTTTGGGAGGGATTACATTCTCCGGGGTTTCCCGGGCTCTCTTCTCTGCTCGGCCAGATCCGCGTGAGATCATGCCCACGGGCCTCTCTGTTGGCCGGTTGTCGATCGCAGGGACAGGTGGCAAGGCCGCGAGCGGCTGCTTTTCGGAGGGAGCCTCGTTCTTGACGAACTTCCGGAGGTATCCCCTCCCGATCAGCTCCTCGATCTCCCGCTTCAGGTGGCGGCACTCCTCCGTGTCATGCCCGTGCTCGCGGTGGAATTGGCAGTACTTTGATTTGTCTCGGGCTGCCCTCGGGTTCTGAGGTGGAGGTCGGCGGAGATAACGCTCGCCCTCGATTTCCATAAGGATTTTGGCTCGAGGTGCGAGGAGAGGGGTGTACCTCCGCTCGGGGGCAGATTCGGCCCTCGGCCTTGGGTTCGGGCGAGGGTCGGCTGGTGGCCCGGGCCTCCGAGCTCCCGGGGCGTCCCTCGGGTTCGACTTCTTCAAAATCTTCCCGTCCAGCTCTCGACGGGTGCGGTCGGCCTCCTCCGCTCGGATGTACTTGTGGGCGCGGAGGAGGAGCTCGGAATACGTCCTGGGCGGCTTCTTGTCCAGGGAATAGGTCAGGCGGGACGTCTTGAGCCCGCGCTTTAGAGCCAGCATAGCGACGGGCTCGAGACGGGCGAACCAGGCTCGGGCGGCCTTCCGAAAGGTTGCAGGGAAGGCGATGCACAGAAGGGCGTCGGTGGCACCCTGGACCCTCATGAGGGCTTTATAACCCTCCAGGTGGTCCAGGGGGTCGGTGGTCCCGTCGTAGGGATCCACCTGCGGCATGCGGAACCGTTTCGGGATTGGTTCCGCCTGGATCTCTTCGGAGAAAGGGGGGCGGGAGTCGTAGCCCGCCGGGTCGGCTGACGAGTTCTGCAGGTCGGCGAATCACTGGGCGAACTCCGCCAACTTGCGCTCGTGTTCCTCTAGGCGCCTTTCGGCCTGGCGCCTGATGGCTTCGTTGGTTGAGTCTTCCACCGAGACTGCAGGTGAGGGAGGCGCCGATTGGTCTCGACGCGGGGTCCGGACCCGGCGTCGCTTGCCGCGATGCGCCGTTTCGGCCCCATCGGCCGGGGATCGACTCTCGTGATCCTCCGAGCCGGAATAGTCTTTCTTCGGGGGAGCTTGGCGGCTCTCTCGGGGGTTGGAGATGGCTTGCGGATGGGACGGCCTGCCTTGGATTGAGCGCAGGCTTTCACGCTGTCCCGCGACCCGGGCCGCGGGGGTCCCTGGCTGCGGCTGAGTGGCCAGGGACCGTTGCTGATGCTGGAGCTGTCGGACCGCTGAGGTCAAGGTCTGCAGCTGCTGGACGATGGCCGCAAGGGATCCGTCTGCCGGGGTAGGCTGCTGCAGAAGAGGAGGGGGAGCGGGAAGCTCCCGTTCGGGGGTGTGGCCCCCTGGCGGGGAGTGGGCTTCTCCCACTCGGCTGGTGGACGCCTCGCGACCACGAGTGACCACCATTGTTAGGGAGCGTGATACCTGCAAAAAGCTAGTTCCCACTGGGGGTTAGTGCCCTGCCCCCTACCTGGTGCGCCAATCTGTTGCCGTCCTCGTCGTCGCGCCCGTGCAGAGGATCAGCCGATCCTCCCTGACCGCCTGGCAGAGGAGCCTCCCTTCCTGCGAGAAGCCTGCAAAAAAGGGGGTTAGAGGACCCTGGCCGGGGATTCCGGCGAGGGGGCTCCGACGGTCAAGTCAGTAGACGACGTGGAGGAACAGACTCTCTCTCCCGATCCCCCTAGAGGGTCTCAGGCTTGGAGAGTTAACTGGTGAAGGGAAAGCGCCGGGGACCGGAAACTCGGCTGGGCCTGCCCGCTGAGCTCGCGTCCAGTCTTCCCTTCTCGGGATCCCTGGTTTTCTTCCTCCCAGCGAGGCCTTGTGCCGGTCTTTCCTTCTTGTCCCCAGGCTCTTTTGCTTACCTTGCAGACTTTGGATCCTTCCCTCTTTATCTCCCTCCGTCGTGCGCTCGTCCTTTTCTCCCTCGAAAACTCCTCCTCCCTGTCTTCCTTTCTTTTCCCTTTCTGGTGAAGGAGGCCAGGCGGCTTTCCGGCCTCGTCCGCCGGGCCCAGCAGGAAAAAGGCAAGGACAGAAGAGAAAAAGGGGGAAGGCGGCGCTGGCAGAGCGGCAAGTCGTCAGGCCTCGGGCTTCGTGAGGGTGCTCTTTTCCCCGGGCGTGGGCGCTATCCGTTTGCGGGCCCTGTTCCGTCAGGATCGGGTCTCTCGACCGCGGGACCTGCCGGGCCAATGTAAGTGACGTTCCGCGTGCCGCCGCCCTCCGTACGGGACGCCGTCTGGGGTCGGTACGGCCCGAGGGATGGCCTCGGGACCCGTCGCTTTCCCCGGGGCCTCTCCGTACGAGCGGCCTGGCCTCGGCTGAGTTGACCTATCTCCGGGGACCAATTGGCGAGAGGCGAGGGATCGGCCGACCTCGGCTTAGGTGGACCCCTCCTGGGTGGACACCTGGCGAGGCGGCAGAGGGTTGCCTGGCTTCGGCCGAGGTGGGCCCGTCTCCGGGTGGCCACCTGGCGCAAGGCGAAGAGTCGGCCGACCTCGCATTAGGTGGACCCCTCCTGGGTGGACACCTGGCGAGGCGGCAGGAGGTCGCCTGGCTTTGGCCGAGGTGGACCCGTCTCCGGGTGGCCACCTGGCGCAAGGCGAAGGGTCGGCCGACCTCGCACTAGGTGGACCCCTCCTGGGTGGACACCTGGCGAGGCGGCAGAGGGTCGCCTGGCTTCGGCCGAGGTGGGCCCGTCTCCGGGTGGCCACCTGGCGCAAGGCGAAGAGTCGGCCGACCTCGCATTAGGTGGACCCCTCCTGGGTGGACACCTGGCGAGGCGGCAGGAGGTCGCCTGGCTTTGGCCGAGGTGGACCCGTCTCCGGGTGGCCACCTGGCGCAAGGCGAGGGGTCGGCCGACCTCGACCGACCTTACTTGGGTCGTCTCCTTCGCGCGCGGGCGCGGATGAGTCGGTGGAGGAACCCCGCGCCGAGCTCGACCTCGGCCTGGGCGGTCTGCTCTTGGATAATCGTCGGGCGGCGCGATCTTGCCGACCCCAGCTTTAAGGGCGTGGCGCTGATTCTGGCGGGAAAACTCACACGTGGCTTGTTCGCATTCGGCGATGCCTGAGCCTGGCCACGTCACTGTCACGGATGTAACAGTATGCACTAGAATACATTTCTAATTTATTCGTTCACTTGGATAGTTTTGTCATTTTTACAATCTTTTCATGTGATTATATAAAGAAATGAATATATATCAATCCAATTTTCAAGATAACTAACATTAGCCTATTTGTTGATGTACATTTGCATTAACCATACCTTTATCCTCTGCGAGAACAATGTGCTCATAGGGCATGCATGATAATACATATCCCATTTTATTGATTCATACGAGAATCTTTTAACTATATATTCTTAATTTTATATGTTACTTTATTCAAAATTCTTGTTATGCATTATTATGTTTCTAATAGAAAACAATAATTTCTTTGCAGTGGCATTCGTTTCATAAAAATATACACTATAATCTATTTCCAATGTTTATTCATCGATATCATATTTATCCCCTTCGTTTTCTCTTCGCATCATTTTTATAAATGAAATATAGATAATGCTAACCCTAATTGTCAATGTAGTTACATTCAAATGATAATTTTTATTGATTCGTTTGAGAATCGTTAACACAAGTAGACCATAATTTCTTTGCAGCAATAGTTATTTCATAAAAATATGGATGATGATTCATTTCTAGTTTTTATTCACCTATATCATATTTATCCCCTTGGCTATCTCCTCACATCTCTTTCATGAATGGAATAGAGAATTACACCAACCATGATTTTAAATATAACCACTTTCAAGCAATACCTTTTGTCGATTCATATGATGATCATTAACCATATCTCTTAATCTTATGTTGAATGTTCTGATTATATACTATTACTTTTTAAAGAAAAAATATAATTTTTTTATAACTGTAGTTGTTTCATTAAAAACATGCATCACCATCATTTTTAGTTTTTATCCATTTATATGGTATTTGTTTCTTTGCTATCACTTCACATCACTTTCATAAATAAAACATAGACTAAGTCAACCCTAGTTTTCAAGACTTATCATTTTTTTCAAACTTGTCCATTTGCTCATCAATTTACTTTCCTTGAATACACAATTATCTCTTTATAAAGCGATATAACATGCCTATAATTTTCATCGATCCTTTAATGATGCAATCTCTTCTTGTGATTTTTATACACCAAAACTAATTATCATCACAATCTATCTTAAAAATTCTCTTAAATACACTCGATATCCTATCCCAGCGTTCATTCAATAAACCCCTTGTGCAAGACTCACATGGCTTCGATCTCTTCGAAGCTCCCTTCAAACGCGTAACCCCAGATCTTCCGCGGATTTCGTTTCCGTGCCAAAATAAAACTAGATAATCCTTCCAGCACGCAGGACGCGACACCCAAAACCACACGAATACTTCTCAATCCCGTGGACCCCGTGCCTCCTACTCTTGGGTTAATTTCGGGGGTTCGCAACTCCCCGAACAATTAATTTCCGAAAGAAAACTTGAATCAGCTAGTCTACGGGTTCTAATAGCTTAAACAGAACCCATCAGTCCAAACGGGCAACCAGTGGAAGTCTTTAACCGAGATTGAGCAATGCGACGGTCGAGATTTCTAAGGGGTCCCATGTTTTCTTTAGCTATCCGTCTCCGGCGGGACAATATAGTGTCGGCAGTGAATTTTTTATGGAGAAAGGGGAAAATTTAAATGTTTAAAAAAGAACGAGGGGATTTCGAAAATAGAAATTATATAAAGGAGCGTGGCAGGGAGAAGGGGGTGTGCCGGGTAGCGTTGATTGGGTCCGCCCGAAGCCACGGGCAAGGCAGAAAGTGAGGAGGAAGGAGAGAGAGAGAGAGAGAGAGGGAGGGAGGGAGGGAGGGAGAGAGAGAGGGAGAAGCGATTTGCTCCATTTTCGCTATCATTTCTCGAGGTGGCTTTGGTAAATCTCAAATCCTTCTCTCCTTCTTCTTTGTTTTTTTTTTTTTTTTTTTTGAATTCTCTCAGTGTGCGCGAATTCGTTGGATCGACGGCGAGTTAGGGTTCCAAGAATCGAATGTACGCTGCTGCAGCCTCCCACTGCTTTTCGGCTTCCCCATTTTCGAGGTTTTGAGGCTTTGAGATGGTATTGGTTTTGTTTTGGAGTGGGAAGATCGGTGAGGAAGGGAGAGTTTGATGGTGGTGCCTGGTGATTTCTTTGGTTTTGTTTGGTTTTGGGGGTTTTGATCGGGGGAGGGGGGGGGAGAGATTCGGGTTGGGAGAGGGAATTTAGGTTCTTTTTTTTGAATTTTTGGTTGTTTTCTGGTGGATCAGGGAGGGGGTTGGCTGGTTGTTTTTTCTCAAGGTCTTTTGGCGGAATTTTTACTCGGCATCTTTTTTTCGTAATTTTTTGTCTGCTTGTGTTTGGGGATTTTGGGGGAGTGGGTTAGGGTTAGAGGGGGGGTTTGGCTTGAGATTTCCTGTGGTTTTCGGAAGCAAAGCTAAAAATTTTGGTAAGGTTATCCGTATTTTTTGTATTTGTACTCTTTATATGGATTGTCTTAAATGCTGAACTGTGTTGGTTTCTTATATGGTATTTTCTTGGTTTTAAAAGAGGACCGGGGATCTGGGTCGATTTCTTTAAGTTAAAATGGGTTTCGATGGATCCTTTTGGGATCTCATGATACTTGTGCAGATCCATTTTGGTCCACCAAAGGCTCTAATTTTTGACAACCAGAATTTTGTTTTTTTTAATCATTTTAATGTTTTCGTGGTTGATTTTTGGGCAGTTAGTAACCCTTTATGATTTCTTACTAATTTTACTTTGAAAAGTTGATTTGGACTTTAGTAAAGGTCGGTAGTAGTTTCTCCCCTTTCTGTTATATTCATTTACTCCCGCCTTATTTTTTTCAAGCCTGGCAGGAGAGAGCTTAGCTCATCAATGTTTGATTGCAAGGAATTATATTATTAAATTCTCAACTTTTCTTTTATTTTTAATTTAAGGATTTGGATTTGTGTGGGTTCAAAAACTTGTAGGATACCACTTGGTTCAACAATCCCAAACCCCCACCAAAAAAAAAAAAAAAAAAAAAAAACCCGAGGATGTGAACCCAATCTCTAACAGCAGAGTATGGGTTTTGGGGCCTTCGCAATTAGCGTGTCTTTTCTTCCTTGTCCTGTTTTTACATGTAGTTTTTGGGGTTACTAGAAATTCAGTAGCAATTGTTGTTTTCTGTGTGTGCTTCATGATTCCTTTAATGCTGTTCTCTTTGAATGTATGGATCAATTACTTTTTGGCTACTTTAATTTTGTTTTTATTTCTCATTGGGAATACAATTCCTGTTGAGCTTGCACATGCAAAAACTCATGGCAGCTTATAATATCGTCCTAATTTCTTTTTAATGAGATGAAAATGACATGAAAAAAAGAGATGGCCCTTTCTTTAACAATTCTTTGTCTCTGTTGAGGCTCTTCAATTAATTGTTCAAAATATTTCCTTCACCATCTCCCTTTTCCGGGTTCCTTCCCTATTTTCTTGAGTTTCATTCCTGCTTTTATTACTGTCAATGACTAACAAGCTATGTTTCGAAATCAGGTTCTGAAAATGAATTGCACGGCAAATGACAGTGACACTATAATGGTTTCAAAGGACCAGGTCGGCTCACCATCAAATGAGGGTTGTAGTGAGGGATCACTGACAGGAGGCCAAGTTTTGAAGAAGGGACCATGGACATCTGCGGAGGATGCAATTTTGGTGGATTATGTTAAGAAGCATGGTGAAGGGAATTGGAATGCTGTTCAGAAGCACTCAGGTCTGTCTCGATGTGGCAAAAGCTGTCGTCTGCGATGGGCCAACCATCTGAGACCAAATCTTAAAAAGGGTGCTTTCACACCAGAAGAGGAGCAGTTGATAATTGAACTGCATGCCAGGATGGGCAACAAATGGGCTCGGATGGCTGCACAAGTATGTTCACTCTGTTTTTAATTCAATCATATTCCATTGTGTGTGCACTCTTTTATGTAGTTTTATGTCTTTGCTGTTTGATGTTGATCTGATTGAATAAAGCATAATATAATTTGTATATCTTTCTTAGAGAATTGATGTAGTTTATGGGTTATGTGAAATTTAGTCTTTGGGGATGAAATACTGGAGTTGTATGGATCGATCAATGAGATATCTTCTATCTTCTGGTCGAGTCATTCCAGTTATTTATGGATAGATCTTTTCCCCTTAATACACACACAAGTTTTGTTTAATATTTTAAGACAGGCATGCTATAGTTCAATTATGACTAGGTTTATAATTATTCTTTTGGACATTAGGATTTTGTTTGTCTGCTGTGATCCCCATTTTTCTTTTCATGAGTGATCACTCCATTGTAATCTCATACCCTTCTTACTCTCATCTCCTTTCCGCATCAAACTATCTGTTATTGAATGAAATGTGCCCTCCAATTATCTCTGCTATAATGTCATAGTCATGGAGAAAATATCCAAAACACTTCACAGCAAGCTGATAGGACCATAATTCCGCACCTATGCCCTCCATTGACTAATCTCTGATGGTGCAAACAACAAGAAGCCTTTGTGGGCTTAAGATTAGGCCAAATTGCTCTCCTTAGTCAAGGTACACCTGACTAGCTTTCTATTTTTGCTTTTTGCTAGGTTCAGATCGGACTATTATATCATCGTATTGATTCCGCACATAATCACCCCATTCTTAAGATGATCATTTTTTAAAAACAAAAAAAATCTGAAAAGGGCTTGTCTATCGATCTTTTCCCTAAAAGTAATAATTTATTGTATAATAATAACTCAGAAGATATATTAATGCTCCCCATATTTTTATAAAATGAGTAAGGAAGGCGAGCCAATAATAATTATCATCTGGCAGTTATCTGACCATGCTTCTGTTCTCGGATTGACATAAAAAGAATCATTTCCTTTTGTGGATTACTTCCTTTTTTTTACCATGCTTGAATTTATTACTGGATCCAGTATTTTTCTTTATTTTTATTTTATTTTATTTTATTTTTTTTTTTTTGGGGGGGATGCTGGTTATGAATATTTCTAAATTTAAAATATGCATTCTTGAAGTATTGAGCAACTACTGTTCTTTTTATTTGTCGTTGTTATTACAATGTTTTATGTTGTTTCCTCCCTCATGGTGCCTTCTCTATTTTCTTAAAGATTCTAGTTTATTTCTGATAATAAATAATCTTTTTTAACTTTCTGGATATTTTATGGCATGCACTTTATTTTTGTGGTAATGTTTTTATATTTTATTAAATTGAGATCTTTATGCCCTCCTACTAAGCCTTAGATGCCAAACTAGTCTGGTAAAAATATATTTGTGCATGATTCTATGATTGGGTGTCTAAGAGGGTAGCTTGTAATTTTGAGTTAGAAAAATGAAGAAATGGAAGAAAAACGTGCAGTTAGAAGATTGATTCTCATTCATCCTGTGTCATGTCTACTTTCTCATCCTTTCCTCAATAAATTGGGGAAATCACTACAAGAAAAAGGAAAAAAAATCTCCATTCAACTGAAAAAGTGTAAAGGATTGTGTTTTTATATGTGGAACAGATTCGCTTGTATGAACAATAGATCAGGGAAGAGAAACTCTCTTAAAGAAAAAAAACAAAACAAAGATTGCATGGCTTCATATGTTGGATGTTAATACAACACTTCACATAAATTTTTCTATGATATGTATTAATTTCTATAATTTCCAAGAAATTCATCTCCTCCTGCCTTGTTCCTCTTCTGTTTTCTTTGGTTTTATTAATATTTAGGAATACTAGTTGCATATTTTATCCTATTATATTTGGAAAGTTGATCTGATTAAAAGAGCTATGTTATATTCTTAACTAAGATTGGAGAAAACATCAAAAAAAAAGAAAAAGAAAAAGAAAACTTTAAATTTAAAGGCTGATGAGAGTGTAAAGCCAACTAATAGCTAATAGTTAGAAAGTTTAAGGACTCGTTGGTTCATGAGAGGAACTTTTCTTCTCAAGAAGTAACTTCTTGGGAAGTTACTTCATAGAAATAGGATTTTGGCATGTTTGGTTGATTATGGAGACGTGGCTTATTCTAGAGTGGTTTATGTTTGGTTGAGACTTGGGCATCCACTTCTTTGGAAAAACTGTGTAAAATATCTATTATACCCTTCATAAATGTAAAACCATACCATTTTGCTATTAAACTTTGTATAAATAATAACATATGGTTTAAGTTTTGACTATTGGAGGACTTGGTAGAAAGTATATGTTATTTGAGGACTGGGTAGAAACATGTTATAAAATAAGTATTACTATGGAGTATAGTTCTTGTTAATTCACAAATAGATGACACTAGGTGAGAATCAGCATACCTGCTTAAAAGTATGTTATAGCCCTTACCGGTCATGTGTCCTACAAACTCAGTTTTTGGTAAATTGAGGTTGAAATGTTGGACCTGAACTAGACATATCCTAGATTCTGCCATTGCCAAACCTGACCTGTAGGATGCCAAGCCAGGCCATGTACAATATTGACATGAGAAGATCTGTTGATACTGATATAGGATATGCATGCAGTTGGATGCTATTCCGTTTGAAGATTATCTTATGCAGCAATATGAAGTTGATCTTACAAAGTGGCCTTAATTATATTGCCGTCTTGGAATCATACGTTATTTACTTCACTGCTGCTTGGACATCGTATGATGGTAATGTGGGTTTATGATAATATAATATGGCTTTGGAGTGAAGATCTGATCTGAATCAGATTCATTTTCCCTGTCTCTCGAGCCTCCATCTTATACAACCTAAAATCAGGCTAGTGGTTGCTAACTCAGTTGAATGCAAATTTAATACATGCCCATCCTTGCACTCTTAAGTGCAGCCAGAGTCCAATCCATCCCTGCGCATATGTCAGAGCTTGTTTTGTATGCATTGTTTACTGAACTGAGCAAAAGGAATTGACCATGGCCTTCGAGCATGTTTCTGGAGGTATTGCCTTCACCTCATCTTCAAAGAAATTGTTGATGATTGAAAACATAGTACCAAAGAAAAAAATTGTGGATGCATGGTATAAATAATAAGTTTTATAATATGTTTGAAACATATGGAACAACGGAACGTAAGAGGGTACGTTGATTATTTTGAAATGAATATGTTGGTTTGGAGCACAACATAAGATATATATGTGGTTCACTGAATATCTAAATGAAGTTGGTTGAACCATGATGTGAAGAAGCCTCTTTATTTATCAGTTTATTCCTGATTGCACATTAATCTTTATTTTGTCGCATGCTTTTGGCCAGTTCTGATAGATTTTTCTTAAAGTTGCTGCTCACAGTTATAGTTTAGTGAAAGTTTTCTTTGATATTTCTTAAGTTCTGCAATTCATGACGTTCTTTTCCCCAGTTACCGGGACGGACAGATAATGAGATAAAAAACTATTGGAACACCCGTATCAAGAGACGCCAGCGAGCTGGCTTACCCCTTTATCCTCCTAATCTGTCTTACCAAGCTTTAAGTGAGAATCAACAAAGCCAGATTGCCACCGAGTATGGCAATTGTGAAAAACGTCCTAATGAGCTCCTCCAGGGAAATAGTTTCCATGTTCCTGATGTTATATTTGACAACTTAAATGCCCATCAAGGGGCTTTGACTTATGCATCAACATTTCCCGATATTTCAGTGACTAGCATGCTGAGTCAGGGCTTTGGATCCCAAAATTATGGCTTTGTGAGCCCAATGCTAAACCGTATGAAGCAGCTTCGAGAATCTGAGACCTTATTTCCTGGCTTTCATGGTAGTGTCTCTAGCACTCTTCCTACATTTGAGCAGTGTTCAAATGAGCCTTCTGAAAAGATCCAGCGAAGCTTTGGTTTAGGCTATCCCTATGATCCAGACCCCAGCAGCAAGATCCTGGCACCCTTTGGTGGTGCAGTCCCTGGTAGCCATGCCCTTTCAAATGGCAATTTCTCTGCTTCCAGGCCCCTTGGTGGGACTGTGAAGATGGAGCTCCCTTCACTCCAATATCCAGAAACTGATCTTAGTAGCTGGTTTGCTTGCCCTTCTCCACCTCCTGAGGCTGTCGATGGTTACATTCAGTCTCCTCCTGCAACTGCATCAGTGCAATCTGAATGTGTCTCGCCAAGGAACAGTGGTCTATTGGATGCATTACTTCATGAGGCACAGGCACGCAAGACTCAATCATCAGAGAAGAGCTCAAGTTCTTCTGTTGTTGCACCTGGTGGCATGGTAGAAAGTTCAGGGCTTAACCTTTGTGAGGCAGAATGGGAAGAATACAACGATCCAATTTCGCCCTTGGGCCGACCTGCTGCTTCTGTCTTCAATGAGTGCACCCCACCCGTTAGTGGTGGTTCCCTGGATGAGCTTCAGCCTTCAAAAGAACTTTCTGGTAAGCATTATTTCTGCTTTAATTTGTGCCATTTAATATAAAGAAGAAGTTATTTCAGATATAGTTCCTGCAGGTTCAGACATCTTGCTAGCGGCTGCAGAACATGTTTTGACCCCAAATGTGGGGGAGAGAGACATTTCACCTTGTCCGGATTTCTTTAGGCCTGATGCTTCACTTGGAGGGTCAGATTGGCTTGAGAACTCTCAGACTGCCAAAGAGCATTCTGCCTTGAATGATGCCATAGCAACACTTCTGGGTGAAGATCTCTGCAGCGAGTACAAGGAAATGCCTACTGGAACGTCACTTTCTCCAGGATTGTGCCTCGACTCCTGTCCGTGGAACAACATGCCTCGGGCATGTCAAATGTCTTAACTTGAGGTCATTTATGGGACCTACTTGATTTGTTTACCATTTGTTGTTCCGGTGGGACGTTTACCTTTATTGACATTTGGTCAGGGGAGGAGAAAACATGTGACCGTATGTATGGTTGTTGCTGCTTTTTGTAGGGTTGATCATGGAAAGTCTTGCCTCTTGGCATTCATGCAGTGGATTATGGTGCAATTAGTGTAGATGAACTGTTGCTGCAAGTTTGGCTTTTGTTATGTCTGTAATAACTTTTGTAACTTGGCTAGGAACAATTCCATTATTCGGGAGGATGTTGCGTGATGGTCTCTATTTTCCATATGGTCTGGTTATCTGCTGAAGATCCATTTGTGGTTTGTCACCGAGGAGAGCCATGCATTGAAATGTTGTTTGCTTTGCTATTGGATTTGCTTGTTTTGTCTTTTATTGTCTCAAGTTTGAACATAAATAGTTTTTCAAGCATGAAATCATATGCCTTAAAAGAATATGGGTTATTTTTTACTGACTATAGGAAAGAAAATCTAATTCCGCCGTTCTCCAGGATTTTTGTCTAATGCTATCTTCCAGGTTTGACGGCATGCACATATTGTATACCGTCCAATGATGGTTCTGCAGTTGTTTTGGCTTGCTGGTATTTTGAGGCCTTTGCTAAAAACCAGATAGCTGGTCGATGCGTCGGTTGAAGAACAGCAGAATTATACGGCCTCGATTATTGAAAAACAATACACGAGCTATAAACTTACCTACTTATCACCATCATCTGCAATACGGATACTCAGATGTGCATTACCGAGCCGTTAGGTGGGAACAACATTAAACTTGTTTGGCGAGTAGCATCCTGATTTAGTTTACTTGCTGTTGCCATCAAATCGTCTTTTACTGGATTTTAATGGGACCAAAGATATTCTGATTTTTTCAAATAGAATTGGAAGTTGTTCCTAGGAACTCTCAAAAGAAGGTTCGCAAAAATAGCTTCTTGATTGTTGATGGCCAGCAAGAAATTTTTTGACGTTCAGGTTAGTGGAGGGTAAAACTTGGTGCTTTTGCTGGCAGCTCTCGAATAGAGACTTGCAAAAGTAGTTTCTTGACTAGTGGTGATCGGCGGAAGATTTTTTGATATTTAAGTTAGTAGATGGGAAAAATGGATTTATAAAAATAGTTTCTTGACTAGTGGTGATCGGCGGGAGATTTTTTTGATACTCAAGTTAGTGGATGGAAAAAATGGATTACAAAAGCCAAAGCTGAGAATGATAATGGTAACTGAATAAACATGTGAGAATGATGATGGTAACTGAATGAGCATGTGAGAATGATGATGGTAACTAAATGAGCATGTGAGTGGTAATATAATACGTCTTCTTATCATTTAATAGAACTACATAGTAACCAAATGTTATTGTGGAGGTGGTCGCCTCTGATATGTGTAACAAATTCTGTTAAGATAATGAGATCTTGTTCCTTGGAATCTTTTCTACTAATATCTTTTTATTAGGATGGCAGGATCGATTGGAATTGTATCCGCTACAACATTGTCTATCATGATATGTGTTGGATAGGTCGTTAGCTACTCGGGCGTCCGAGTAGAGCTGTCTATGGATCGGGTTCGGGTTGGAACCCAGATATTTAGACCTGGACCCGATCTTAGCTATTGACCCGAATCTGGACCCGGACCTGGATCCAAAAATCTAACGGGTCTAGTTTTGAAATACCAGATACGGATCCGAATGGATCTCGGGTATCCAGACCTAGACCCGGACATGAATGGAAGGTACCACCATGGGGACCTAGAAAAGAATATTAGTAAATGCAATATGATGTATGTATGGATAGTAATTAGAAACTAGAAAAGAACATCAGTAGATAAAAATATTGTCATAAAAAGGCCAGATCTGATGTATGATTATGATAATGAACTTTCTGGGAAATAAATTATGCAAATAACTGTGTAGCAAATTGATATGGAGTTTTAGCATATGAACTTATAGAAGTGGAAGATTCTATTCTTTTTTCATTCTCTAATAATAGGAATGACAATAACAAAACTGAGACAGATGAAATGCAAGAAGGATTCTACTACTCGTTTTGATTTTTTTAAACTTTCAGCAGGACAAAATCATGAAAATAAGAACAAAGAAAAGCCTGAAATGAGTCATTGCAATGAAAAAAAGTTACATCAAAGAAATAATGTATCAATATAAAATATAGTAAATATTCCTAAGAACAAATAAGAGCATCACAACTCATTTATATTATTACTAGTCAAAAATTTTAGGAATCTTAACCAAAAGAATTGAACATTTGGAATCATATGTAGCTGAGGAGGGCGAGGTGGGGATGATGTCAGAGCAATGGTAGTCGGCGGGGGATGTTGTTGGAGTAGTGGCAGCTGGCGAGGTACAAAGTCGAAGCAGTGGCAGCTGGTGGGGCGCGAATCTGAGGAAGGGAGAGCTGGAGAGGTGGGGGACAATCTCGAAGCAGTGGTGGCTAGCGAGGGATGATGTCGAAGTAGTGGCGGCTAACAGGGATGATGTCAGAGCAATGACGATCGGCGGGGGATAATGTCAGGTGACGGACTAACGGCGAGGCACATATATGATGATCGAACGGCCGGACGGGAAGAGGGGTGATGGAGTGACACCTAAGTGACTGGACCACCTATGATTAGGAGGAGATGATCGGTGATGGACACCGATATGGACTACAGAGGGGGGAGGCATTGGCGACCGGTGGTCAAGGGGGAGGGAGGATTAGGGATTTACTCGAATGGAAAATATTTAGGGCTACAGAATTGAAGGCCTTTTATATTAAAACTACTATTGATTTTTAATTGTTAGATCTTTGATCTAACGGTTCATAATAATATTAAAATATATAAATATATATAATATTATTTTATATAATCGGATCCCAAGTTTATTGAGTTTGGATATTTAATATTCAGACCTGGATCCATTTAATTATAGCTAAATGGGTCCAGGTAAACGGGTCCAAATTTAATACCAAACCTGGACCTGTTGGATAGATACCCGCAGGTCTTAGGTCTGGACTCGATCCATTGACAGCTTGAACCCCGAGTAGGTGTCAAATTAGTTATTGCCAAAAGGAGGAGCTTGGTCCCATACCTAAGCATGCTCGACTTGGTTTACTCAAGTAACTAACTAATTTCAAGTAGGTAGTCAATGGATGCGCATGGGGAATGCCATGTTAGTCGGCCTCGATAAGTTCTAGCTACTCGACTTAGAAAGGAACGATTACTCTATTTACAAGGGAGTAGCTACTTGGTCTAGGAAGGAGCAGCTACTCGATCTGGCAGCTAGCTTCATCTTTCCCTCACTAATCTTCTTCCTGGTTGGCAGTGAAGTAGTCAGCCCCATTGTCTCCTTCATAATCGGTAATTTGATTAACTCAAGTTGGATGTCTCAATCTTCTATTGTTGATGGTGTAGTCGATGGTCCAGTAAGTCCTTAAGATCGAGTCAACAATTACCATAATAGATTCCTCTCACTTTCGAGTTTAGAATGTTGTTGAGTAGTTCCGGGCCTTGACTTTTCTAAGCAAAAGGAGTAATCGCTTTTTCAGCCTCGGGGTTGGATAGATTTTCTCATGATCTGGGCATTTATTGTTCTTTTGGAAACCATTTCTAATCACCTTGTTGCCTCTATCGTGGATGAGGAAGATCATTAGCATAATGCTTTAAAAGATTGCACAATAACTCCTCAAACAGTAGGTGGCTTACATGCCCCTCCTTGGCTAGTCGGGCATTGCCACATGGCCCGAGAGCTGCGATCTTTAAATGATCTGTATAGATCTTGGTATCAAAAGTTAATTAGTCGAAGGTGATTTTGAGGCGGTATGATGCTTCTAATTAGGAGTGGATCACATGTTGAGATTTGAGAACTTCGACTGAATCAAGTCTATATTCTAGCCATTAGACTGGGTTTAAAAGGTGGTTTCCTGCCACTATTGCAGGGATCATTTCCTTACTAAGTTGCAGAGAAAAAGAGTGCTCGAGGGCTTTAAACTTGGTTTCACTCTTAGGCATCTCTTCTTGGTAGGTTGGTCCTCATTCCATCTTCTTTGTTTTTGCCTTCCTCTAGGGTTCTTTTAGGATTTTCCAGGTGAAGCCATACTTGGTGGCTTTCGCTCTCTGTTCAAGTCTTTTTCTTTACTTGATCTTTCTTCTTTTCTTCCATATTGATATAACTTTGTATGAAAGTGAAAGCCATTTGATGAGTTGCATATTTAGACTTCGAGGTTCCTACGAATCTTCTCGTGAAGAAATCGCTTCTTTCGACTATGGAAAGGTTGGAACCTCCTTCAAGATGGTGCTCTGGGCTTGTCGGTCAGCTAATCGAAGAGTTTCAATCCCCTCGGGTCTAGTGAGCACAGTCTCAAAAATGATCGAGGTGGATGTCCTCCGACTTCGGGAGTAATATATGTTCTCGACTCGGTTCTATGTCTTTGTCCCAGACCGGATGACAGAGTGACGTCAAGCCTAGCAAGCGGGATCATCCTATATGAGGAGTTCCTTTGTACAGTTCTCCGACTTCCTTTCTACCTCTTTATATGTAATATTCTTGATTTTTATTAACTTGTTCTTGCTCAGCTAGCCCTAAACTCTTTTTTGAATCATTTATTCTTTTGTTGTTTTGTATCACTTTTTCGGGATTGAGGCCAGGGTCACTTTGTTTCGAGCATTTTTTGCTTTGAAGTGGTACCCGACCAAGAAAGGCTAGTAGTTCATCACCCCTCGTCGGGGTCAAGCTTTCCTCTTCAGTATGGCCTCTTCCATCCATGGCTAGAAGAGTCACTTCTTTTTTATTTCCTATGATGCTCCCTGGGGAGTGAACTAGGTTTGGGATGAACCATACTTGTCCCCAAACAAGAACACCATTGTATATTCCACCAACAAGGTAGATTATTGCCAACTGCTTAACATGAAGGTTCCTTGATAGTAGGATTTACTCTCGGAGCAAAACTTGTATGATATTGGGCTTAGTCCGGTGAACATCTTAGATAAGTTTTGCTAAGCTCTTCTTCTCTTATTTATCTATAATTGACTAAGTCTTCTACTCGATTTTTGTAGACATGAAGGTAACGCTGGATAAATTGAAGAGCGTTGGCCAAAAGAGGGCAGCGACTAAGAAGGGTGTGGAAAGACCAAAGAAGGCAGTGACGAAGAAGCCCCTTATAGGTCCATCTTTGGGGGGCCCATCGGCTATGGCTCGAGCTCCTGCACCCCATCTGAAGGAGGCTCTTGCTATCGATGAGGAAGTGAAAGTGGTCTCGTCACCGTCGTCTCCTACTCTAGCACTAGCTTGGTCACCGACTCCTCCGACTCTAGCTCTGGAACCATCTCCGGTGGTGGAGCCATGGTATATGAACCCCTCGGCCTAAGCAAATCCCTCGGGATCCAATGAAACTCCTTAGAGGATGAGAAGTACATTGAGATGGGACCAAGGTGAAGTTGACTGCTTTCATCTTCAGCAACAAGAGATTAGTCGAGAGGCTAGTCGACATGATCCTTCTACCCCGAGATCAGGAATGGAAGTCTCAACTGGTGGACAAGGTTTTTGCTAACTTCTTCCCTCAACTACTCGGGGCAAGTGTTCTTCATTCCTTTACTTTGCTAATTACTTTGACTCCCGAGTAGTTGACTTATAGTTTTTCTTTTTTGTTGTAGCTTGCACATGATGTCTCCATCATCAAGGGGGCATTTGGTGAATTCGCCGAGTTGAGGTAGTCCCTCAGGGATGAGGCGGCGATTATTAAGGTGAAGGTTAAGGCCTTAGAGGAACCAAGGAAGGTGAGCGAGGCTTGATGGCCTAAGCTTGAGGAGGAACTGCGAGCCTCCAAAAATGCTATTCGGGAATTGGAAGCCCGAATAGTGGAGAAGGATAAGAAGATCGCCAAGGAGTAGAACTTGATCACTAAGCTAGAGATTAGGCTGGCTGAAGTTGACTTGAAGGTAATGGTTGTTGAATCCCAACTTAAGATTTTTAACTTCAGAGTCACGAAGGCCGAAGTCATAGCTTGGGAGGCCTAGGAGAGGGTGCAGGCTATTGAGGCCAAGACTCAGACTACTGAGCTATAGGTGATTTATGTTGGTGTACGGGCAGTGGAAGAGCACAAAAAGTTCAAGAACTTTAAAGATGAAGTCGTCTAGGGTGCTTATGATGCCTTCCAACTCAAGTTCATGGAATGCAAGAAAAAGGTCATTAAGGCCTTGTCTGAACTCAACCTGGATAGCATCATCACTATTGAGCCCGAATAGGAGGAGGAAGGAGCAGAAGAAGGTGAAACTTGTACTACCGAGGTGGCCATCGAGGAAGCTGCTGATATCGAGGATAAACAGGCCGCTATTCAGGAGACCATCACCAAGGTAATAGTTGAAGCTAAGGCAATGATCGATGCAGTAATGCAAGCTTTTGACATGGGCTCGACTCTAGTGGCTGGTCCCAAAGAATGATCTTTGTAGCTTTTCCTCCTCTTTTTTTTATACTCTAGCTCAACCCTTCTTTGTAATGACTTGGTTCATTAATGAAAATCATCATTCATTTTATCTATTTTTGTTGTATTATATGAATATTTGTCAAACGGTTGAATCTTGATAAATAGCCTAGTCGATGTAGCTCTAACCAAGTAAGGTCGCTCTTAGGCTTGGTTGTGTGTCCCTTAATCAAGCAGTACCTTTGATCGAGTGGTTGATCGAGCTAGTTCTAACAATCATGTAGACTCACATTAAGGCAAGAAAACTAGTTGAGAAAGCGATCTTGGCCTATGAAGTTTGGAAGTCATCTAGTCGATCAGGTATTTGGAGCCAGACTTGAAAAAGTGGTTTGCCTTCTGGAACTGGATTGTGGGAGCAAAATCCGAATAAGAGTGGGGATGAAACCTGAATAAGGATGGGATGGAATCCAAATGAGATGAAATATGACTATGATGGGATAGAACCCAAATAGGATAGGGCGTAATCCAAATGAGATGAAACCTGAATAGGATGAAATTCTGAAAAGAATGGAATAGAACCCGAATGGGATGAAATTCAAAAAAGGTGGGATGGAACTTGAATGGAAAGAAATCTGAATAAGAAGGGAGGAACCCAAATAAGATGAAAAGGTAGCATCTTCTTTGACTGGTTATAAATCGGTCAGAGATAAAGGTATGGAATGTTAGGAATTGTGTCCCAAAGCCAATCATTTAGGCTGTAGACGGTTGTGCTATTTTGTATTTGTATATGAATTTTTAATAATAAATAAAAGTTATTTATTTTTTTGGATGTCCATCATTTTATATTTTTCTATAATGAACTCTTGTATGATGGAGTCCTTGGAACTACTTTGTTTTAATATGGAGAGGATATATCAAGTAGTTCTCAAACCGGTTCACAATCAAAGGATACATTGTTATAGGATGATGATGTATCAAGTATAGGTTATTGTATGTCATATTTGTTTGTTGTCCTCTTAACCAAGGAGTGTGGAGATACTGGTATGACATACAAGTGAAGTGTATGACATTTCATTGAACGTGACCATCTATGGAGCTCCCTTCTGCCAAAGGGTTGCTCGCGAAGGGATATGGATATATGTGTCCCTCAGACCTGAGGTCACCATGGCAGCTTGCAAGCAACTCAAACCAAATTAGGGTTGGCAGTCGAACCCTAGGTCATCCTAAGCATTGTAAGGTCAAAGGGATGAATTATGTGACAACCATATGCCAGAGGTTCTTGTGAGGTGCTCTGCATCTTCGACCTATCCGGACGTCGGGTGTCATTGCTAGATGAGGACTTTGACTGGTACTGGAAATGTTCCAGTGCTACCGACTTAGTGTTCGAACCTATGGGGTCACACACCATATAGGATTTCTATCTGATCTTTTAGGCTAATCAACGATTGAGAATCGTTTGCCATCACCTAAAGTCAATATGGTTGACTTTGCTCCAAGTGTCGACACTTGGATTTTTGCAGGTGTCGACACTTGGTGAAGTGTCGACACTTGGCTATTTTCGAGTGTCGACACTTCCTGTGATGAGCAGAAATTCTGGGAGAATTTCGTGAGAGCTTTTTGAGCAGGTTTTGATCTGGTTTGAATTTCGAATTCAAACCAGTTTTGGCTCCAAGGTTATATGGTATGAAAGTCATACCTTCCTTTTTGGGTTGGACCCATTTGGAATGGCCTTGATCCTCTCCCCTATTCTCTCCCTCCATCTCTCCTATTTCCTTCTTCTCCCTCTCATGGCAGCTCCTATAAATAGAGGTCTTTATAGTGGCTGCTGGGGTTACAACACAAAGAAAAGAGAGGAAGAAGAAGGGCTTTGTGAGAGGTTTAGGGATTGGGTGTGAGCCACCTAGCGATCAAGCTAGGTATTGGAAAAGAGGTTTGGAAAGGGGTTCCTACTCTCATTCCAGTCTTCTTGAAAGAAGAAGTTCAGCCCATGGATCCCGAAGAGCTAGCACTCCGAGGGAGTTGATCAGAGTCGAGCCCAGGTGTGGACATCCTGTAGAGGCCAGATGTGAGTGTGGCTCAAGTGCCCTCCTTCTCATTGCCCTTCACTGCTTCTCTCCTGCACTCTTAGAGGTATGACCTTTATATTTGTGTTATTTTTGATGTTATATGCTGCTAGGTCTTTATACTAGTTCCTGTTTCGGGCAGATCGATAGATAGTTTAGATCTATCTACCAAGCCTTCCGCTGTGCATGTTTAAAAATATTTTAAAATGCATTTTTTCTGTCCTATTTTTTTTTCATATTGTATGCTAGGTGTAGATGTTTTCACCTTCATGAAAATTCTACTACCTTTACTATGATCGGTTATTAATCAATCTGATGGAAGATGGAGGTATTAGAATGCTACCATCTTTACTGTAACCAATTATTAGTTGACTAGAGATGGAGGTGTGGAAACACTATCGCCTTTACTACGACTAGTTGTTAATCAATCGGATAGGAGATGGTGGTATAGAATTGCTACCATCTTTACTACGATCGATTATTAGTCGGCTAGAGATGGAGGTGTAGAAATGCTACTGCCTTTACTGTGATTGGTTATTAATCAACAGATAGAAGATGATAGTGTAAAAATACATCCATTTTTACTATAATCGATTATTAGTCAGCCAGATAGAAGATGGTATAGAAACACGTCTATCTTTACGGTGATCGGTTATTAGTCGACTAGATAGGAGATGAAAGTATCGGAACGCTACCATCTTTACTGCAACTGGTTGCTAGTTGATTGAAGATGGAGGTGTGAAAATGCTACTGCCTTTATTATGACCGGTTGTTAATTGACTGAATAGGAGATGATGGTGTAGAAATGCTACTATCTTTATTATGATCGGTTATGAGTCAACCAGAGATAGAGATGTAGAAATGCTACTACCTTTACTGTAACCAGTTGTTAATCAACTAGATAGGAGATGATGGCATAAAAACATGTCCATCTTTACTATGATTAGTTGTTAATCAATCGGATAGAAAATATAGATGTCAAAATGTTACCATCTTTACTGCAACACTGATTATAATCGATCGGAGATGGAGGTGCCAAAACACTACCATCTTTATTGCTATCAATTATTAATCGATCGGATAGAAGATAGTGGTATAGAAATGTGTCAATCTTTACTATAATTGATTATTAGTCGGTCAAATAGAAGATGGTGGTGTAAAAATGTGTCGATTTTTATTGCGACCGGTTATTAGTCAGTGGATCAGAGATGGATGTGTCAGAACGCTATCATCTTTACTACGATTAGTTGTTAGTCAACCGGAGATGGAGGCGTGAAAATGCTATTGTCTTTACTATGGCTGGTTATTAATAGATTGAATAGAAAATAGAAATGTAGAAATGCTCCCATCTTTATTACAACCTATTATTAGTTAGTCGGATAAGATATGGTGATATAGAAATGTTTCCATCTTTATTGCGACTGGTTGTAGTCAATTGGATAGGAGATGGAGATGTCAGAACACTACCATTTTGATTGCAACCAGTTATTAGTGACCAGGGATGGAAGTGTAAAAATGTTACTGCCTTTATGTGATAGGTTGTTAATTAGCCGAATAGATGGTTATGTAGAAATGTGTCCATCTTTATTATAACCAATTGGATAGCAGATGGTGATATAGAAGCATATGCATCTTAACTACAATCGCTTATCAGTCGGTTGAAGGGCTCAGGGCTAGCGACCAAGTACCGGTTAATTAGGATGAGACTTAGGAACTTTACTAGAAAAAAAATTCTTTGCATTGCCAAGTGGGAATAAGTACTTCATTGGCAATACATGAAAAAATTCTTTCCATTCCAAGTACGAGAGATTGGAATTCTGTTGAGGTCTTCAATCTGGTATGCTAATCGGTGAAAAGCTTTCACTACTTGATAAGGTCCTTCGTAGTTTGGAGATAGCTTGCCTTGTTCAATAGATTTTGAGACTTCTACAGAATATAGTACAAGATCTTCTGGATAATAAATTCTCAGGCTTATACGAGAGTTATAGTACCAAGAAACTCATCATTGGTACACCGCCATTCGAAGGCGGGCTTGATTTCGAGTTTCCTTTAGTAAATCAATATTGGCTCTTAATCGACTTGAGTTGCTTGACTCGTTGAAGTATTAGATTTGTATAGTCGGGAGTCCGATCTTAACTGGGATCACTACTTCGATGCCAAAAGCCAGGATGAAGAAAGTCTTGTTAGTCAATGTCTAGGAAGTAGTATGGTATGCCCACAGCATACTAGGTGACTCCTTGTTTCACCTGCCTTCGATTTTATCTAGCTTGGTTATGAGCCCTTGAAGAATTGTCTGATTCATCACTTCTACTTTTCCATTTGACTAAGGTGTTCGATAAATGCAAACTGGTATTGGATATGGAGCTTGATGCATAATTTCTTGAGTTTTTTGTTGTTGAATTATCGACGATTGTCAATGACAATGGCATAGGGAAGCCCAAATCGATAGATATGGAATTTTAAAAAAAATTCTTGGCCTTGCTCTTGGTAATGTGTGCCAAGTATCTGCCTCTATTTATTTGGTGAAGTAGTCAATAGTAATAATTAAAAACTTTCATTGATCCATTGCTGGGGGAATGGGCTAAGCATATCCATCCCCCACTAAATGAATGGTCAAGGAGAAAAGGGCCGGGTCAACTACATTGCTGGATGTCACTAGATGTTGGCATGCTGTTGATCAATTGTACTTTCGAACAAGCTCTATGATGTCTTCCTGCATAATGAACTAGTAGTATCCTTGACCTAGAGCTTTGTAGGCTAAGAACCTGTCCCCTAAATGGTTCTCGCAAATACCTTTGTAGATCTCCTAAAGTATATAGTTGGTTTCGGTAAGTCTCAAGCATTTAAATAAAAAAATGAGAACTTCTTGTAGAGCTATCTATTTAGTAGCATGAACTGAGATGCTTTCCATTTCAGTAACCTTGCCTCTAAGAGATTCTTTGGTCAAGTACTTGATGAACGAATCCATCCAACTTAGCTTGTGGGCAACCTGTTAGACTTCCTCAGTTTTATTGATGTTGGGAGCTTCCTAGTCTTGATGTATGTCCATCTAAGGGAGTTGTCCACTAAGGTCGCGAACTAGAAAAGTATATTTGCCTGGGTGTTATTGCACCGGGGAATGTGAGATATGCTAAAGTATTCGAGTGTCGACATGAAAGTCTATACTTTGTCGAGTTACTTGGCCATCGTCGAGTCCTGAGCCTCAAATATGCCAATAACTTGGCCTGCCATGATTTAGGAGTCGATGAAGACCTTTAGGCACTTTACCTCGAGTTTTTTGGCCAGCTTCAATCCTGCTAACAATTCTTCGTACTCAGACTATTTATTGGATACATTATATTAGAGAGTAAGATATCTTATATTATTTTCTAAAATAACTATTTTATCTTAGTTTTATTAAAAGTCTTATGAGGTTAGGAGTCATATATTACCATATATGATGATCTTGTATTCTATTTAAAAATTTTTAGAATTCTAAGATCAACGAATAACAATCTTTTTCTATCATGATATCAGAGCCTCCTCACTTCCCTCTACATCCTAGAGGCTGGCCACCCCCACTCTTCTCGCCGACCACCTTCAATTCTCTTTCATGAAAAAAATACTTGTGAGCATCTTCATCTCTCTACCCGTGAATTCTCTCTCTTATCATCTCCCTTCTCTACCATCCACCCCCTCTCAAAGCCTCTCTCTCTTCTCAAATTTTGCATTTGGCTGCCATAATCCTCTCTCTAGAGCCATCTGATCACTCCACTCCAGTGCCACCTTGAGAAAATGGCCTCATCATTTGGTACCACTCCACACGGATCCCCCCCTCCGCCACCTTCGTCACTGGCACTGTAGAAGCCCTCACCACCTTTCCCTCTATCTCTGTATCTAATCTCCCAATCCAAGCCATCTCGGCCACCGGTGGACAATGTCCCTTGCCTCCTCTCATCTGCCATTGATCTTCCTGGCAAACTTTGCTGCTCTTCTCCTCTTCTTCTTCGCTCGTATAGCCTCCGACACCTCCACCCTTGTCCATGCTCACTGTGAGTGCCCAAAATCCCTGTCGCCACCTTGCTTTCCCCTACTCACTATCGCCAAGCCTTTTTCCAGCGCTGCACTCCTCCTCTTCCTTGTCCTTGCTGTTGCTGTCCTTCTCCTGCTCCCCTCACAACTCCTCCGCTACTGGACTTTAGATCATTATCCCAGCTAGTCAAATCCATGGTGGCTCGCTGCCCAACCTCTACCTTTTATTTCCAACCGAAGCCAACCCATCACTCGATTTTCTTTCTTTGTGACTCCGTTCGCTTCCTTGCCCTCAGCCAAAATCGTCTCCTCTAGTGTCTCCTTCAACTCCTCCCAGTTCACCTTCGATCTTGCTGCTGGTCGAAGCTCTGCCTCCCACCCCCTCCATGACCAAAAGCACAACCCTCGCTCCACAGTCTCCTAGGTGAAGCACCTCGTCGAGTGTGCCTTCAGCCTCCCTACCATCCAGGTTGACCTCCACCGTTTCCCCTTTCCTACCTCCCGAGCTCCTAACAATGGGATCCTCATCCACCTTCGGTACCTCAACGAAGACCGAGCATTCACCCCCGTCCAGATCCTTGGAATGCTTGCTCCCCCACCGGGGCCTTTATATTAGTTCTTGTTGCAATTTTTCTAGTATTTTTCTCGGAAAGTCTTATCATTTCCAGATCAAGTAGTGCCGGATGGTTATCCTCTACCCCCTATGTGGATTTTTGATGGAGTATTGCTGGATTTCGGTCATCCCTCAAAGATGAATTGAGAAATGATTGGATTTCTCTTAAGTCATTTGGACGAATTCTGAGGTGCAAGGAAAGCAGGGCTAATATTTGGATAAGAGTCTACTTTTTTTTTTATTCTCTTTTATTTTATTTCTTTTTATATTTTTTTTAAAAAAAAGAAAGAAAGAAAAAAAGGGATTAAAAAAAAAAAAGAAGTCCAGCTACCTTGAAGTTCTTTTCTATTGTGGAGTTGCAATTTTTTGTTTTGCTCATGAATTATATCGGGGACCTATATAGACACATAAAAATAATTATTGATAAAAAATGGATGCTGCTTTCTTGGTACCTTCAAGTTGACTATGATAAATTTTATACTTTGATCTTCACTTTTTCTATGCAATGATCCAGATTCTCTTTTTCATATTACTGTGATCATTATCCTCGGCTCTTTATAGCATCATTTTTAGAAGTGCAGAAGTCCACTCCTTTGAATACCCTAATTAAATTGACTTATGCTCATTATGTTCTCAAGGCTCAAGCCTTCCGTTTCTTTGTAATGATACTTGTCCTGTCACCTTCTCTCTGATAGTGAGATAGTGATCAACTCTATGGACAAACAGGAAGATAATTATAAAACTCTCACCTAACAAGAAGATGATTATGCAAGTCTCACCTAGCTAGAAGATGATTTTGCAGCTCTCACTTGACTACAAGTGGCAACAAGATAATTATGCAGCTCTCACCTAATTATAAGTGGTAGGAAGATGATATTCAGCTCTCACCTGACCTTGTTCACTTACTCAGCTCAGGAAGATTATATAGCTCTTACCCGACTTTCTTCACTTACTCTCCTGGATACATAAGGGGTATAAATGTTATGATCTTGTTACTTGACGGCCCTTTGTTTTGGCTAATATTACTTTCTTTGAATCTATCATACTTCTCTTCTTCTAGAAGCAAGTAGAATTCTTGTCCAGACCTTCTCTTTCGATATCAGCTTTATCCCTATAAGGTGTTCCTTCCTTGGATCTTGAGTAGCCTTTGAAGACTCTGCCAACAGGTTATCTAATTTTGCAAGACTTACACACCTTATACCAGTTTAGTAGATCAGCTCGCAAATATCTTCATCAAAGCTCTCAACTCCATTTTTGATTTTCTATTATATGTTCAAAGCTGGGCTTAGTTAATATATATGCTTCAACTTTAGGAGGAGTGTTAGAGAGTAAGATATCTTATATTATTTTCTAGAATAACTACTTTATCTTAGTCTTATTAAAAGTCTTATTGCATTTATATTAGGAGTCATATATTACCATATATGATGATCTTGTACTCTATTTAAAGACCTTTAGGGGTTTAAGATCAATGAATAACAATCTTTTCCTACCTCTAACATCTTGAATAAGAAGTGTATGGCATACTTAGTGGCCATTTCTTTCAAGTTTGTTAGGATGAGTCTAGCTCTACTTTCCTGAGAGTTTGAAGTGCCATCTATATGAAGGATCTAGGTCATCCCTAGATCAAGGTACTCATCAAGTGATTCTTTAAGCTTGTCATCGGACGATGTGCACTCGATGAGAAAGTTGACCAGGACTTGAGCCTTAATGGATGATCTCGGGTGATAAGAGATGTCGAACTCATTAAGTTTGACTGCCCATTTGACCATTCTCTTGAAAATGTTGGGCTCATGCAAGATGGCCTTGAGTGATTGGTCGGTTAAGATGACTATCGAATGAGCTTGAAAATATGGCCTGAGACAGTACACAGAGATGATTAGTGGATAAACAATCTTCTCATATTTAAAGCACATGGTCTATGTATCATAAAGCACTCGGTTGGTGTAGTAGATAGGCTTTTGAGCTCTTTTATATCCACTTGAACAAGCACAGAGCTGACTTATTCTAGAGAGCGACAACGTACAAGTAGAGCTTCTCTCCAACTTCGAGCTTGGAAAGCAAGGGTGGAGATCCGAGAAACTTTTTCAACTCAAAATCTTATCAGCATTCCTCCATTTAGGTGAAGTTATACATTTAGTGCAGGAAGTCTAGTAGTCACTTCTTTTCCTCTATGGGCAAAAGTGCTTTGACTTAGATGGACTTCACTAGATCATCCCTCAGTGGGAAGGAGAGTAGTTGTTAGACAAGTTCACCTATTTTCTAGGCTCTCTAGTCTAGTTGTTTAGTAGTTGGTACCTCACTAGCCTTTTATACATTGGGCATAATCATGAAGAACTATCGATCTAATTGCTGGTCTCCGCACATCTTGCCAATTTCATTCTTTATTGGAAAGTGGACGAAAAGGCGTTTGATTAAAATGATAGTATCTAGCTAATTCAACTCTGGTCACCTGAGGATGATATTATATATCGAGGGCATGTGACTGCCGTGAATGTCATAAAGATGATGCTCTATTAGGATGGAGTTCCTGCTATAACTGGAAGGGTGATTTCTCCTTCGATTCTGATTGAGTTCCCAGTAAAGCCGATTAAAGATATAGAAACTAGTTTTAAATGATTCAGAGGTAAGTTCCATCGAACAAAAGCATTGTAAAACAAAAACATTAACAGTGCTTCTACTATCAACTAAAAGTCTTTTTATATCATGTTTAGCTATCATCATGGACACTACAACGGTATCATTATTGGGGTTGTGAACTGACTAGGTCCCTATTAGAAAAAGGGATGCCATTTCAGATACAGGTAGACCAATAAGAAAAGACGATACGGACCACGTTGGACTTGCTACACCGCATGCGGTGCACAAAGTCTTACCCCCTCTGTAAATCCTAGTTGGGGGAGGGGAATAGGAAAGGAAAAAAAAAGTTAATAATTTTTTATTATTTTTTAAAAAAATATTTAAAATTTATATTTTTAAAAAATATATAGAATTGAAAGAAAATAAATTAGAAGTGATGCTTTTTATAAGCCGTCTTATCCCTTTAAAGATGGGTTTGAGGAGAATTTTTCTGGGTGTTTGGTATGAACGAGAGATCCAAATTTGAGTATTTTGTATTGAATATTATCCGAACATTAACTTATGAGAATATATCCCTCCATTTCCCTGTGATTACCCAAAAAAATAAATAATAATTATATTTTTTCTTTTCAAGGTTTTTTTCTTTTTTTTTCCTTTTCCCCGAACCCCCAACCGGTAGCCCATCCCTTGGAGACCGAGGGAGCTTCCAAGGCAGAATTATTGCTCTTCCCAATTCCAATAAATATATAAACCTGCGAAAATGGCCGCAATACTCCGCAAGTGTCCCTTTCCCATTGAAACTCTCCCTTTGCCCCCTAAGCCCATCTCTCGCCTCCTTAATCCGACCCCAACGTCTTCGATTTTGGGTTGGAGAACCCCTCTGGGCGTTCGATACCCGTGCTATTCCCTCCAGTCTTTGCTTGATTCTACTTCTGGTGGTGTTTTTCCGGGTATGGGTCGTCTTGGGTTTGGATTTGGGCCGAAAGGTTTGGATTTTGTTCGGTTTCGAGCGGTTTCGGATGGTGGCACCGGTTCCGGCGGTGATGGTGGTGGCTATGGGGGGCGGGGAGATGGCGGCGCTGGTGGCGGATGTGGTGATGAGAGTGGTGGGAATGATTGGTTCTTCTTCTCATGGTAGAAAAAAAGTCTTATCTTTTTGTTTCTTTTTCTCCCTGTCTGTACATTTCTTCATCGAATACTTTTTGATGCTGCATGGGATTCAGTTTTGGTTGTTTCACCAAAAAAAGAAAAAAACAAAAAAGAAAAGAGAAGGAAGAATATCGATTATGTTATCGAAATATCAATATCTTCCGATGGTTATGGAAAGCGTTGATAGTTTGGATAAATGTTGTTTTCATTATCCGTTTAAGGATGACTAAGATGTTACTGTCTAAATACTTATGTTACTTCAGTTTTTTGTTGTTGTTGTTGTTGTTGATGATGATGATGATGTAAAGGGAGGTGTAAGCCACCCATTTTATTAAAAAGTAAAAAGGTTACATAAAATCAATGGCATAAGGTTACTTCAGTTTTTAAAAGCGGAAAAACTTGAGTGCTTCAGGGGTAGGCATTATGTGTCTATAATGTGCTTGGTGGATATGAAGGTAACTTTATGGAGATACTCTTTTGGAGCTTTGTACGTTGCAAAGAAATTATTGATTTTAACTTTTAGAGAAAGATTTGGAAAGCTTTGGCTAAGTTGGGATGTCCTCAAGAGGTGATAGTTATATCTGTGGTCATATTTGTGGTTTTTATGTCAATTCCTTATCTCTCCGAAGCTCTATGAGTTGATGCCTCGATTCCTATAATATCTCTTTTTTCTCCTATGCCATTGGTTCTTCTCTAGATATGTTTGTGGACTTGATCATTCATTTACGACTTTACATTCTCTATCCTGTTAACCTCGGGTTAAAATTGTCTATCATTATAGAAGATATAATTATCAATTGTATAATTGAAGTGGTTAGTGGTTAATGACTATTTTTACTCCTAGAAAATCCAGCAGAAGATTGAAGCTGAATCTGGTAATACTCTCATCTACTTGTACATGAACATGCATGTGTGTGTGTGTGTGAGAGAGAGAGAGAGAGAAAGAGATGGGAAGGATTTAGGTGCAACATGTCATTCAATAGGTGAAGGGGGTATATAGTTATTGATTCTGGCGATGGTTCCAATCCATTATAAAAAATCTTTTAGCATATACATTTACTAAGACCAAGTCCATTCCCTTTCTACATTTCAAGCCACTTCATTTTGGTGAAAATTATTAGTCATTCAGTTATAAGCAGGGAGAAAAAAGGCAGGTTATAACAGCCTTAGTTATGTTTATTCAGGTACATGATGACACTTGATAAGTACCCAGTGACAACAAAAGCAATAACATCTGCATTTCTGACTCTCATTGGTGATTTAATTTGTCAGGTATGTTTTGTTAATGTTTATAAATTGTTTAATAAATTGTCCTTCCATCATTTTTTGGATATTAGTGATTCATACACTCATGCATTGCCCCAATAAATTGTTCTTAACATTGTACCAATGTTAATTCATTGGTAGAATGTTAATCCATCCATAATGATTTCTGATTATGATAATCCATTGGGACATGCATGACAGCCATCGTACCATTATTCAGACTTTTAAACTTCAAGAGATAACATTTTGCATCCATTAACTTATATAGGATTTTCAGGTAACTAAACCTTGACATACTTTTTTGTTTCATACATTTTGTTTTTCACAAACATCAACATCTTTCATTTCAATTGAAATACTTGTTTTCAAGTCTTTAATAGATATTATTCAGTCAGAGTTTGTCATTTGATGTTAACAAATGAAACAATTGTTGGTCATATTGTTGCTTTTTTTTTTGTTAAGATTATGAAAACATCCATGTTGGGAAAATTAAGTTGCTATTATTATACCATTCTATTTATCTTCTGGAATCCATCCTCTAGGGTTTTAGATCTGAGCAAGATGTTGTATTTTTAATTGCATTACCAAGCCAAACTGAATTTGATAACCACATTTATTAAGATAATTTTTGTTATTAAATTGTGAAGTGTTTCTTGTGAATGATGGTCCAATGTGATGCCTGGTTAATGTGTGATGGGCTATTGATCTGCTGATAATGGAATAAGCCTCTAGGTGCTAATGATCAGGTTCTTTTTTATTATCCTTCACTGAAAAGAATAGAGAAAGGATACAGGTGACAATTACCATAATCTGTGTTTTAAACTATTTTTAAACTTCACTGTAGAGGTAAACCATAGTTGATGCACCTATACATCCTTTATTTAGTCTTGGAGCAATTGTGTTTTAATAGTGACCTGGTATTGTTTTTGGGATTAGTGGCTCCAATAGACCATTATCCTTTTATTTGTTTATTTAATTTTTGGTGGGGGTGATTGCTACATCTTGATATTGTTGAACACAAAAGATGTTTATGCAAGTAGACACATTTGGCCTTTTTTTTCGTATTAATTTCTATTCATAATCCGGTTTACCACTTAAAATGAGTTAAATTAATTCTGCAATCACAAATACATTAATCATCAACAAATGCATAGATATAGAAAGAAATGAATGGATTTAAGTCAACTTAAATAAACATACAGGTTTTTATCTAGATAAAATAGATTTTAGAAGATCCAATAAATTCAAATAATTTTGGATTTTCATGTCTTATGGTTTAGCTCTTTGGATTTATACTATACATTCACTTGTTTACTTTCATATTAGAAATGCTTTTCATAAACAAAAGGTTAAAGTAAGTCATATTTTATGTGCGTATTACTTGTTTGCACAAGGTGTAACAATATAATACGATTGTAAGAGAAAAACCACCAATTGTATATTTGTATATTATTTCACAGACAGGAAGACCTTGGGTTTCAAGAGTTTTAGGATCACTGGTTAATGGGTTTAAGCAATGCACTAATGCTAGAAACCATAATAATTCATCTAAAGAGGTTCTTTTGGATATACATGTAGCCATGATATCTGAAGGCAACACCGAGCAAGAAACGGTCTCATTGAATTATAAAGGTGGCTAGCTCGATATTTTTCTCAACAAATATTTTTTGGCTAATTTTTTTTGAAATTATTAATATCTAAAATCAGATAGGAAAAACAGCAAAAAAGAATTGATTTTTTTTAAAAAAATTATAACATATGTAATTCTTAAACAAATAAGCTAGGTACCCTTGAAGGAAGGAGGAAGGGAGGAGGCTAAACAAAGGAACAAGCATGGTCTAAAGAATAGATGTTTAGGCTACAGTGTAGTTCAAATCAGATAGTAGAACGTACTTGAAATAAACAGAAAATTACAGACAATCAGCATTATTCTTGTTTGATAACCCTTAATAATAAACTAAAACTATCAAAATTCTTTGAATAGAGAAATTCTAGCATCTAACATAATAGGCTTCTTCAACTCCGTATAATTTAGGGTTGCATAGGGTGAGGAACTAATGAAAATAGATATCATATAAGAAATACTGAAACCAAGCAATCAATATTCTCTGAGAAATGCTAATATTGTGTATATGACATTTCTGAGGGCCAGTGTATAATTTTGGGGTTGCAGAGGTGATGGAAGTTGGTGACATATAGAGACAGGTCACTTTAATGGAGTCATTATCCTTGATCTGGTCCTTATGTTAAAAGGATTTTGAATTTCTTTAGTTTATGGTTTCTTTTATATTTATTAAAAGGGGACTTAATCTGAGTTATAATTTCTTGAAATATTCTAATATGCTGTTCCATTATCTTATAATTTGTGCTCTCAGTGGATATGTTTTGGCTTTCGCTGCATCTTGTGTGGATTTATACTGTATAGAAGCAGGGGAAAATTTCTTTCACCAAATTCTGTCTAGAATTAACAGTAGGCCCTTCTGTTGCCCAGTTTTTTTTTCAAGGAAAATGGTCAATAGCACCACAATTTCATTATTAAGTAAATGAAATATAACAAGGAGGTGAGTGAAGATAATCATAAGGGAAGAACACGAAAAGTACAGAATGATGAAAATGAGAAGGAAAAAAATAAAAAATACACAAAATAAATATAAGGAAAACAAATAGAGAATCACAAAAGGGGGAGGAGGAAAACACAAGGAGGCTACCAACAAAGTAGGCGAGCCCTTCATTCCCACTCTCCATCAGTCAGATCCAGCGGAACTTGCTGGATGAGGCTCACCACAGCTGGCTCACTGTCCTTGCAGTATTGTATGAGATCTGATCAAAGGGGATCCTAGCACAAGTGGCCAAATTCTCCCGGTCTGTTTCCAAAATTGTCTCAAAAGCAAGAATTCTGCACCAGGTTATAGTAGATTTTGTTTAAGAGTCGGTCAATGAAAATTCTCAGGCATTGGTGGATCATGAGTTGACTTGTGAACATAACTCTGCATGAATGGAAGAAGGCCTCCATAATTAAATGCATTTATTCATTATAATGCATCCAAAAACATAAAGCAAACATTAAAGGGGTAATAGAATACCAAGTAGGTAGATGAACTATAGAAGAAATTAAACATGATGGAATACATAATGATATTGGAGGATGCGAAAGGGCCTTGGTAAAGCCTAAAACAAGCATTTTATTGCGCTTATATATGAGAATGTTAGTTTTTGACTTTTGACTATATCTTGATACCTCCTACTCCATAACTTTTATCCATTGTTTCATGTTGCCAGCTTTTAATCAATCAGGTGTCAAAATTGGATTTTAGGCGAACATTTGTATTCAGTCTTTTGGGACTTGTTTTGGTGGGTCCCACGTTGCATTTTTGGTATTCATCTACAACTGTTACTTTCTTGAATTTTGGAATATTAAGATTTAACTTGTACCCTTGGTGCTATTGGTCTTAAGACATACTATTGCTGTATTTTCCTGCCTTGCTTATATCAATGTTGTTTTTAAGGTTTCAGATTGTTGATCCTGTTTGAAAGTTGGTGTTATTTAATTTGATCATTGATTTGCAGGTACCTGTACCTAAGTAAATTGGTGACACTGCCTGGAGCATCAGGTGCATTCTTTCGCCTTTTGCTTGATCAGGTAGGTGCCTGTCTCATCCCAATAAGGTGTGTTAGATTTCTATATGCCTTGCCTGGAGTATTAGGTCCATTCTTGCAGCTTTTGTTTGATGCGTTGTGTTTTTCCATCCCTACAAGTTGTTTGAAATTTTTACTGTGCCATTTGCCTGATAATTTAACTTTTTTTTGGCTTGTGGCATGGATCTTGTAATATTAACCCTCGGGTGCAGTTTGTATTCTCTCCCATCTTCATAGGAGTTTTCTTAACTTCACTTGTCACCTTAGAGGGAAGGCCTTCTCATATTAAGCCAAAGCTTCAACAGGTGAAATATTATCTATTTTAGTCTTCCAAGCAATTTTATCATTAGAAACTGATTCCTCTATATTTCTTTCTATCATGTTCTCTGTAGGAGTGGTTTTCATCAGTTGTAGCAAATTGGCAGCTATGGATCCCATTCCAATTTCTCAACTTTCGATTTGTTCCACAGAAGTTTCAGGTTTGATAGCTGACTGTATCACAGCAATATAATTTTTAGTTTTTCTTTTTTCCTTTTGTTCTTAATAAGTAGAAACCTTTCCAGACAGACATGAATCCAACTTTAGTCATGAATTTCCACTGAAATTGTTCCAAATTTTCAGTTCTGACAAAGATTAACCCACGTTGATTTGGAAACCATCTAAATATAATATTTCTCTATTTTCATAGTTATGCAGTTCTCCTTCTGCGTTTTCTCTTGTGCTCTTTGTTGCTTATATACTTATATGATTTCAATCCCAGGTTCTTGTTGCAAATTTTGTAGCTGTTGCATGGAATGTGATTCTGTCATTTAAAGCTCACAAAGAAATTGTATTAAAATAGGTATCATTTCTTCCATCATTTTTGGTAACTCAGATATTGTTTGCAGAAAAAAAATAAATAATAAATAAATTTTCAGATGCAGTTTATGGCAACAGTAGAGTCCATTTTAACGCTAAACAATGTGATGATTCCATTGGAACAACATGTCAATCTGACTGACAGGCTTGTTGACCAATTGAGATCCTCGGTTCTATAAAAATTAGTGAAGCTGGTATTCAGAATGGTAGACCAGTTTACACTCCATTTATCGTAAAATTATATTCTATCTGCGGACTTGTTCTGGAACAAGGCATTTGGGACTCTATGTGTAGAATGCTAAATGATGAAGACATGGAGCCTTAACGTGTGGTCAATGCACATGAAATCTACTGAAAAAGTTGTTACCCATTTCAATAGAACTATCTATTATTAAAATAATAGGGACGTTGGTTTCTGGCATTGGCATTCTGTTAAGCACTTATTTTCTTTAATCTTTTCATAACTAAATAATTACGAAAGAAAATCTCACAAGTGAATTTTGTAATTCTTGCTTTCTAATGGAACAAACTTTGTTCACCAACTTGGATATTGGAAGTGTCAAAAGGTACATTCTATCTTAAAAAAAGAATTTTGTGATCCCAAATACCTTTCTCTGGGGCTCCCTCCCGTGCCCAAGTATAGTTGCATGTCTTTTGAAGTTCAGTGAAGGTTGAGGTGTGATGGTGGTCCAGAAAATTTTTGGGGAAATGTAATAAATAAGTTTGACTGTCTTCATGCCAAACAGCTACAGTTTCTCTGAAATCGGTGCAAAGAGATAAATAGGTTATTAATCGTATGTGCCTCATTTTGGTGAATATATAGGGATCAAATATTTCAAGCAGAGCTTAGACATAGCACTAAATCTTGGACAAAGAAATTAAGTCTGAGTTGTGGTTTACCAACATAGATGGAATAACAAAGGTTTCTTGCAAACTGGGGAGATTAAAATATTACCACTGGAAAAGATCTTCATTTAATCAGAGAGAGGTATTTGTTGAATGAATTATGATCAGACCTAACACCTCTTATAGGCATTTATAGTTTGGATAATGCTTTAGGCTGTCTTTATTTGTCCAAACCATCTATTAAATATGTGGTCGATTGTAGAGCACAACGAGTTAAAGAAGGCTCCAGAGGAAGGATTAATCCGAATTTGCGTTTGGTTGTTGTTCTAAGACCATACCTCCTAAATTGGTTGCCAAATTTCTGCCCAAATGGGGCCTGCCAAGAAAACCATGAGTCTGGTTGGCTTCCTTATTTGTCAATGTTTTGGCTTATATAACCGAGGAGCAACCTTCTATGATTCCCCTAGTCTTACAAAGAGTTGAAATTAGGGGATGATGATAACCATTGGCAGATGGAGTGTTTTCATCTTGAAGTCACATAGGAAGAGCTCCATTTTTTCAAATCTAAACCACAATTTCAAAGAAAACTTGGGGGACTTCATCTCCCATTGTGTTTGTTCCTTGGAGTCAATTTGATTGCAAGTGAGTTTGGCAGATGTGACTGGACTTCTAGTATCAACTTTCTTGGCATGATAGAAGTATGGCCATCCATGCGACAACCTGCATAATCAAATGTTGTCAGAGAGATGATCTGGTTAAGATTCATATGTGATTATTATCACGCACACATTATGCCTGAAAAAATGTGATGATAAAATCTTTAAAAAAAAGGGTTCTTTTCTACTTTTTTAGTTATCAATTTGGATTGTGGAAAAAAAAAAAACAGCGTTGCTTCCTGACACCCGGAGGCATATGCAGGTCATGAGCTGCTATTTTTTTTCATACATCAGGATTAGAAGTATGTTAGTCACATAACTCATCTTTTTCTCATAGATATCATTGATCCTGCATGAATTGATTACTACAAGTCTGTAAACTGTAAAAAAATAGGAAAAGGAGTTATCAAAGAGATTAAAAATAATGAACATGCATATTTTTTGTATGCTGCATGGAATTTGGAGGTGCTATTGCTAAATCATCATCTTGGACTTTCTAAATGTGAAACCATGCCATTATGAAGATTATTTACCAATATATAATATTCACAGATATTGATGGAGCATCAAAGAGTGTTGAATGGAGCATCAGATTCGATGCCATATATGAATTTGATATCAGTCTTTTTTTTAAAAAAATAAAGCGAATTTGATATCCAGTAATCAGCTAGACGAATCAGGTAGCTTCTTTAGCTTTACCACAAGAAATTAAAAAAAGAAGAAGAAGGGTGAACCCAGTAACATATGCTTTTTTTTTTTTTTTTTCTTATTCTTTTTTGTGTCAGGTAGCTTCTTTAGCTTTAACACAAGAAATTACAACCGCAGGCGGTCCAAGATTTCTCACCGGTCCACAACATCCAAAAGATAGAACTTCGGATGATGTTTTCGGCCCTGATCGAAGACTAAGTTTCTCATCGACTTCCGAAGACACGCTCTTCGGTCCCTGCCATAGACACGATCTCCGATTCCTGCCGTAGACACGATCTTCGGTCCCGGGGCAAACACCAAGTCTACAGCCCATGCAAGGAGAAATTCGAAGATTGGATCACAATCTGGTCCAAATAGGCAACTGTAACCAACGGTTACAATTGACACTCTACATGCCACAATCATGACGCGTAACTCTAGCTTCCACGCCTCCGGTCTGGCTAGAATCGTTCAATGACAACCTACGATCGCCAATCATGGGAAGAAATTGACCCCTTATAATCATCGAAAAAAGAGTGGGCTGCAGGCCGGAAGCCTCCCCTTAAATAGTAGTAAGAGGAATGGCTCGAGGAGGTACGCAGTCCCATACTCATACACACACGCATATTCTAAGAGCCTTTCTCTCATATTCTCGACACTCTTCCCCATTCTGTGGCTGGGATTCGTCACTGACTTAGGCATCGGAGTGTCCCCCGCCGGAACAACTCCGGTAAGGATCCTGTTTTGCAGGTGAACCAGCGAGTGGTCCTGCGATGTAGCAGCTTCGACCGGTCGATACAGGGACTCCACGCCAACAAATTGGCACGCCAGGAAGGGGGGGCAACAGCACTCTTTAGGCTCCCTCCTAGACAAGGGGAAGTAAGAGGTTCATGATGACGAGAGGAAAGACTCAGATAGCTTCTATAAGTTGAAGTCATGCTCCATCCCAAGGGGGCGCGCCTCCGGGGGAGAACGATGTCCCACCTCCCATAGTTGTTGTGGGACTATAGCAGTTTGAAGCCCTTGTGAACCAAGTCACCAACCTCACGGCCATGGTTCAGGACTTTCAGAACAGAGCTTTTCCGGTGGGAAACCCACTGGCCGCCTCCAGACATAGCTCCCGGTCCTGAAGGAAGAGTGCCCCACGGGAGGATCCTACACATCCCTCCCCCCGTTCCCGGTCCTCTCTCGAAGGCCGAACTTCGAGATTGCCTAGGTCTGCCGATTTCCCGCAGAAAGGGAAAAGGCCTAGGCAAACTTCCTCACCCTCCTCCAAAGACTCCACCTCCGTGGAGAGAGCGCCGAAGCAGACTCCCGATTATGACGAGAGATTCAGAGCCATCGAATCGGAGATGGCGAAGGTGCGGGAACAGAGAATGCGGGATCTGAAGGATCCCGATGATTTGATTGTGGATGATCTACGCCCATCCTATACTGACTGTATTATGGCCGAAGTTATTTCTCGGCACTTCAGGGTTTCCCAGATGGAATCCTACGACGGCACCTCCGATCCCCTCGACCATTTGGGCAGTTTCAAGGTCTATATGATGATCCAAGGAGCTTCGGACGTGATGTACTGCCTCGCATTTCCGGCTACCTTGAAGAAAGCTGCTCGAATGTGGTACTCGAGCCTGCATCCAGGTACCATCGATTCTTTTTTCGAGTTAGAAAAACTGTTTGTCTTGCATTTCAGGTCCTGCTGCAAGACTCCCCGGAATACAGACACACTGTTCCTCCTTCACCAGAACGAAGGAGAAAGCCTGCGAGATTACATCTCCAGGTTTAATGCGGCCACACTTGAGATCCCCGATCTCAACGAACACGTGGCCATGTCTGCGCTGAAGAAGAAGGGGTTTCGTACCTCCAGGCTTACCTTTTTCCTGGACAAGAAGTTTCCTAAAAGCTACACTGAGCTCTTGTCAAGTGCTCAGAAATACGCCGATGCTGAATAGCAGGCGACTAACCGACGACTGATTGAAGGGAAGCCCCCTTCAAAAAAGAAGAACAACAGGAGACAAGGTCCCCAAATTTCCAATAACAATGGCGGCAAATATACCGACCGCCGAAGAAGTCCTCCTAGGCCTAGAGCATCGGGAGGAAGATTCGACTCCTACACCCCCCTCAATCTCTCTCGAGAGAAGATCCCCATGGAGATAGAGAAAGAAAATTATCTCCAACGGCCTCGTCCCATGAAAGCCTCCTCTTCCATAAGGAATAGGAACAAATACTGCTGATTCCATTGAGACCACGACCACAACACTGAAGAGTGCATCCAACTGAATGATGCGATTGAGGATCTTATCAAGAGAGGGTATTTGGGGCGGTACATCGGTCACCAAGGACCTCGGTCGGAAGCAACTGTTTTCCAGCCACCTCCCGAAGAGACCGAACTGCCAAATCAAAGGCCCACCAACGGAGGTGTAGGGATGATACACCGACCCACAAACTGGAGAAGGGATAAGGACGATGCCCTAAAGCGACTCAAGGACAACAACGTTATCCTCTTCTCCGACGACGACCTTGCGGGAGTTCAGCTCTCACATGATGATCCCCTTGTAATCTCGGTCGTAGTGGCCAATTATGATGTACATCGAATCCTTGTTGATAATGGAAATTCGACTAATGTCTTGATTTACGATGCATTCTCTAAAATATGTTTGCCTAGACATCAACTACGAAGATCTCCCATACCGCTCACCGATTTTGGGGGCAATCAAGTTCATGCCGAGAGAGAAATAGTGTTGCCTGTAACCCTTGGCACCGAACCTCGACAAAAGACACTGACGATCAACTTCACGGTGGTCCGCATCCCCTCAGTATATAACATCATTCTGGAGCGGCCCGCCTTGAATAGGTTCTGAACCGTGATCTCCTCTCATTATCTCCCGGTACGCTTCCCCATCAGGAACGGTGTCGGAGAAGTTAGAGGAGACCAGAGGATATCATGGCAGTGCCTGATGATCCAAGACAGGCATTTCAATGATTCAGCAACTCCGAATCAGCTTGATCCGAGGGATACAACCACAAGCCTTGGTGAACCCATGGAGAGGACTGTCCCGGTTCCTTTGACAAAGGAAGACCCCTCCAGAGTTGTGTAGATCGGGAGTACACTCGATGAGGAAACCATAACGGAGTTGATCCGTTTCCTTAGAGACAACGCCGACGTCTTCACCTAGTCAGCTTCAGATATGCCGGGGATTCCCATCGAAGTAATCACTCACCGGTTGGAAGTTACCCCTGGATACAAGTCGGTGTGGCAGAAGAAAAGGAGCTTCGCTCCTGAAAGACAGCAAGTTGTGGACGAAGAAGTTGGCAAGCTCCTTAAAGCAGGGTTCATCCGAGAGGCCCACTACCCCAAGTGGTTGGCCAATATGGTAATGGTGAAGAAAGCCATCGGCAAGTAGAGGATTTGCGTCGATTATACAGACCTTAACAAGGCTTGCCCAAAAGACAGCTTCACTCTCTCGAAAATTGATCAGCTGGTCGACGCTACTGCCGGCCACCAGTTACTGAGCTTCATGGATGCTTTTTCCGGCTATAACCAAATCAGAATGGATCCACAGGACGAGGAGAAGATGGCTTTTATCACTGACAAAGTTCTCTACTGCTACAAGATGATGCCGTTCGGCCTCAAGAACATCGGAGCAACATTTCAAAGACTGATTAACAAGGTATTCGAAAAGCAACTGGGGAGAAACATGGATGCCTATGTTGACGACATGATCGTCAAAAGCCTCCTTCGGAAAGATCACATCCACGACTTGGAAGAGTCATTCAGTGCTCTACGGTGCTATCGCATGAAGCTAAACCCGGTAAAGTACGCCTTTGGGGTCACTTCGGGTAAGTTCTTGGGCTTCTTTGTCACCAAACGAGGGATTGAGGCAAATCCTGAGAAGATTCAAGCTCTAAGAGATATGAGACATCCCTCCTGCAAAAAGGAAGTCCAGCAGTTAATAGGGAGAATTGCCTCCCTAAGCAGATTCATTTCTCGGTCAGCCGAGAAATGCCTCCCATTCTTCAAGGTACTCCGGCAGTTAAAGGGCTTTGAATGGTCTGAAGACTGTCGCACTGTCTTTGAGGAGTTGAAGAAGTACCTGGAAACCCTGCCACTACTCTCCAAACCACAAGAAGGCGAGGTTTTCTACCTATACCTCTCTGCTTCAGATGAAGCCATTAGTTCGGTCCATGTCCAGAGAGATGAAGATGGATCCCACAAGTCGATCTATTATATCAGCAAGGTCCTGCATGACGCCGAAACGCGATATGCAAGGATGCAGAAGTTGATCTACTCTCTGGTGATTGCGGTAAAGCGACTGCGGCCGTACTTCCTTGCCCACGCCATTGTGGTGTTGATCGATCAGCCCCTCAAGGCTGTTCTCCGATCTCCGGACACCTCTGGAAGGATAGCCAAGTGGGCTGTGAAGTTAAGTGAATTTGACATCAGTTTCTAGCCCCGAGCGGCTATGAAGGCCCAGGTGCTCTCCGATTTCTTGGCTGAGTGCATCTGGAAGTCCGAAGATGAAGCATCTTCGGTAGAAGATGAAATCCTGAAGGAGACGAAGTCCGTCTGGGTGCTTCATGTGGACGAAGCTTCCAATGCTACTGGGTGCGGGGCTGGACTTATGCTGGCCGAACCTAACGGTCACACCATAGAGTACGCACTCCGGTTCTCCTTTCCAACAACTAAGCCGAATACGAAGCCTTGCTCGTCGGACTTTGGATTGCCAAGAATTTGGGAGTTCAGCAACTCCGAACCTTCTCAGGCTCCCAATTGGTTATAAATCAAGTTAACGAAGAGTATGCAGCCAAGGATCCAACCATGGTGCAATACCTAGAGAAGGTACGAGCCTTATCCTCTCAACTGGAATATTTTGAGATCATCCATATCCCACGATCAGAGAATTCTCGGGCGGATGCATTGTCTTGACTGGCAACTACAGCACCGGAATCTCTCGGGCGCACCTTTGTTGAACATCTTGAAACTCCAAGCATAGCCGAAGAGGCTGCGGAGGTGCGCCAGATCGATGCTGAGCCATGCTGGATGGGTCCCATCATCAAGTTTCTAAATGAGGGAGAGCTACCAGAAGACAAGGCAGAGGCCAAGAAGATCTGCTGGATGGCATCTCAGTACATCATTTTAGACGGAACCTTCTATAAGAGATCGTTCTCTCAGCCATTGCTAAAATGCCTGGGACCGACAGATACGGATTATGTCCTGAGAGAGGTCCACGAGGATATATGCGGTGATCACTTGGGAGGCAAGTCTCTGGCATACAAGATCATTCGACAAGGGTATTACTGGCCCTCCATCCAGAAGGACTCGGCTGATTTTGTGCGAAAGTGCGATTAGTGTCAGAGGTACGCCAATGTTCAGAGACAGCCCGCGAGTCACCTGACCTAATTGGCAGCCCCATGGCCTTTTGCCCAGTAGGGAATGGACATTCTTGGCCCATTCCCACCGGCAGCAAAGGAAGTTTCTCCTTGTGGCCATCGACTACTTTACGAAGTGGGTAGAAGCTGAACCACTGACCCAGATCACAGAAGGCAAGGTGGAGAATTCTGTAAAAAATTTCATCATATTCCGGTTCGGCATCCCATATGTCATAATCACGGACAACGGGAGACAGTTCGACAATCCGAAGTTCAAGGACTTCTGCGCTCGGTATCATGTCCAACATCGGCTGACTTCCGTTGCTCATCCATAGTGCAACGGAGAAGCCGAAGTCACTAATTGGACCATCCTTCATGGTTTGAAGACAAGGTTGAACGCCACCAAAGGGCTTTGGGCCGAAAAACTGACCTCCATTCTCTGGGCATATCGAACTACCCCGAGAACAGCCACCGGCGAGTCTCCGTTCAACCTAGCATATGGTATCGAAGCTGTACTACCTATTGAAGTCTCCTTACAGTCCCTGAGAATTGACAACTACGAAGAGCCTAGGAACTCCGATCATAGAAGGATCGATCTGGACCTGCTACCAAGCACTCCAGGCCCAGATAAGGATGGCGGCGTACTAGCAAAAGGTCGCCAAATACTACAACTCAAGAGTGAAGGAGCAAACTTTCCGCACATGGGACATGGTATTGCGAAGGGCAGAAGTATCCAGGCCAACGGAACAGGGTAAACTCTCGTCCAACTGGGAAGGCCCATATCAAGTCGAAGAAGTCATTCGACCAGGAGCATATCGACTCAAGACCCTGGAGGGGAAGACTCTATCCCGGCCATGGAATGTACAAAACCTTCGCAAATACTATCAATAAATGAGTTCCTAAATTTTCTGTGCAAAGTTGCTCAATCCTACCTAATATGGCTACATCGCTGACGTGGAACGTGTGCCAGTTCCAGCTGGATGCCGCCGGTGCCACATGGATTTTTCTTTCAAAACTCTCAACTCGGGAAGTGGCGCTCCTGCTCCCTCGCTAGGTGGCACCCCAAGACAGGTCCACCTCTGCCGAGGTCGAGCCGGGCTCTCTTGCTCCTTCGCCAGGTGGCACCCTAAGACGGGTCTACCTCGATCGAAGTCGAGCCTTCCTCTGCCACTTCGCTAGGTGTCCACCCAGGAGGGGTCCACCTCAGCCAAAGCTGGCGGCCCCCTGCTCCCTCGCCAGGTGGCACTCCAAGACGGGTCCACCTCTGCCGAGGTCAAGCCGGGCTCTCCTGCTCCTTCGCCAGGTGGCATCCCAAGACGGGTCCACCTCGGCCGAAGTCGAGCCTTCCTCTGCCACTTCGCCAGGTGTCCATCCAAGAGGGGTCCACCTTGGTCGAAGCTTGCGGCCTCTTGCTCCCTCGCCAGGTGGCACCCCAAGACGGGTCCACCTTTGCCGAGGTCGAGCCGGGCTCTCTTGCTCCTTCGCCAGGTGGCACCCCAAGACGGGTCCACCTCGGTCGAAGTCGAGCCTTCCTCCGCCACTTCTGCAGGTATCCACCCAGGAGGGGTCCACCTTGGTCGAAGCAGGCGGCCCCCCGCTCTCTCGCCAGGTGGCACTCTAAGACGGGTCCACCTCTGTCGAGGTTGAGCCGGGCTCTCCTGCTCCTTCGCCAGGTGGCACCCCAAGACGGGTCTAACTTGGCCGAAGTCGAGCCTTCCTTTGCCACTTCGCTAGGTGTCCACCCAGGAGGGGTCCACCTTGGCCGAAGCTGACGGCCCCCTACTCCCTCGCCAGGTGGCACCCCAAGACGGGTCCACCTCTGCCGAGGTCGAGCCGGGCTCTCTTGCTCCTTCACCAAGTGGCATCCCAAAACGGGTCCACCTCGGTCGAAGTCGAGCCTTACTCTGACACTTCACCAGGTGTCCACCCAGGAGGGGTCCACCTCGGCCGAAGTTGGCGGCCTCCTGCTCCCTCTCCAGGTGGCACCCCAAGACGGGTCCACCTCTACCGAGGTCGAGCTGAGCTCTCTTGCTCCTTCGCCAGGTGGTACTCCAAGATGAGTCCACCTCGGTCGAAGTCGAGCCTTCATCCACCACTTCGCCAGGTGTCCACCCAGGAGCGGTCCACCTCGGCTGAAGCTGGTGGCCCCCCGCTCTCTCGCCAGGTGGCACCCCAAGATGGGTCCACCTCTACCGAGGTCGAGCCGGGCTCTCCTGCTCCTTCGCCAGGTGGCACCCCAAGACGGGTCCACCTCGGCTGAAGTCGAGCCTTCCTCTGCCACTTCGCCAGGTATCCACCCATGAGGGGTCCACCTCGGCCGAAGTTGGCGCCCCCCTGCTCCCTCACCAGGTGGCACCCCAAGACGGGTCCACCTCTATCGAGGTCGAGCCGGGCTCTCTTGCTCCTTCGCCAGGTGGCACCCCAAGACGGGTCCATCTCGACTGAAGTCGAGCCTTTCTCTGCCACTTCGCCAGGTATCCACTCAGGAGGGGTCCACCTCGGCCGAAGTTGGCGCCCCCCTGCTCCCTCTCCAGGTGGCACTTCAAGATGGGTCCACATCTGTCGAGGTCCAGTCGGGCTCTCTTGCTCCTTCGCCAGGTGGCACCCCAAGACGGGTCCACCTCGGTCGAAGTCGAGCCTCCCTCTGCCACTTCGCTAGGTGTCCACCCAGGGAGGGTCCATCTCGGTCGAAGCTGGCGACCCCCTGCTCCCTCGCCAGGTGGCACCCTAAGACGGGTCCACCTCTACCGAGATCGAGCCGAGCTCTCCTGCTCCTTCGCCAGGTGGCATCCCAAGACGGGTCCATCTCGGTCGAAGTCGAGCCTTCCTCTGCCACTTCGCCAGGTGTCCGCCCAGGAGGGGTCCATCTCGGTTGAAGCTGGCGGCCCCCTACTTCCTTGCTAGGTGGCACCCCAAGACGGGTCCACCTCTGCCGAGGTCAAGCCGGGCTCTCCTGCTCCTTCTCCAGCTGGCATCCCAAGATGGGTCCACCTCGACCGAAGTCGAGCCTTCCTCTGCCACTTCGCCAGGTGTCCACCCAGGAGGGGTCCACCTCGACCGAAGCTGGCGGCCCCCTGCTCCCTCGCTAGCTGGCACCCCAAGACGGGTCCACCTCTGTCGAGGTCGAGTAGGACTCTCTTGCTCCTTCGCCAGGTGGCACCCCAAGACGGGTCCACCTCGGCCGAAGTCGAGCCTTCCTTTGCCACTTCGCCAGGTGTCCACCCAGGAGGGGTCCATCTCGATCGAAGCTGGCGACTCCCTGCTCCCTCGCCAGGTGGCACCCCAAGACGGGTCCACCTCTGTCGAGGTCGAGCCGGGCTCTCCTGCTCCTTCGCCAGGTGGCACTCCAAGACAGGTCCACCTCGACCGAAGTTGAGCCTTCCTCTGCCACTTCGCCAGGTGTCCACCCAGGAGGGGTCCACCTCGGCCGAAGCTGGCGGCCCTCTGCTTCCTCGCCAGGTGGCACCCCAAGACGGGTCCACCTCTGTCGAGGTTGAGTCGGGCTCTCCTGCTCCTTCGCCAGGTGGCACCCCAAAACGGATCCACCTCGGTCGAAGTCGAGCCTTCCTCTGCCACTTCGCCAGGTGTCCACCCAGGAGGGGTCCACCTCGATCGAAGCTGGCGGCCCCCATGCGGCGCCCCGAGACAGGCCCACCGCTGCCGAGGTCAAGCTAGGCCCTTCTGCTCCATCACCAGGTGGCACTCCCTGATGGGTCCACCTCGGTTGAAGTCAGCCTTACTCTGCAAAGCCTCGGGGAGACAGAGGCACGATTCACGAGGTCGCCACTAGAATCGGTGTGCGCCGCATCCTGTATAGGGCACCAGTACGGCCCGTAGCGGTGCGCGGAACCTCGTTTACATCAGTTAAGCAGGGCCCCGCGATCGAGGAATTAAATCCTTGCGGTCAGGAGCCTGGAACACTGAAAATTCACCGTCAACGCCCCGAAAGGAGGGCTCCCGCGCTCGACTCGAGGTCTCACCAGATTTCCCTTTCGTGACACACGGCGGACGAGGCATGCCGGCCACTTAACTCCCGGACTTGAAGGAGAAAGGGAGGATACAGAGATCTCCGGGAGCCTCCGGGGAGGGGACGGGGATTTAAGGCGGTCTGGTGGTATAAAAGAGACGGTAAAAGCGAACGAAAAAGTAAGTCGACAAGAGGGAAGTATACCGAGAGAACGATCCTGGGATCCCTGGAAGTCCTCAGGCGCGAGCTCGGGGAACCCAGCGTAGGAAGCCAGGCTTCAACCCCTCTCTTCCTCACACTTCTTTCATCTAAATCTCCTTTAAGAACGGGAATCCTTCGGGAACCTGCCTTAGTGGACCTGTTCCATCTTGCCGTTCTCTAACTTGATCGTCGGAGTGCCCCCGCCGGAATCCCTAGCCCGGGTCTCTGACCTTGTTTTGCAGGACCGGAGGCTTGGAAATCTCGAGGTAGGAGAGTCCGAGAACCGGCGCCGGCTCACAAGTTACTGGCCACCGTGGTAAGATCGGCAACATACCCAACTCAGAATGGCTAGTTGCATCGACTGAACGACAACAGCCTAAGTGACATGATCTGAAAAATCGGTCAACTGCGCAAAGGAGAGTCTGATCCACTCACCATATCGGTATGCCCGACGAGCGCAACGGATGGTATAACTAGGTCACCAAGAAGATCAAAGACAGAGATGGTTTTCGTAACCTACCCTATGGTAAACCCGAAGACACGCCGGGACGGGCCTGAACAGCCTATCTTAATCACGACAGAAGCACACAGGGACGGTGTAAACACCCTACCCTACGGTAAATTCGAAAATGTGCCTAAAAGGACCACTGTCGTCCTTTCTGTCGACAACAGATATTCCAAGAACGGTCCAACTGACCTCACTTCTTTCCTATAGACCGAAAATGGTCCGAGGAATCTACATTCCAACAAAACATGATACAACATATTGCAAGAAACGCATGGGAAGAGGTAAAAGAAGGATACTTCATTTCTGTTTTCAATTCTTTACAAAAAAAAAAAGACTCTCACAAAGAGAGACAAAAAAAGAGGGAGTAACATTGGAAAGATGTAGGAAATTTTCAATAACCTCCCGCCAGATTTTTCCCGTACCGGCGGGGGTAGATCTGAAGGGATGACGAAGGGGCTCCGGGGTTCCCATTCGAACCAGAATCCGACCTCTTATCGGAGTCGGAATCAAATTCATGCCCGGAAAAGGGAACGGAGGGCTTGATGTTGTCCAGGCCCTTCAAGTTATAAAACTTGGAGGCTTTCCTCCTGCATTCCCAGAACCCCTGATGGAAGGAGTCCAGAGTCGCCTCGGTGACTTCTTCCTTGAAGGCAGTAGATGCTCTGAAGTCCGAGACGGCATTCGCCGCCTCCCTCTTGGCCTCCTTTACCTCCGTGGCTGCCACCGCGACCTGGACCCGGGCCTCCCTCCGTTAGGCCTCCAACAGGTGGACTTTCTTCTCCAGACGGTCCACGAGAGGCTCATCATCATCCCCTGGCCCTAAGAACTCTGGACTTCTCTTCCTCTTTGGATCAACAGCCCTTCTCTTTGCGGCTCGGCGGAGCTCGGAAGTGCTGAACCTCATTTTCAATGGGAAGAAGGAGTCTACAAGGATGATGGCCCTTGACAGCAGAAGGCAAGGTCCTATTTATAGAGACCCTGCATCCACGACCGACTGCAGGGAGGCGTGCTCCACGTCCTTTTCCAGTCGCATTAGAAAGCGCCACGTGTCCGGGCGACGCTTCGAGAACCAGAAGGCCGCTCGAGGGTCATTCCCGGAACAACAACTGCCAGCGCTTCGAATCCGGAAAAATCCTCATCGTGCGATGGCAACATTAATGGCTTCTTTTTGGAAAAAGGAGACCTGGCGGCACACAAGGCACAAGAAATTGCGACTATACGAGTACCAACGTGCCATGTGGACAACAAGAATTACGATCAAACTTTCCTAATCATCGCTTGACGGGGAGTTGACGCCTGTCCGCCCCAACGGATAGATTTACCACCAAAAAGAAGGTGACACCAACCTGACCAATCGTAGACGGTCTTTGGCAATGGAGTTCTAATATGTTCCAGGATTCGTCTTCGTCAACTATCAACTAAACGGCCTTCGGCCACGACTGTTCGACCAAGCAGAAGAAAGAATGGTAAAACTAGTTCAAGCTACATACGAAATGTAACATTGCATATACAGAGAAAAAAAAGGGGTCATTTCAAGATCTAGAAGAGTTGTCATACAAAATCCATTGACAATACAAAGGGAGAAAGAAGAAAATACATCCAAAGCAACTTGACAACTTGGATAACTCAATATCAACAGGAGGAGACCCCACACCACATGATTGAAGCAACTTGTCGACCTGTGCTGAAAGGATCTCATCAATCTGGGCCGGGACCGGAGAACCTTCGGCTTGTACTTCCCCAGCCTGAACCTCCTGAACCGGAATCTGAGTTGGAGTCACCCCCAGATTTTTGACTGAGGCAGAGGCCCCCTCACTCGGGTATGGCGACTCTTCAGCCTCCTCTCCCTCTTCCTCTTCTTCTTTTTCGGCTATATTGAAGGGAGGAATGCTGGAAAGGTCAAGGAGGGGGAAAGCCTCCCTTACTTTAGAAAGTCCGTCATTAAAGCCATGCTGGTAGCCGTACAAAGATGCTTCATCCACTTCCACTTGGAATTGTGAAGACTTCTTGAAGTCTGCCACAGCATCGTCTACCCGCTTTCTCAAAGACACGGACTCTCTCTTGGCCGCTTCGGACTTCAGAATCGCCTCTTCGGCCCTCCTAGAAGCCTCCTCCGCCGCCTTGGTCAAGCTCTATATCTTCTCCTGATTCTCCCTGGCAGCTTGCTCCAAGGAGTCAACTTGTTTTCTGCTGTTCCTCCACCCTGCCCCTTGCTCCGCCATGGTCAGATGGGCACTTTTCAGTTCGTGAACTTCGTCGTTTGCCCGGACAAGGCGGTCCTCCATAGACTGCCTCAACTCTTCGGTTACTTCCTTTGCGGCCCTAGCAGTATGAAGCTCCTCCTTGAGGCCATGGATGAGGCTGTCAACATTCCCCAGGCCCTCCTCCATAAAGGTAAGGTCGTAGACCAACTGCATCAAGAACGTGGGATCATGGATCGAACAATTCTCAAGACGAGGGAGACGGAAAGGACCGTACCTGTTGCAGGGCGGAGAAGGCAGAATCGGATACCCTGAGAAGGTTCCGATTTCAAAGAATTGCCAAGTCATGAGGTAGCAGCGTGCCCTTCAGCGCCTGCCTGGCTACGCCGGGGACCAGCAGTCCCTCCGTAGGTGAAATCTCCAAAGAGTTCGCCGAACGGCTTCCAGCTAGGGAAGCCCCGCGAGCGAACTCTCCCTCGACTTGCCGTGCTTTGCCCCTATCAACTGCATGGGGGCAAGGTGGCGGCATATCCGCTGCCTGAGGTGGACTCCCCGTTGTGCGAACTAGGAAAATAGCCACCGGTGGAGTTTCTACTGGACAGGGTCTTGACGGGGCCCCCTCCGCGGCTGTTGCATCTTCACCTGAGGTTCCTCGGGAAGATGAAGTGCTCCGATCTCCCTCAGGACCGTCCCTTCGAGCCTTCTTCCGAACTACCGATTTGGTGAGAGGGGCTTGTGCTACCCTCTTCTCGGAGGTCTGACGGAGCCAGCTCATACCGGGCTTCATTCCGCCACCTACAAGCAGAAGAGCTTATTTCAATCGACTGAACTGCAACAAAACTGGGGAAGGGGAACAGAAATTTCCGTCACTATACCTAATGCGGTGAATTTGCTAATTCCCGCAAGATGGAGATTTCTCTCCTCCAACAGCTCCCAGATAGGGACAACTTCCGAATTGACCAAGAGATCGTAATCCGACTGATCGGTCGCGAAGACCTTTTTTCCGTCATTAGTGGTTAAATGAGGCTTCTTCCAAACAGTGTCGAAGCCCCATGGATCAAAGGGCAGTACAAACACAAAAATGGGTTTCCACCCGTGGATGGCGCTGGGCATGTCCTTGATGACCTTGTGGCCTGATCGAGGGCCAATCACCTACCATCCGTTGCTGTGGAAATCCCTCTTGAGAACGAAAAGGATCATGAATAAATTGGTCCTCGATTCTATATTTGCAATGCTGCACAAGACCAGGAATCCGCAGATGTTCCGGATGCTGTTTGGGATCAACTGTGCCGGCACCACTTGGTACAAGCGGAAGATTTTGATGAAGAAAGGGTACAGGGGAAACCGAATACCAGCTTTCAGATGATCTTCATACACGGCTAGACATCCAGGGGGAGGCTCGTTCACTCGTTCCTCGAGTGCGGGGAGAACGAAAGGGAACTCCTCGGGAATACGATAGCATTCCCAAAGAAGGGCCGCCTTTCCCTAAGAAACCGAACTGGAAATCGACTCCGGACCCACTACGTCGCCGGCCCCCGAGGGCCCAACTTGTTCCCCCCGACTTTCTACGGTTTCTTCCATGATAAAAGAATGAAGCAAGGGAGCAGAAGGAAGATTCTACCTGCATAATAGACCGGTAGTCTAAAACAAGGAAAGCTGGACGAAGGATGAGACGAGGTTGAAGAAGCTTCCTTGGCCGGACCCTCTCCCTTTCCCAAGAAGAAAACATCGGTCTCTGAAGCCCTATAAGATTGATTTGACCCAAGGTTACCCGGGAAGGTAACCCGCCTTCAGCTAACCGCCAAGATGAGGCACATCCATCATCCAACAGACGGGGGAAAGCCACCACAACTATCCAAATCTCAACCGAAAGATTGGCCGAACCATCGTGCAACAAAAAAAAGAGAGACGGTTCCAGGGCCGCCCGCTTTTTCCTTCTTCCCCAACCTGGGAGTGACAGCTGTCCACCATCTGATTCCCAGATCAACCAACAGTCATGATGGACAGTCCAATCAGAGATCCCATAATCATCCACTACACTATTCCTGGAAGGAAAATGATAAAGCATTAGTACTCTCACTTCTCGAGGCAAACTTTCGCTTTGAAAACTGAGAGTAGGGGGCAACTGTTGGGATATCCCGGTTCAGCTACGAACCGAACGCCGGTTCGGCTGGCCGGAGCCCATTTCTCCGGACTACGGATTTCGGATCAGGGAAAGGCCATGCCAACTGCAGGCGGTCCAAGGCTTCTCACCTGTCCACAACATCCGAAAGACAGAACTTCGGATGACGTCTTCGGCCCTGACCGAAGACCAAGTTTCTCATCGACTTTCGAAGACACGCTTTTCGGTCCCTGTTGTAGACACGATCTCCGGCCCCGGGGCAAACACCAAGTTTTCGGTCCACGCAAGGGAAACCCGAAGATGGGATCACAATCTGGTCCAAATAGGCAACTGTAACCAACGGTTACAATCGACACTCTATATGCCACGATCATGGCGCGCAACTCCAGCTGCCACGCCTCCGGTCTGGTTGGAACCGCTCAATGACAATCCACGATCGCTAATCATGGGGAGAAATTGACTTCCCATAATTACCGGAAAAAGAGCGGCCGCAAGTCGGAGGCCTCCCCTTAAATAGTGGTAAGAGGAATGGCTCGAGGAGGTACGCAGTCCCATACTCATACACATGCATATTCTAAGAGCCTTTTTCTCGTACTCTTGACACTCTTCCCTATTCTGTAGTTGGGATCTGTCACTGATTTAGGTATCGGAGTGTCCCCCACCGGAACAACTCCGACAAGGAACCTGTTTTGCAGGTGAACCAGGGAGCGGTTCTACGGTGCAATAGCTCCGACCGGCCAATACAGGGACTCCATGCCAATAATAATATTATTGATCGAGCTGTCGAATTCTTGCAATTCGCCCCACACAAGTTGTACTCTCAACCAAAGGAGGCCAAGAAAATGGAAGAGAATTTTGTGCTTTCAAGATTTAAGATGCCAGAATCTCCATTGTCTTTCCTTTCCTTATGTCCCTGTTTCCATGTTTATTTGCACCAAATTGCTTTTGGAAAGGAAATTGTGTATCATTTCGCTACTTTTGAGAATCTTTCTCATGCGAAAAACATTTATAAGGTTTTCGATATACCCCAATACACGATTTTGTTGTGCGATGGCAACCTCAGAGTACTTCCAGCCCTTCTCGTTGGAGTGATTTTGCCCCCCGACTAGTTTATTGCCAATTACATAAAAAAGTTTAATCTTTCTCATGTGAAAAACATTTATAAAATAGTTGTTTGGTAGAATATATATAAAAAAAAAGGGATTACTCAAAAAAATAAACGTCAATGCTAAGATGCGTGCACGTAACCAGTGCTTTATATTGCAAGCTCTTGCAATAGGGATAGGTCGCGTGACACTCGACATGACCATAACGGTCCAGATCCAACGTCTCTCATATAACGCTATTAACTTTTATTGCTGTTCCTCTCTGGGTCGAATCAAGCGGACATGCTAAAGTAAGGTAGGTTTGGAGCTTCTAAGAGCCTTGTGAACATGCTGAAGTAGGTTTGTAGTTTCTGAGAGCTTTCAGATACTGGTCGATGATTTTTAGTATTGCCATGATCAGTTCCTAGACTCGGAAAAGAAATTTTTATTATTAAAAAACTTGGTGGGGTTTTTCATTGTACCTTTCAACGTTTAAATCAATTCAGAAAGAGGGAACGGTAAGAAGAAAATAAAAAGAGAGTTCAAGTATTTTTTTCGAGTTTTTCTTGATCTATTATTTATAAAGATTTTGTATTGAGTTAGTTAGGCGGTTGTAATTATTGTTAAACAGTTATGCCGTTAAGTAAATTGTTAAGTTAGGCTTTTAAGAAATCAGTTTATACAGTAGTTTGTTGATTGGTTCATTATCCTTCTTGATAACCACTTTATCAACTTGTTATAATAATTCTAATAACCTAAAAAGATATACTTCATTTTAAATGAAGTTATGAAATTTTATATCAAGTTTGGATAAGTAATCGGTACCTCTCTGATGAGTTGTGAAGCATCCCATACTTCAATAAAAGATTGGCTCCTGCGCCTCAGAAGATGTTGGTTCCTAGCAATAAGGCATCTTGTACTTTAATAAGAGATCAATTCTTGGTCGATAGGCATCCTGCATCTTAATAAGAGATTGGCTCCTAGCTTAGCACTTTCATACTTGTCAGCAGTCGATCATGGCTTGGCAAAAAAAAGTTTAGATAAGTTATCTGCTTTGTAACACGTGCCTTCCATTTTTGAGTTTGAAATGTTCCACTTAATTTAAGTCGAAAGTATGATGATAAGTTCTTGCTAGCTTTTGGTAGGATAAGAATATTTAATCATATTGTGCCGTCATTTTACCATACGATATTTAATATCATGTGCATCTATTGCCGTCAAGATCGTCGTGGCCTGTAGCTCTTACGTGGTCTAGGTGAGTGGACTCCCTGTCAGCGTCACCAGGCTCGTCGGTTGGAGACGATCAAGGAGAACAGACCCTCCACCATGGGGCTTGGTGGAGTCGCTATGCTCGGAGGGATCGTTGTAGGGATGAAAGGGGCTTGAAGCTGTGCTGTGGTCCTCCTATGGGCCTCTCCGGTGGGAAGCAATCTTCTCTGTATCGTCTCTCGCGAGTGAAGACCTGCGAGACGGGGAAGACCTGGACCGGGGATTCCGACAAAGACACTCCGATGATTAAGTCAGTGGGATGATCGAAGGGAATAGAAGACCTCTAAGGTGGAGAGCTTGGAGGACTCCCTACCTCCAGAGGGTCATAAAAAATGGAATATAATGTAAGGATGAAGAGAGCGTGTTATTTCTTTTACCTCTCCCTTACCTCTTCAAGCTGGTCTTATGTAGATGAGTGGTCTCTATCGTTTAGGGAGGCGTGCTCTTCTTGTTGTAGGCCTATGAGGCATCCTCTTCTAGGAAGTTCAGAGAGTTGGTGAAGGGGTACAGTGCCTTGGAGGACGCACTATTTCTTGATTAGTTCAAACAGTGGCTTGGGAAGTTTCAACATAGTCTTCCTTTGCAGGCAGCGTGCAATAGGACCCTAAACGAGGTGCCGGGGTTTCTGGTCTTGGAGTGTCGTGGTTTTCGGTCTTTAGATGCCAGGGATTCCGGACTTTAGGTGCCGGGGTCTCCGGTCTTTAGATGTCGGGGATTTTAGGCTTTAGGTGCCGGGGACTCTGGGCTTTAGGTGCCGGTGTTTTCGGTCTTTAGGTGTCGGGGATTCCGGGCTTTAGGTGCCGGGGATTTCGGGCTTTAGGTGCCGGGGATTCCGGGCTTTAGGTGCCGGGGATTCCGGGCTTTAGGTGCCAGGGATTCCGGGCTTTAGGTGCCGAGGACTTCGGGCTTTAGGTGCCGGGGTTTCCGATCTTTAGGTACCGAGGATTCCAGGCTTTAGGTGCCGGGGATTCGGGCTTTAGGTGCCGGGGACTCCGGGCTTTAGGTGCCGAGGACTCCGGGCTTTAGGTGCCGGGGTTTCTGGTCTTTAGGTGCCGAGGATTCCGAGCTTTAGGTGCCGGGGATTCCGGGCTTTAGGTACCGGGGACTCCGGGCTTTAGGTACCGGGGACTCCGGGCTTTAGGTGCCGAGGATTCCGGGCTTTAGGTGCCGGGGTTTCTGGGCTTTAGGTGCCGGGATTTCCGGGCTTTAGGTGCCGGGGTTTCTGGGCTTTAGGTGCCGGGGACTCCGGGCTTTAGGTGCCGGGGATTCCGGGCTTTAGGTGCCGGGGCTCCGGGCTTTAGGTGCCGGGGCTCCAGGCTTTAGAAGCCGGGATTTCTGGGCTTGCTTCGCCGAACTCGGAGTCGGACGGACGAGCTCCTGTAATGATGAAGAGCAAAGTTGCACCAGAGAGGAATTTTAATTATTGAGGAGGGATTCTTATATCCTTCGTGAGGTGGCACAGCTGCTCGTTTGTCATGCTAGGAGGCGAACCGTAGATGGTGGACCTCCAGAGCTACCCATGGACATCTTCAGATGGGAGTCAGGCGGTAGATGCGGGGCTCAGTGAAGAGCTTGGCTTCAGCTCGGCTGAATCAAGGGACATGACTTTAGCTCGGCTGGATCAAGGGGCTCGACTTCAGCTCGGTTGAACTGAGGAACTTGACTTCAGCTCGGCTTTAGCTGACTTCAGCTCGGCTGAATTGAGGAGCTTGACTGGAGTTCTTAACTTTGCCAGACTTGGAGTTGGACGGGCATGTCCCTGTATTGGTGAAGAGCAAAGTTGCACCAGAGAAGAACTTTAATTAAGGAGGGATTCTTACCTCATTCATGTGATGGCAGAGCCGCTGGTTCGCCGTGCTAGGAGGCAAGCCGTAAACGGTTGGGCCTTCGGAGCATCCCATGGACTTCTCCGGACTGTGAGTACAGCAAATGCCAAACTGTGAGTTTCTCTGTAGATAGCGGGACTTCTTGGAGTCTCTGCGGACATCTCCGGACTGTGAGTAAGGCAAGAGCTGAACTGAGAGTCAAGCGGTAGATGCGGGGCTCAGTGAGGAGGTTGGTGAGGTGCACAACTTGGGTGCACACACATATGACCGGGCATATAGTTGACGTGGCCGAGCTCAAAGCACCCCTCAGAACCTTTGATAAAGGCATTGAAGTTGCTGGAAGACGGGAGCCATCCTGGCTGAAGAAGCTCGAGGAGCAGGAGCGAGAGATCGACCCCGGCCAGATGCTCGACCTCGGGGGAGCCATCCTAGGGGAGGAACTCAAGGAGCGGTAGTCCGCTAGTGCATGCGCAGCCATCGCAAACTCCAGCTGGTGGAGGTGCAGCCATCACAAGCTTCCACAATGGTTGGCCTTGTGCATCCTAGTGGCCGGGAATATTTAATGATGTTGGTGATGATAGTGTTGCGGAAGCCCTCAGGAGGGGAGCAGGTCAGTGCATGCATTTATTAGCTTTGTACCATCCAATGCCTATGTTGTATGGAGGAATAGGACCACCTTTTGCATTATGTTTGCATGGTATGGTGAACAGAGTCCCACTCCACAGTCTCGCACGGTGTGCTTGAAGTGGCTGGGCCTTCATAACTTCCTCCTTTTGGGAATCATGCCTCATTCATTGCCTTCCCCAGGCATAGTGGGGGCTAGTCTTCTTCATCTCCAACGGGAGTATGACCTCAGCAGGGAGCTCGGTCTCATCAAAGAGCTTGACTTTGGTGAGGAGCTCGGCTTCATTAGGGAGTTTGGCTTCAGTTCTGTTTTATTGAGAAGCTTGATTTCAATGAGGAACGTGGCTTCAATTCTACTTCACTGAGAGGCTTGATTGACTCTTGGCTTGAATGCAGAGCTTCAGAAGCTTCTTGGCTTTGGTGCGGGACCTCTGGCATTTCTCGTCTTGAGGTGCCGGGGATTCCGGCCTTTGATGTTGGAGAGCTAGGCTCCGAGCTTCAGTGCCGGAGAGCTGGGCTCGGTTATTGATGGCCTAAGAGCTGGGCTCGTGGCTTTGATGCCTAGGAGCTAGGCTCGAGGCTTGATGGCCTGAGAGCTGGGCTCAGGGCTTGATGGCCTGAGAGCTGGGCTCAGGGCATTGATGCATGGGAGCTAGGCTCGAGGCTTTGGGGCCGGAAAGCGTGGGATCTGGGCTTTGATGCCTGGGAGCTAGGCCGAGGCTTTGATGGCTTGAGAGCTGGTCTCAAGGCTTTGATGCCTGGGAGCTAGGCTTGAGGCTTTGATGCTGGAGAGCGTGGGATCCGGGCTTTATCGCCAGAAGGGCTTGACTCCAGCCCAGGGGGCTCGACCTCGAAGAGGCTCAACCTGGCGGAGGGTGTCGACGGCCTGACTCCGGTCCAGGGGGCTCTCGCCTTCGAGGGGCTCGACCTAGAGGAGGAGGGCAGGGCTCGACTCCGAGGGGGCTCGACTCCGAGGGGGCTCGACCTTGAAGAGGCTCAACCTGGCAGAGGGCGTCGGCGGCCCGACTCTGGCCCAGGGGGCTCTCGCCTTCGAGGGGCTCGACCTGGAGGAGGAGGGCAGGGCTCCGACCTAGGCATCCTGAGCTTGCGGGAGCTTTTCCTGTAAAACTGAAATACAGTTTTTCATTGTGTGAATGTAGCAAAGGAGTTACCTTTGAGCTCCGGTCATATGAATAGATAAAAATATATTTCTTTCTTGAGCGTGCCAGGATCAAATTCGCCGGCCGCCCTCTCAGGAGAGAATGGGACTCCTTTGCATGAAAGAATAGAACTCTGTTGCATGGGGAGCAAGGCTCCGTTGCATGGGAGGATGGACCTCCGTTGCATGGGAGGAGGTGAGACCTTTGTTGCATGGGAGGAATGGAATCCTGTTGCTCGGGAGAGATGAGGTCCTGCTGCATAGGAGGAATGAGACTCCCGTTGCATGGAGGAGATGACTCCATTGCACGGAAGGAATGGGGCTCCTGTTACATGGAGGAGATGGGATCCTGCTGCATAGGAGGAATGAGACTCCCGTTTAATGGAGAAGATGACTCCGTTGCATGGGGAATGAGAGTCCTGTTGCTTGGGAGGAAGCTCCGTTGCATGGGAGCAAAAGGCTCCTGGTACATGGGAGCATGAGACTCCTATCGCATGGGATAGTTGGAGTCCCATTGCATGGGAAGGTGGAACCCTATTGCATGGGAGAGTTGGAAACCATGTTGCATGAATTTCTTCCCTCTCCACGATGGTCAGACCCTTCCTTCTTTTTCTCTTCTTCTCTCTCTCTTTTTTTTTTTTTTGAGTGGGGCTCTTGGAAGGTGGCACTGCCCGGAGGTGGCTCCATCTTTGGCTTGTTACGTGCTGCCCTGTAAGGGTGGCAATGCACCTTCACAGCTCATGATTTTTGGTCAAGGCCGTTCCTTGGTGCCTCGAGAGAGAGGGAGAAGCTCTCGTGCCCCTATCCCTGTGCCCCCGGTCTGCCCCCCGGGACTAAGGATAAAGATGGAAATGACTGTCCCACTCTGTTGAGGAGCATGGATCTATCATCGTAGCCTGCAGCTCTTACATGGCCTAGGTGAGTGGACTCCCCGCCAGCGTCACCGGGCTTGTTGGTCGGAGACGATCAAGGGGACAGACCCTCCGCCATGGGGCTTGGTGGAGTCGCCATGCTCGGAGGGATCATTGTAGGGATGAAAGGGGCTTGAAGCTGTGCTGTGGTCCTCCTGTGGGCCTCTCCAGTGGGGAGCAATCTTCTCTGTATCATTCCTCGCGAGTGAAGACTTGCGAGACAGTGGAGACCTGAGCCGGGGATTTCGGCAAAGACACTCCGACGATCAAGTCAGTGGGACAATTGAAGGAAATAGAAGACCTCTGAGGTGGAGAGCTTGGGGGACTCCTTACCTCCAGAGGGTCATAAAAAATGGAATTTAATGTAAGGATGAAGAGAGTGTGTTATTTCTTTTACCTCCCCCTTACCTCTTAAAGCTGGTCTTATGTAGATGAGTGGTCTCTGTCATTTGGGGAGGCGTGCTCTTCTTGTTGTAGGCCTGTGAGGCTAGGATAGCCTGTGAAGCTTCCTCTTCTGGGAGGTTCAGAGAATTGGTGAAGGGGTACAGTGTCTTGGAGGATGCACTATTTCCTGATTAGTGCAAATAGTGGCTTGGGAAGCTACAACGTAGTCCTCTTTTGCAGGCAGCGTGCTATAGGACCCACGTGGATGGGGCCTTTCGAGAAACGCGCCGGGCCCTTGTGAATGAGATCGAACTGTGCGATGCTCCCAGTGGCCAAGCTAGGTTGAGATTCCAAAGTGCCGAACTGGCTGGGATGCTACTTTTGTACAGCACACAGGCACGCGGACCGAGAGGGTTGCTGGGCTGAACTGGAGCCGGAGGGGCTTCATTCCCGGTTGGAGCAGCATGCACCGAGCTACCGTCTTGGGAGGCGAAGCTCGGCCCTGGGGCTGGACTGATGCCGCCCCTAGCCGCATCGACGAACCATGCCGGCTTGCTGGATTGGAGAGCCCTGCCACGAAGCTAGAGCGGATGGATTCGGAGCGCGGGAGGGCTAAGCCGCGCGCAGGGTGGAGCCGGAGCCAGGGTGCGGAGCAGGGACGGTGCCGGGCTGAGCTGCGGGCGCTCCATGTGGGTGTGCCACGGTGCGAAGCTAGGTTGGTGCCGGGCTGAGCCGCGGGCGTGCCAGGCGGGCGTGCCATAATGTGGAGCTGGGATCGTGTCGGGCTGAGGCGCAGACTCCATGCGGGCGTGCTACGGTGCGGAGCGGGGACGGTGCCGGGCTGAGCCGTGGGTGTGCTACGGTGCGGAGCTGGGACCGTGCCATGCTGAGGCGCGAACTCCACGTGGGTTTGACCCTAGCACGGGCTTGGTGCCCTGGCACGGGCGTGCCGCGCTGGGCTGGAGCGTGCGGAGGTGCCGAGCTGGGCACGGCTGAAGCTGGCCTGGGGCTGACCTAGAGCTGACCTGGGGCTGACCTCGGCGCAGACTTGGGGCTGACTTCGGCGCAGACTGGGCAGCAAAGGGGCAGGACTCCACTCATGGCCAAGGTGGGGCCGAGGTGGAGAAGCACATTACCGAGATGGGGCCGATGTGGAGAAGTACGTGGCTGCGTCAGCCACCAAGGAGGATCAAATGGGTTGGTTATTACTGTAACATATTTACGAAAATATCATTGGACTAGCAATGGGCGGTTTTTGAAAAGACAACAACTGCTCGATCCATGAGGCATGCCCCTCCAGCTAATGAGAGTAACCCACATGTCATAAAGAGAGTGGCCCATACCTTTAGCTAGAGATGAGCGATGTGGCGGGCATCTTAATGGTGAGGTAATTTAATCCGGTCTGTTAGGCACCACTATAAAACGGGTCTCTTCCTTCAAACAGGGTCTTTTGTCTTCTTTCTTTGCTTTCGTCATTAAGTGAGTTTCCAAGCAATTTCCTTCAATAGATTTTCTTCCTATTTGCTCCAAGAGATTTAGAAACTTCATCTTCTCTAGTAAAAGGTTTTTAGCTTTTCTTCTCCTCTAATCTCTTTATTTGTAGTTATGGCTCCTAAGGTAAAAAGAGCTTTTAGGAAGGTGAAGAGTCAGGACCATAGCAAGTTTAATCTCAGTTAAGGAAGAACACCCTATTCCTTTCGATGTTCCCATTAAATGCCACAAGAGGGCCTCTCTGGGCCCTGACCAAGAAAAGTCTGAGATTAGAGAACCGGACCTTAGAAAATTTAGGAACAAGTATTCTATCCCTGATAACATTAGGATGACTATGCCAGGTCTGGATAATAGGGTTCTGTCCGATCCGTCTGAGTGTGTTGCTTTCTATGGGGATGCATTCAATGCCAGAATTGGTTCCCTCTTCACCCTTTTATCAAGAATATCCTAGATTACTATAAGATAACTCCAACCTAGTTTTTCCTACATTGCATTAGGATAATCAATAGCTTCATCCTTATTGTGACATGGTTAAGCTATAACTAAGATGTTCTTTGTTTCGAGCTATCTTTATATTGAAATCATATCCATATGATAAGGAGTGGTACCATTTCACCCATAGACAGTCAATTGAAATCATATCCATATGATAAGGAGTGGTACTATTTCACTCATAGACAGTCATATAAACTTGTAGAAGGTATTCCATCTTCCATTCATGGGTAGAAGAATATGTTTTTCATCATTTCTTCAAACAACCTTTAGGCATTAGGTCTTCCTGGAGCAGGGCTTAGACTGAGCCCAATTATAATAAAACTTTCTTAGATGAAGAATTGGAGCACCATCATAGACTGCTCGAGGTCTACATTTCGGAGTTCAAACTTTTCCTGACCGATTAGGCCTTGTATGATGGAAGCATCAGCCTAGTCGGTCCTCAAAGTATATCCGACCACTTTAGATTTATTTTTCTTTTTTTTTTAATTTTTGCATAGCTATCAGATTTTGCCGATCTCTTTACTATTATTTAGTTTTTTTCTACTTGCAGAGATGAAGCTTGGTCTGGAAAGGCTTTAGAAGGTGGCGTCCAAGAGGAAAAGATTGAACAATGCCGAGGAGACCAAGAAGAAAAGACTTGGTGAGTCATCACTATCGATGTCTTCATCAAGCATACTAGTATCGGAGAGTAGCCGATCTCCTACTCCAATAGTGGCACTGATACCTACACCTCCAATAACCAGTTTGACCAAGTTATCGGATACTACCTAACCACCTCTGATGGCTAGCCCAACCAAGTCACCGGAAACTATTCGACCACTTCTACCTGCTATTGCCACCCAGTCTTTGGGTGCTCAAGATGAGCATATGATTCCAAAAAGGAGGTTAAGGGCGAGTGATGCTAGTAGCAGGGATCCAAAACTCACTTAAGAGCTACTGGAAATGATTATCCTTCCTGCTGATAGAGTGAAACAGGAAATACATACTCTTTTTCAAGTTCTTAGTGATAGCTATCTTGAAATTTTTTAAGTAATTATTGTTGTTTTCTTTCTTTCTTCTTTTAAATTAATTTTTTTATTCATCTTTTTAGTTTCTCTCCAATGCCAGTTATCTCAGGAACTTTTTTATCATATATGATAAGATAAAGAATGACTTGAGAAAGAAGCTATCAACTACTAAGGAAGTAGCCAAGAAGGGAGTTGACCAATTAAAAGTTGTTGATGCCCGAGCAAATATAGTTGAGGCACGGGCCAATACTACTGAGGCCCAAAAAATTGAGTTGGAGGTGATTACCTTCATTGAAATAAACCATCTGAAGACCGACTTCTCCGATGTCAATAAAAAGGTCAAAGTAAATTGAGCTTCCATCCAACGACTCCAAAAGGAGTAAGTTGGAGAAGCTCAAAGAAGCTAAGAAGAAGATAGTGGAGGAGTACAAATCTTTCGAAGACTTCTTGGATGATGTAGCCGAGAGGTCGATCAATTCATTGCACGAGGGATATAGGGATTGCTAGAATAAGATGAGAAAACTTTTTCCAACCATTGATATTGCTCTCCTTATCTCAAGCATCACCGATGCAACAACAGAGGAAGCAATAGAGGGGCAAGAAAAAAAATATATTACGGGCTCGAGGCATGATCTCATGGATGACTCGATTAAATTTAAAAATTTTTCTAGAATCCATGATAGTTGATGTGAGTGAGAGATCATGGTCTCTTCCTTTGTCCCAATTCTACCAGCCTATGTCTTACTAGTGGGGAGAGATTGCACGAATTTAAGCATTTCAAACCAAACATTACCTGACAGGATTGATGTGGCAAGAAGCCGACGTGCTGATATGTAATCCCTGTCAGATGCCATGTCAAAAAATTCACCACGGTGGACACCCCATCTCGGACTCCTTTGACCGGGCCGAGCTCTCCCAAATCAACGAGGTTGCCAATCAAAGCCGAGCTCCGTCCTTCGCCAGGTCGAAACCCGCTAGCTCAGCTCGGGGTGCCTAGGCCATAGCCGAGTGACCCCTTTCGCCAGATCGAGCCCCTCTAAGGCTGAGCCCCCTGAGCCAGAGTCGAGCTCAGCCCTCCTCGGCCAGGTCGAGCCCCTCCGAGGCCGAGCCCTCTAGACTGGGGTCGCGTGTCGACCTCCTCCACCGGATCTAGCCCCTCCGAGGTTGAGATCCCTGGACCGGAGTCGAGCTCAGCCCTCTTCCGCCAGGTCGAGCCCCTCCGAGGTCGAGCCCTCTGGGCAAGAGTCGAGTCCTCCTCCGTCGGGTCGAGCCCTTCCGAGGTTGAGCCCCATGAGCCGGAGTCGAGCCCAGCCTCCTCTGCCAGATCGAGCCCTTCGGAGGTCGAGCCCCCTGAGTTAGAGCTGTGTCCCAACTCTCCAGTTCGGCAACCAACTCGGACAGTACCGCCGGCCATCAAGGGGGCGGAGCCACCTCCCCGAGACATCGGTAAGCAACCCGAAGACTGCAAGGAAGCACCTGTCAAGTCATGATAACTGTCCGCGACCACCACTTATACCAGGAGGGGAAGAAGCTCCTTGACCAAGGTGCCACGCTCTCCACCAACCATCTGCACCACATGAAATTAGGAAGTCAACAAGGAGATTCGAATCCCGAGGGCGGCGGCCCCTCGATCGAGACAGTGCCAGGCTTCCCGGAATGGGGTGACCGGAAGGAATGTCAGAGCGCACGATAGTTTTCCTTATCATGAATTGGGAAAGACGTTCCATCCACGGCACGGAACACCACCGTACACGCCTGACAGCATGGGAAAGATCCCAAGGTAGGCGCCCAATGATCACCTGGACATAAAAGAACCTTTGACACCCCGAGTGGGGAGGTACGTACGCAAGTGTAAGCTTAACCGCAAAGCACCATCCAAGCGAGTAAGGGAGAAGAAGCCTAATAAGAGGGCTAACCCACCTCGACTACCACCTCTCTGGGCACACTCGCACCTTCATTCTCACACCATTCACTCATAGCGTGGAGTCCATCAAGAGGGGCTCGATCAGGAGGATCTGTTCCCCTGGATTGTCATTGACTTGACTGTCAGAGTGCCCCTGCCGAAATCCTCAACCCGAGTCACTAACCCTTGTTTTACAGGTCCTAAAGCACAGGTCAACCCCGAAAGGGTGAAGGGCGATCCGATGTCGACAGCAGCTACGGGCCACGACGATCTTGGCGGTAACAGATTGGTGCGCCAGGAAGGGGATCACAGACTTGTTTTGATCCTACACAAGCCCCCTGCAAGTGGCTCACCGGGAGGATGGTGACGACACGAGCGAGAGAAGTCTCCACCAGCCATGCGGGAGACCCCCCTTCTCACGGTGACTCGCACGATCCAGAAGGGGAGCTCCCCGCTCCCGCTCAATCACCTCTGGCGGACATCCAGCTGGCCGCACTCGTCCAACAGATGCAAATCCTCACTACGGCAGTACACCAGCTCCAACACTAGCAACGGTCCTTGGCTACCCACTAGCAGCCAGGGACCCCCATGGCCCATGCCACAGCACCCCGCGATAGCCTGCGTTCCTTTCAAGGAAGGCCTTCGTAGCCGCGGGCCATCACCGATCACCGGGGCAGTCACTTGACTCCGGCAAAAAGACAACGAGCCGGGTCCCCTACCCTCGAGCGGGTGGTATCCAAACCCCACCAAGGTCAAAAAGGCAAGACCCCCCCTTTACGGGCATCATCCTACATCACCTTCTGCATCTCCTTCAGCCTCGACGGAGGGTTCGATCGACGAGGCCATTAGGCGCATGGCTGAAAAGCACCTGGAGGAGCACGAGCGCAAGCTGGCAGAATTATCCTGCCGATTTACGGACATGCAGGGCTCTACTGATGAGCCAACGAGCTATGACGCCCGTCCCCCCTTCTCTCGAGAGATCCAAGAGGAACCAATTCCCAACCGGTTCCGGATGCCGCAGGTGGATCCCTACGATGGGACCACCGACCCACTGGACCACCTGGAAAGCTACAAGACCCTCATGAGGGTCCAGGGTTCCATCGATGCCCTTTGCATTGCCTTCCCAGCAACCCTCTGGAAGGCAGCTCGAGTATGGTTCACCCGTTTCGAGTCAGAAAGCATTGGTTCCTTCGCTCAGCTGGAGCAAAAGTTCGTGGCCCATTTCGATACTTGTCGGAAGGTGCCACGAGAAGCAGATAGCCTCTTCTCCATCCGGCAACAAGATCATGAGCCCTTACAGGACTACGTGGCCCGCTTCAAGGTTGCCGCGTTGGAGATCTATAACCATGAAGAACTAGTTGCCATGCTGGCACTAAAGCAAGGGCTCAGGACCTCCCGCCTGACCTACTCGCTCGACAAGAAGCCCCCAAGAGCTACTCCAAGCTCCTCCTCCGAGCTCAAAAGTACGTCCGTGCCAAGGAGGCGGACCATACGAGAAGGGAGCTATATGGGAAGCCAGTGAAGAAGCCGGCTCCCGTCAAGACATCCGGGATGCGGAAGCCAGGGCCTCCGGCTCTGAACTTTCGCCAGAGGTAGAGACCGAGGTGCGCTCCAGTCCTAGAGGAGAGACTCACCCCACTGCTCATTCCGAGGACAAAAATCCGAATGGAGATCGAAGGTGAGCCCTACTTGAAGCGCCCACCTCCGATGAGGTCGTCCACTAGCCGTGACGAGATGAAGTATTGTCGCTACCATTGTGACCATGGCCATGACACCAAAGAATGCCGCAACCTCAAAAAGGAAATCGAAGAACTCATCAAGAGAGACTACCTCGGGAGGTTCGTGGGGGGCATACCTCTAACATAACCTCAAGCACTCGCCGCTCTCCTGCCAGTTCCGACAGTGGATAACCGTCCTACCGAGAAGTCGGTGGGGATGATAAGTTAGGGAGCCGAGCATGCATCCAAGAAGGCTCGGGGGGCGGGGCATTCTGAAAATGTACTCTCCTTTATAAGGGAAGGGGGAGGTTGGGAGGAAATATAAATAACGATGCTGTGGTCGTCGAGATGATGATCGCGAAGCATCCTGTAAAACGCATCATGGTTGATTGTGAAAGCTCCATGGATGTGCTTTTTTATGATGCCTTCTCCAGAATGAATCTATCATCCACTCAGCTCAGGCCTGTGCACACACCCCTTGTCGGCTTCACAGGGGATTCTGTGAGGGTTAAGGGAGAGATCACATTCCCAGTCACTGCCAGGACCCCACCTTGGTAGAGTACTGTCATGATGACCTTCACAGTAGTTAAACCGTCTTTGACCTACAATGTGATCCTTGGCCGACCCGGGCTTAATCTACTCGACGTCGTCATCTCTACGAAACGGCTGCTGGTGCAGTTCTCAACTCCCTACGGAGTTGGCAAAATGAGAGGTGCACCTCAGCCAGTCCAACACTGTTTCCAGACTCTTCCAGGTATCAAAGTCCCCGAGGACGATCCCAGGGCGAATGAACTCGACCAAAGAGCGCAAGACCCCAGGGGTCGCCTAGCCGAGCGCCTACTGTCTTATCCGCTCGGAGCCAATCAGGAGAAGACGGTGCAGATTGGGGCCTAGCTGCAAGAGGAGGAAAGAGCCCACCTATTAGAATTTTTACGGGCGAACGCAGATGTGTTCACCTGGACAGCGATCGACATGCCATGTATTCCCTCTGACATCATCACCCAGAAGCTAAGCATTGACCTGAAGTGCAGACCAGTTCGGCAGAAGAAGAGGAGTTTCGCCCCCGAGAGGCAGGCTGCAATCAACGAGGAAGTCGACAAACTCCTCATCGCCGGCTTTGTCCGGGAGGTACAATATCCAAGCTGGCTGGCGAACATGGTGATGGTGAAGAAGAATAACGGTAAGTGGAGGATCTATGTGGACTACACTGACCTCAACAAGACATGTCCGAAGGATAGCTTTCCTCTACCAAAGATTGACCAACTGGTGGACACCACCTTGGATCACCGGCTGCTCTCCTTCATGGATGCATTCTCCAGGTACAACCAGATCCGGATGCACCCGGAGGACGAGGAGCACACCGCCTTCATCACCGACCAAGAGACGTACTATTATAAGATGATGCCCTTCGGTCTGAAGAATGCCGGGGCCACGTACTAGCATCTGGTCAATAGGGTTTTCAAATATCATATTGGCCAAAACATGCAGGTGTACGTGGATGACATGCTTGTCATGAGCAAGCCGAGCTCAGACCACGTCGCCGATCTCGTCGAAGCCTTCAACAACCTTCGAAAGCACCAGATGAAACTGAACCCAGCAAAGTGCACCTTCGGAGTGGCGGCAGGAAAATTCCTTGGCTTCATGGTCACTCAGAGGGGCATTGAAACAAACCCGGAGAAGGTCCAGGCGATCATCGACATGGAGCACCCGACATCCAAGAAGTAGGTCCAGTGCATGACAGGACGAATCGCAGCCCTAAGTCGGTTTATCTCGAGGTCGACCGATCGCTGCCTTCCCTTCTTTAAGGTGTTGTGCAAGATGCATGACTCACCTGGATGGAGGAGTGTAGGACAGCTTTTGAAGAACTGAAGGAGTTCTTGGCTTCTTCCCCGCTGCTCTCCAGACCGGAGGAAGGGGAGGAGCTCCTGCTCTACCTGGCGATCACACCTGGAGCCGTAGCTCGGTCCTCGTTCGTGTGGACAAGGACTGATCTCAGAAGCCGGTATACTATACCAGCAAAATCCTCCACGACATGGAGATCAGGTATACCCGCTCCAAAAAACTTATTTTTGCTCTAATAATGTCTGCTAAGTGCCTCAGGCCTTATTTCCAAGTGCATCCCATTATGGTGGTGATGGACCAGCCGTTGAGGACAATACTCAGCCATCCTGAAACATCTGGGCAGTTGGCCAAATGGTCCCTAATGCTGAGCGAGTTCGATATCGCGTATCGATCGAGGTCATCACAGAAGATCCAAGTACTGGCCGACTTTCTAGTCGAGTGCACGGGAGTTGCTGAGGAGCTGGAGCAAACCTCCCCGGAGCATCAAGTTGAGCCTGACACAGAGGAGGAACCGTGGATCCTCTACGTGGATGGCGCATCCAACTCCGGTGGGAGTGGGGCGGGCCTCATCCTTGCCAACAGCGACGGGATCGTGGTGGAATGCACCCTCCGCTTCAAATTTGCTGTGATAAATAACCAGGCGGAGTATGAGGCGCTACTCGTGGGCCTAAAGGTCTCATGCGAGCTAGGCATCCAGAACCTGAAGGTCTTCACCGACTCCAACTGGTGGCCGGATAAGTTTCCGGAGAATAGGAAGCAGAGATCCTCAAATGGTGAAGTACCTGGAGCAAGTTCGCTCATGCACAACAGGCTTCCGACGCTTTGACATCTTCCATATCCCCTGCGGGGAGAACGCTCGCGCGGATGCACTGTCGAGACTCGCGACCCTGCCAGAATCATCGCTAGGGCACGCATATATTGAGTACCTCGAAAATCCAAGCTATGAAGCCCCTTAGGAGGTGCAGCAAGTCACCCTGGAGCCGAGCTGGATGGATAGGTCCACCAGATACATCACTGATGGTACTTTGCCCGAGGACCACGTGGAGGCTGGCCTCGTCAAAAAGAAAGCCTCTTGGTTTGTCCTGATGGAAGGATAGTTCTACTGCTGATCCTACTCATACCCGCTCCTGAAGTGCCTGAGACCTGCAGAGGCAACCTTCGTTTTCCAGGAGATACATGAAGGCCTGTGCGGGAACCACGTGGGGGGAAGGACGTTGGCATACAAAGCTCTCCGCCAGGGATACTTCTGGGAGACCATGAGGGAGGACACCATCAACTTCGTGAAGAGGTGCAACAAGTGCTAGCACCACACCCACATACAACGTCAACCGGTAGTGCCAATCTCACAGCTCTCCATCCCTTGGCCATTCATCCAACGGGGAATGGACATCTTAGGGTCATTTCTCCCTGCACTGGGACAACGGAGGTTCTTGCTGGTGGCCATCGACTACTTCACTAAATGAGTGGAAGCGGAGCCACTGGCGCAGATCACAGAAGCTAAGGTCCATCAATTCTTCTGGAAGTCAATAATATGTCGCTTCGGACTCCCCCGCTGCATCATTATCGACAACGGGCGGCAGTTTGACAATCGAGAGTTCAAGGGTTTCTATGCCAAACACGGCATCTAGCATCGCTTTACCTCTGTCGCCCACCCTCAGACGAATGGAGAAGCCGAAGTGACCAATCGGACCATTCTCTAGGGACTCTGGACCAGGCCAAGGGCAGGTAGGCAGAAGAACTCCCAAGTGCTCTCTGGGCCTACCACACAATGCCCAGGATAGCAACGGACGAGACACCCTTCAACCTTGTCTTCGACGCCGAGGCCGTGTCTCGGTCGAGCTCGGTTGGCCCATGCTGCAGGTGCAGCAATATGACGAAACACAGAACTTGGCGCACCTTCTGCTCAACTTGGACCTCCTCGAGGAGACCAGAGACAAAGCCCGACTCAAGATGGCAACATACCGGTAATGAGTTGCCCGATACTATAACGCCCAAGTAAGATCCAAGGTCTTTCAACCTGGCGACCCGGTGCTCCGCCGAGCTGAAGCATCTCAACCCCGGGAGTGTGGCAAGCTCTCGCCAAATTGGGAAAGTCCCTATGAGGTTGTCAAAGCCCTTCTGCATGGAGCCTACTACCTCGTGGATCTGGGTAGTGCCAGATTCTCGCAAACATGGAATGCCTGCAACCTGAAAAAATATTATCAGTAATGTAAGGCTCATCCTTTAAAATAATAAAGGCCCTCTTTTGCACAGATCGCCTTCCGCCTTGCAGGGTTATCACTACCTGGCCCAAGGTCCGGCATGCCAAAACTCGGAGGCCAACTCTCCGATGTCAAAATACGGGGCCTGGTTCTCTAGCTCCAATAGCGTAAGGTTCTTTCTCATCAATAATTAAGGTTTCCCTTGTGCAAATGCTTCTCGCCTTGCAGGAGAACTTCCACCAGACCCCAGGTCTGGTGCCCAAAGCCCGGAGCCAAGCTCTCCGGCCACCAAGTTTTCGAGCCCAGCTCCGAGACATCGAAGCCCAGAGTCCAGCTCTCCAGCCACCAAGTCTTCGAGCCCAACTTCGAGACACTAAAGCCCGGAGCCAAGCTCTCCGGCCAACAATTCTTCAAGCCCATCTCCGAGACATCAAAGCCAAGAGTCCAGCTCTTCGGCCACCAAGTCTTCGAGCCCAGCTCCAAGACATCCAAGCCCAGAACCAAGCTTTCCGGCCACCAAGTCTTCAAGCCCAGCTCCGAGACACCAAAGCCCGGAGTCCAGCTCTCCGGCCACCAAGTCTTCGAGCCCAGCTCCGAGACTCCAAGCTCGGAACCAAGCTTTCTGGCCACTAAGTCTCAGAGCCCATCATCGAGACCTCAAAGCCCGGAGCCAAGCTCTCCGGCCACCAAATCTTCTAGCCCAGCTCCAAGGCACCAAAGCCCGGAGCCCAGCTCTCCAACCACCAAGTCTTCGAGCCCAGCTCCGAGACATCAAAGCCCGGAGTCCAGCTCTTCGGTCACCAAGTCTTCGAGCCCAGCTCCAAGACATCCAAGCCCGGAACCAAGCTTTCTGGCCACCAAGTCTTCGAGCCCAGCTCCAAGACAACAAAGCCCAGAGCCAAGGTCTCCGACCACCAAGTTTTCGAGCCCAGCTCCGAGACCTCAAAGCCTGAAGTCTAGCTCTCCGGCCACCAAGTCTTCGAGCCCAGCTCCAAGACATCCAAGCCCGGAACCAAGCTTTACGGCCACCAAGTCTTCGAGCCCAGTTCCGAGACACCAAAGCCCGGAGTCCAGCTCTCCGGCAACCAAGTCTTCAAGCCCAGCTCCAAGACATCCATGCCCGGAACCAAGCTTTTCGGCCACTAAGTCTCAGAGCCCAGTGTCGAGACCTCAAAGCCTGGAGCCGAGCTCTCCGGCCACCAAGTCTTCAAGCCCAGCTCCAAGGCACCAAAGCCCGGAGCCCAGCTCTCCGACCACCAAGTCTTCGAGCCCAGCTCCGAGATATCAAAGCTCGGAGTCCAGCTCTCCGGCCACCAAGTCTTCGAGCCCAGCTCCAAGACATCCAAACCCGGAACCAAGCTTTCCATCCACCAAGTCTTGGAGCCCGGCTCTGAGACACCAAAGCCCAGAGCCAAGCTCTCCGGCCATCAAGTCTTCGAGCCCAGCTCCGAGACATCAAAGCCCGGAGTCCAGCTCTCCGGCCACTAAGTCTTCGAGCCCAGCTCTAAGACATCCAAGCCCGGAACCAAGCTTTCCGGCCACCAAGTCTTCAAGCCCAGCTCCGAGACACCAAAGCCCAAAGTCCAGCTCTTCGGCCACCAAGTCTTCGAGCCCAGCTCCAAGACATCCAGACTCAAAACCAAGCTTTCTGGCCACTAAGTCTCAGAGCTCAGCATCGAGATCTCAAAGCCCGGAGCCAAGCTCTCCAGCCACCAAGTCTTCGAGCCCAGCTCCAAGACATCTAAGCCCGGAACCAAGCTTTCCAGCCACTAAGTCTCAGAGTCCAGCGCCAAGACCTCAAAGCTCGAAGCCATGTTCTCCGGCCTCCAAGTCTTCGAGCCCAGCTCCAAGACATCAAAGCTCAGAACCAAGCTTTTTGGCCACTAAGTCTCAGGGCCCAGCACCGAGACCTCAAAGCCCGGAGCTAAGCTCTCCAGCCATCAAGTCTTCGAGCCTAGCTCCAAGACATCCAAGCCCGGAATCAAGCTTTCCGACCACTAAGTCTCGGAGCCCAGCACCGAGATCTCAAAGCCCGGAGCCAAGCTCTCCGGCCACCAAGTCTTCGAGCCCAGCTCCAAGATATCCAAGCCCGGAATCAAGTTTACCGGCCACTAAGTCTCAGAGCTCAGCGCCGAGACCTCAAAGCCCGGAGCCAGATCTCCGGCCACCAAATCTTTGAGCCCAGCTCCAAGACAACAAAGCCCGGAGCTTAGATCTCCGGCCACCAAATCTTCAAGCCCAGCTCCAAGACAATAAAGCTCGGAGCTCAGATCTCTAGCCACTAAACCTTTGAGCCCAGCTCCGAGATTCCGGAGCCCGAAGCTCAGCTCTATGGCACTGAAGTTCGGGACATCCATCAACAAAGTGGAAACCTCTTCTCTGATCCCATCACATGTAAAAAGAAAAGAAGAAAAAAAAAGAAAAGAAAAAAAGAGAGGAAAAGAGTGAAGTACCCACAAGCCAGGATAAATGGAAACTTTTATTTCATTCGAATATAACTTGGTTCATTACAAGTATCCCCAGGCCCCCGACAGGCCTGGTGGCCTAGGACAAAATCAAGACAAAATGATCCTACTCTATTGAGGCGGGGCCCCCGTCAGAACTCTATGGCTGCGAGGCGTCGTCTCCAGGAGCACCAGGCTGCGGGTCTCCAGCTGCAGCCCTCGCCGTCGGCGAAGAAGGTTCAGGGGCAGCCTCCAGCTCCCCGACGTTGCCCGAAACTGGAGCCGATTCCACATCCATGGAAGTAGGGTAAATGAGCAGAGGCCGACCCTTGTCGGATACATGATTCCGGATCCTTGAGCGAAGGTACATGAAGCCCTTGAAAAAGGAGTCCGACACCGTTTCATGGAACTCGACGGTGAACTCCTCCGAGGCCCTATACATCACCATGGCCTCCTCTGCCCACTTCTTCGCCTCGGCGGCTTGCTCATTCGCCGCCTCTGCCGATCTGGTCACCGCTGCCACTTCTTTCTCAGCAGTTGTGGCCCTCTCCTCGGCAGCGATTAGGCACTCCTTCACCGCGTCCAGTTTAGCCTGAAAGGACTGGGCGCATCCTTTCTGCCTAACTACCTCGGCGTTAAACTCTGTCAGCCGCCTCTCGGTGGCCGCGAGCTCCTCGGTTTTCCTCCTCGCCTGGCTCCACTCCTGGTCGAGCTCCTCTTGGAGCTCCTTCGAGCGCCTCTCGGTTCTTGTAAGCCCTTTTCGGAGCTCCTCATTCTTCAGACCGAGCTCTCGGGAGGCATCGGACTTCTCCTTCAGCTCGACCTTCAAGGCCTCAACCTCGGTTGCACGTTGCTGGTCGTTCTTCAACCAGTTCCGGCAGCAATCCTTGATAAGGAGTGTCTCGGCTCCGACCTGCACCAAACAAGATGTCAAAGGGAGAGAAAAGGAGAAGGGAAAAGGAAAGAGAGCTCTAGATGGTTAAACCCACTTATCGTGAAGAGTAGGGGGAAGACGTTGCTGATCGCGTCCCCCAGTACCTTCCTGGCCATCTCCTGCCGATCGCACGATTGGATGAAGAAATCCATCATGCGCTCAGCTAGCTTTCGATCCCGAAGCAGCGAGATGTCGGGCCCCATTTTGAATGGGACCCGACGATAGTATCTCTCCCTCCTGCCTGCCCCCGAGGCAGAATTACCCGCTCCGCCGCCAGTAGAGGCCTCAGGGGCCGGTTGGGAGCTCGGCACCCCCTCAAGTGGCACCCTCGGCGTCAGCTCTACTTCTTCTCATGCCTCCTCCTCGATGATGATGAGCTCTGGAGGAGGGGGTGACATGATGGCGGCAGCTGCTGCGGCAGCCCTGGCCCGGACGACCACCTTGGGCTCCGGGACGGGGACCGGCTCTCATCACCTCGGCCGGTCCACCACAGGCCCGGTCACCCTCTGCTCTGGCTCAGATACAGTAGCCGCTACTCCCCTTGCTTGTGCGGAAGCAGCCTCAGACTCCCTCCTCCTCGGCTCGATCTGCTCAATGGGGGCGGCCGCTGATGCACCCTCATCGCTAGCCCTCTTCGGAGAGGACTCCTCAGTCAAACCCGATGAGGGCCTCTTTTGTGTGATTGATAGCAAGTCATCCACTGACAACTTCATGCCTGCATGCAAAAAATACAATGTCAGCTATAGTTCAGAAGAGACAGGTTAAAAGGAGCAAAAAAGACTTAAGCCGAACTCACCCAACTCTCCCGTTGGGCCGACCTCGGCCTCGACGAGGTTCTGCTCTGATAATAGAACCTCGAGAGAAGGAATCTGAGCAGTTCGAAGCAGCTCGTAGACATCCTTGTTGGCTTTTTCGATCGCAGAATTTTGATTAGGGGATCGATCTGGGTCACTCCACACCCAGTCAATCCCCTCGATTGTGGCAAAGAAGAATTTGCTCTTCCATCCTTTGATGGAAGAGGGAAGTTCAAATTTGATCCTCCTCGGACAAGAAGAGAGGGACCACCACCCGTCTTCGGTGGGGTGACGCTTCCAAGTGAAGAAGGCTCTGAACAAAGAGAAACGGACGACTATCCCATGGAAGTGGCAGAGCATGATAAAACAGAAAATAGTCCTAACGGCGTTTGGGACAAGTTGAGTAGGGACCAGGCGATAGTTGCTCAACATGAATAGAAAAAAGTGATGGAAAAGGAAGCGGAGCCCTCCTGAGAAGGTCTCCTCATAAAAGGCGATCCGGCCCGGGCTACTGCAAGTAACCCGATCCCCCAGTTGAGGGACCAAGAGCCGGACAGAATACGGGATGTCATAGACATCCCGAATGGTTTCCAGTTCCTTGGACGAGATTGTCGAAGCAATCCCACCAGGACCTGTGGACCGAGAAGGTTCAGGAATGGGTTCGGTTGGGGGAGGAGGAAGAGCAGAGACGGGTCCAGGCTCCCTGATGACTATCCCACCAGGGGGACGCCTCCGACTAAGCTCGAAGCGCGCCCCATCTCCCTTCTCATCAGAAGAAGAAGATGATGGCGGTCTCGGCCTAGAAGGCCCAGCCTCACCTTGATTGGTCGAAGTATGGAAACTTGGCCCGAAATGGGACACGTCGAAGAAGATCAAGGGAAGAAGAAGAAGGTGGATGAAAGTTCGAAGGTGAACCTAGCCCTAAGAAGAAGGCCTTACTCAACCTAGGCGAGGAGAAAGAGGACTGACCTGCTGAGAGCTTTGGATGGACAAGGATGGCCGGGTGGACGAAAAAGGAGCCTCGGTATAGTGGCGGGCACGAAGGATTTAAAAGAAGACGTATTTCGGGAAAGGCAACTTTTTCTTTCGAAGTGACCAGCGCCCGACTGTACCGTTACAAATCCCCACCATCGGATCCGCACCACGCGTCATTCATCGACAGGGCTGGTGTCAGGTTTCAGCTGCGGCCGCTATGGATTCTGTGCCCGCAATAACTGCTCATCGGACGTGTCCACGTGGTTCCTCCCGATAGGCTGAAGAAACCACTTCCCGAGATGCCACCGATCATGACCATCATTATGCCGGATCCCCACCTTTCCACGTCAGCAGCGCATTTACTCCCTTCGCCCCGAGCGCCCCACGCCAACGGGACTTGGGAGTGGGGGGCAGATGATGTGGCAAGAAGCTGACGTGCTGATGTGTAATCCTTGTCAGATGCCATGTCAGAAAATCCACCACGGTGGACACCCCGTCTCGGACTCCTTTGACCGGGCCGAGCTCTCCCAGATCAACGAGGCGGCCCGACAAAGCCTAGCTCCGTCCTTCGCCAGGTCGAAACCTGCAAGCTCAGCTCAGGGCGCCTAGGCCAGAGCCGAGCGACCCCTTTCACCAAATCGAGCCCCTCTAAGGCTGAGCCCCCTGAGCCAGAGTCAAGCTTAGCCCTCCTCCACCAGGTCGAGCCCCTCCGAGGTGGAGCCCTCTGGACTGGGGTTGTGTGTCGACCTCCTCCACCGGATCGAGCCCCTCCGAGGCTGTGACCCCTGGACCGGAGTCGAGCTCAGCCCTCCTCCACCAAGTCGAGCCCCTTCGAGGTTGAGCCCTCCGGGCAGGAGTCGAGTCATCCTCCACCGGGTCGAGCCCTTCCAAGGTCGAGCCCCCTGAGCCAGAGTCGAGCCCAGCCTCCTTTGCTAGGTCGAGCCCCCCGAGTCGGAGCCGAGTCCTAGCTCTCTAGTTCGGTAACCAACTCGGACAGTATCACCGGCCATCAAGGGGACGGAGCCACCTCCCCAAGACACCGGCGAGCAACCCGAAGACCGCAAGGAAGCACCTGTCAAGTCATGATAACTATCCGCGGCCACCACTTACACCAGGAGGGGAAGAAGCTTCTTGACCAAGGTGCCACACTCTCCACCAACCATCTGCATCATCCGAAAGAGGAAGTCAACCAGGAGATTCGAATCCCACGGACGGCGGCCCCCCGATCGAGACATTGCCAGGCTTCCCGGAATGGGGCGACCGGAAGGAATGTCAGAGTGCACGACAGTTTCTCTTATCACGAATCGGGAAAGACGTATCGTCCACTGGACGGAACACCGCCGCACATGCCTGACAGCATGAGGAAGATCCCAAGGTAGGCGTCCAACGATCACCTGGACTTAAAAGAACCTTCGACACCCCCAGTGGGGAGGTATGTACGCAAGTGCAAGCTTAACCGCAAAACACCATCCAAGCGAGTAAGGGAGAAGAAGCCTCGTAGGAGGGCTAATCCATCTCGGCTACCACCTTTCTCGGCACACTCGCACCTTCATTCCCATACCATTCACTCCACTTAGCATTGAGTCCATCAAGAGGGGCTCGATCAGGAGAATCTGTTTTCCTGGATCGTCACTGACTTGATCATCGGAGTGTCTCCGCTGAAATCCCCGTCCTGGGCCACCAACTCTTGTTTTGCAGGTCTTGAATCGCAGGTCAATCCTGAGAGGGCGAAGGATGATACGACATCGATAGTAGCTACGGATCATGATGATCTTGATGATGACGGAAATAAAAATTTACGGGATCACCGAAATTTATTCTCCTATCCTCCGCGGTTAAATCAAAAAAAAATCGAAGTTTTCGAAATCTAAAACAGCCGGATGTTCAAAAAAACAGGTAATTAAAAAATGTATATTATCCAAAATTGAAAAGTAAAAATAATATAATATTATGTCACAATGATGCAATAATGACGCGGGGATGACAAATTTTTTAGGCGACGACTGCTCCTCCGGCAGACACGTGAAGACGATAAGTAAATGGAGACGGGGGCAGAGCAGCAGTCAACCGGCACGCCATCCCACGGCGCCTGTCCTCTGACCACGCAACAACATTATATTGGCCGTCAACTGCCTCTATTCCAGGCGGCCTTTCTTCTCGACATCACATGACGACAAGGAATTCCACGATATTTGCATTAATTTATCACGACCCCTCGGTATTACCATCAAGTCGTGGCATCTTCTCTCTTCTCTCTCTCTCTATCTATTCTGTAGGTACCATCTCTCGAAGCAAGCGTACAGCCTCCTTGCTTGACTTTGGGCATTAATAATCCATCCTCGCGTCACGTCAAGTACCATGCAGCCAGGCCAAGATGGTAGTAGACTGCCTTCCGGGCAGGCAGGTAAAGGGTTTTCCGATCCTCGTCCCATGTCGAGATTTTTTTTTTTTTTTTTGATAATAAAATTTAAATTATTGATGACGGACCTGATTTCCCTTGCTCGATTTATAGGTATGATGGCCAGGGCCGGCATGCTTGTAAATAGAAATCCAAAGAAAGAGGTGCAAGGAGTCGAGCTGGCCGGAGCTATCATGATCTATGCCGGGCAAGAGCTCGGCTCATTCCAAAATACTTGAATTCCAATTTAAACCTGTATTCAAAACTTGATCATAATTTTAAAAATATAATTAAAATTAAATAAAATATTATATTATACTTTAAAATATTAGATTAATTAAAAATATGTATACTTGACTAAGCTTGTAGATTTTAAAATCAAATATTTTATTATTTTAAGTTTGACTCGAAAAATTATTTATGTTGCCTGAGCTCGGCTTCGGTTCGGTAATAGTTGTCGAGGTCGAACTGCCATGTAAATTAGTTAACTCATTTGCATCCTTAATTTGAAACAAATTGTTGCTATTTTTATCAAGGGTATGGCACCGGTCACCCGCTAACGAGGATCTTCCTGGATGTGGCAACTTGCATTTGGATCGTCCCTCCTACGCTTATAGACCAAGGAGTGATCTTTAATGGGTGATCTACTTCGGCTTGTTGTGAGCGTGATATTTATTTATTTATTTATTTTTGGTAAATCAAAAAAAAAAAAAAAAAAAAAAAAAAAAAAAAAAGGAGAAGAGTTAGATTTCGGGCGTGATTGTAACATCCCAGGAAAAAAAAAAAAAAAAAAAAAAAGATAAAAAAGCTCGGTCGGCCCACCTGCTGGACCGATCGAGAGACTGCGCGGCCCAACGCCAGCAGGGCCAGGCGCGACCGCAGGCGCGCGGGGCGCGAGGGAGCGCGGGCACAGTCGAGCGCGGGCGAGTGAGGCGACGCGTGGTGGGCGATGCGTGGCGAGTGTGCGACGCGCGGGCGCGCGATGTGCGGCCCGACCCATCGCGGTGGGCGCGTGTTGCGCGGCCCAGGCCCACTCGCGCGGTGCGCACGGGCGCTGGGCTCGGCCCAGCCAGAAGCAACCGTTGCGTTGACGTTTTCCATGCATTTTTGGGCGTTTCCCAGCCCGTTTTCGCGTGGTTCACGATGGTCCATGAGGTTTTTGAGTGATCTGAACCGTCCGATCGCCTAATCGAATGACTGAGATTGATTCGAGAAAATTTAGGCTCGATCTGAGATTTTTGGATTCGGATTTGGACGTGGTTTGAGGCGTTGATCTCAGATCTAACGGCCTGGAAGGTTTTTAGTGGTTTTAGGGACTTTCTGAGAGAAGTTTGATATGATTCTGGACTAGTTCTTTCTCTTTTTATTAGAAGACGTTGACAGAAGGCAGGGAAGAGCCTGTAGAGAGGGGAAGAGAGAGAAAGAGAAGGGAAAAGAGGAGAGAAGAAGGAAGAAAGATGAGAGATAAAGATGAGAGAGAAGAGGAAGGAGAGAGAAAATGAGGAAAGGAAAAATCAGGAGAAACTTTCTTTCTCAAAATTTGTGAAACTAGAATTTAGTTTGAATGAATTTATTTATTATTGTAGGAGATCAATCTTTTGAACAGGAAGGATTTGGACGAATTTTGGATATAGATTGATACCGGATATCTGGGATTAGCGATTGAAGGTAAGGATTCTGGACGTGATCACCAGTATATATATTATTTTATAAGGCATGATTTTGATCCGAGTACATGCGCATTGGCATGTATGATTTATTGTTGCATGGTGTAGTTGGGTTTTTATGAAGAACAATATGACTATGGTTGTTATTATTTTATATTTCTGGATATTGTGTTTATTAGACAAAAATTATTTTTGATGGATTAGACCGTGATGCCGGTCATCTAAAAATTTGAGATTTCAGGTTTGACATCGTGATACGATTTGATAAAATGATGTGGATGGTTAAAGTGATAACGGTGTTTGGACTAGTCATGGATCTGAAGTTTTCGGAGCCATGGGCTTTGTACGAAGAATAGCCGGCCATGGACATTTAAAACATGGGACAGCCAGAGTCACGGGCTTTGTACGTGAGCTAGCCTGGCCACGAGCTTAGAATACATGGTTGATAGTGTTGTTGCCAATTATGGGCGTTGCATAACAATGGCTAGTCCAGAACCCTAAAGAAGAGGAAAAGTTAATGAAAACATATAAAGGAAATATAATGTTATGAAAGGTTTTTGATATTCTTGATATATGATTGGTTTTTTTTTGGATTGCATGACCGAAGAATTTATCGTTTTCCATTATATGATTAAGATATTGCTGCTTTCAATTTTATATTAATACTGGTGTGATTGTGAGAGAACCTTACTGGGCTGTAGAGCTCACAACTTACGTTCTTCTTTCACAGAGTCGTGCATATATTCGGGTTTGGTGATGAACGAGATTTTTTTTGAGATATGTGACTCTTGTGTACCCACGCCTTGAATGATCTCTAGGATAAAACCTAGGGTTTGTTCGGCCGATCGCGTAGCCGATTCCGGTGCTGGATTCGGGATGTGACAGTAGTCACCCCCAGACAGTCCTCCAATCATAGCCAAGGAATGTTCGATACACGGTTCATATTAATTTTTTCGCAGCCATTCCCTATCCGAAGATGAGTACGTCAACCTGACTATCACTGGTATCAGCCGAGTGAACGAGATTTATTATATATATTCCTAACTTTACGTCAACCTGACTATCACTGGTGTCAGCCGAGTGAACGAGATTTATTATATATATTCCTAACTTTTTTAGTACCACCAGCCAACAGTGATTTCATGATTATTTTATTATTTTTTTAATTTTATTTTAAATTATTTTTTATTTTTTATTTTTAAATTTTTTATTAAAATATATCTAAACCAAGTTTCGAATTTTTATAAGCTAGTTGTGAAAAGAGTCACGTAACCAGCTGCACCGCTCATCACTGGTGCGATATTTACCTTCGAAGATTCTTTGTTATTGCTTCGTTCCTCTAGTTTCTTTTGTATCGATAAAAGTGGCGGATGAAATAGATGAAACCATGCGTAGCACTTTATGTCATTGTCTTGCAATATATAATTTATTTCATATCTGATACGCATTGAATCCCTTAAATATGGCATCATGACTTTTGTTGCTTAATCCGATGTTGCATGATAGAAAATTGTATAATTCATCTCAATTACACTGCCAATGGTAATGGGCTATTTCATTATCAAAGGTAGCAGAGGAGATGGTTACCAAGTGCAACTTAACGCATATATCTTTTGACAGGAAGAGATAAATGTATGTCACCTACTAGGCTCAGTTATCCGAGAATAACTTGATCCTCGAAATTAAGATCTTGTCTACCCATCGGGCGCTGGACAAAACTTTATCTTTATCTACGAAATATATCCACTTCGATACTATTAGCTTCATGTTCTTAATTCCTATGCTGCACCTTCAGTAATTCAAAAAATTCTTTTCATTTTTTGGAAGTCTTCGTTATCGAATTTGTCAAAATTAATTTTGATGACAGTATCAGAAATGATGAAAGTGATGCAGGCTTCATCATTTATGACCCAAGCTCCTAGAGATAGGGGTCTCTCATCTATTTGAGCCAATTATCCGAGAGCAAAATTTCGTGCTGCTTGGATATGTATCATCTATGCTAGGCAAGAGCTGTAAGTAGAAAAGATTTTTCTCGATAATGATTCTATCATGATTATCGGTTGGATCGGTGATAAGATAAAATATATGGAAGCGCATCCAATCCTTCATGATATATGAAACTTTCTTGATGATTTTATAGCAGTATTTGTCCGGCATATTTTCTCATATATAATTTATCGTTCGCTTCTGATATGTTTTTCGAAGGATGAATGGTGCGGTTGGTTGAATTACTTTTTTTCGTACTTACATATACCGGATCGAATCTAATATTTTAATAATTTTTATTTTAAATTTTATAAAATATTTTATATTTTAATTATTTGAATTGTACTCGTATTAAATTAGTGCGACCACATGCAATGTGATCACCTGCGGCGTCACCATATGCATGTAATTATATATATATATAAAAAAAATAAGTAACCATGTTCTCCAATATTATTTTTTAAGCCTTGTCGTATATTATTTTTTTATTAAAAAAATATTTGGTGAATATGTTGCCATGTAAGTGGCCATGGAGCTGAACAAGTACGTGATTATTATGGCTACTATAAATGTACACCGTGTCATGGTTGAATCCGGTGATAATGCAATTGTAAATCATGAAAAAACTGCTATTTTTGTCCGACAATCTTCCCGGAATATTAATTTTCGCCTTGATGGTTCGGAAGAAGACCAAAGGGGTACCCAAATTTCCGGAGGAATTGGATGGATAATTTTCCTTTCAAAAAAGACTTTACACTTTCACCAACGTGCCCATCATGCATGAGGGGTTTTGTTGGCAGGCACCGATTATTTTTATTCGAGGATCTAATCAAGGGTGGGCCCTCATAGCTTTTCACGGTACACAATGGAACGTCACCAGTGCAAAGTTTAGCAATGAATTCAAATTTTAGATGTGACTTCAAGGTTTAACGCAAGAAGGTTTGATATGTCATTTCCTTTTCTTTTACTTGCGCTGTACAGGACCAAGGCTGATCAGGTGACCGGTCATCCAACTAAAACTCCATGCTATCCTCGTCTAAGGGAACACTATCTGTTTCTAGAAACACAACCCACGATTCATACGGGACTAACCTCCAAGGTTTTAACATCTTTATTTTTAGAAACGTAATAGCAAGATGCATGACCCATATGGGCTGGACTAAGGAAAAATGTTGACCAAAAATAGTATCACTTGGACCCACCTCTCGGTCTCCTTGCAACTTTTCTTTTCTCTCTCTCATATTTTAAGTCGCTATAAAATCATTACAAACTTTATTTATTTATTTTTTCATGAATATTGGTAGAAACACATGAAACTTACATGCACCTCGCACGAATTCTCTATGATGCACGATATATATTACAGAATATCATATATCCTTGGATGATCATCATCAAAATAAATAAATAAATAAATAAATAAATAAATAAATGATCATCGAAGAAAGTTAAGAGAAACTGCAACATTATCTATGGTTAAAAGGCTACCATACTATTAATGGTTAAAAAGCAAACAACAGCAGGAGCCAAACACCCGCTCCACAGCATGTACATCACAGAAAAAGAAAGGAGGAAAAAAAAAAAAAAGGGGGAAAAACCCTCATCCATCCGATCCCGACTTTCTAAAAACCCAAAACTAAACCGTCGCATAAAATACAAGAAAAAGGAAGGGGGGAGGGGGTGAACGATATATTGGCTCCTCTCTCTCTCTCTCTCTCTCTCTCGCTACCGTTCTCGTCTACATGACGCCCCAGGACTCCAGGGTCGGGAAGCTCGGAAACGGTTCGAACTCAAACCCGGTCTGCGCGTTCACCACCGGTCCAGTCGAACCGAGCACCGCCTGCTGCGGCAGGTCAACCCCGGCCCGGTCCAACAAAAAAGCCGACGTGTCCAGCGTCGGGAGGCAACTCTGAGGCAGGATCCCGGTCCGGCTCCCCGCGGCCCGCTGCGGCTCGGGCTTGAACACCGGCTCGACCGGGAGCTTGGCGTCGCCGAGCCGGACCCCGGTGACCTGCTGGACCATCTGGCGGAAGTTTGCCGGGTCGGCGTTGATGTACGTAGTCGGGCACCGCTTGGAGGCCCGCGACTTCTTCTTCGATATCCTCCCCGTCACCGCCTGTCGCTTCGAGCCCGAGTGGGGATTGGGGGGGAAGACGGTGGGCTCGGGCTTGATAGGATCTAAAAGGAGGGAGGAGGGAGATGAGGAGAGGGCATCGGCGGACACGGGGGTGGAAACGGTGAAGTCGACGCCGGAAAGGGATATCTGGAGGGCTCTCGTGAGGGCTTCGGTTTCTCTTGCGAAGGCATCGGAGATCCAGGCCGCCAAGGGATCGATGGAGGCGGCGGCGGCGCAGTTCTCCGACATCGTCTCGCTCTCTCTCTCTCTCTCTCTCTATATATATCTATCTACCTCCGATCTGAGAAAAAAGTTGGAGGAGTATGGCTTCGAAGAAGGGTTGGTATCACCACATTTCGACGCCAACAGAAGGGATTTCGATCGAATTAGGGACAGAATAGATGGCGATGGTTCGAGCAAGGAGAGAAGGGAGGGGGTTTGGAAAGGGGAGGGGGATCGGGGGATTTAATGAGGCGGTGCCGCGGGGAGGAAAAGCGCGTGGAAAAGGCCACGTGTCCCTGGGGCTCCGTACTGCGGTAACCGCGGATTGTGTCGGATGTGACGGTGATAGGGGTTTTTGCTAACTGGGGTTATGGGGTTGGAGTTTGGGTTAAGGTTTGGTTAACGGTGCTGTTATGCGATTTCGCATTCAGGTCCTTAAAAAAGATGAATTGTGGATTTGCGGTCTCTTATAAGGGTGCTTCCAGTGATTCCAAAACATTTCATGAACAAATTAGGAAGCTCGTAATAGATAGCTACGGAGTTGATGCTAAGTATCGATCTAATTAAACATCCACTATTTTCCACAGCATATTATTTTTACATTATTAATATAGTATTCAAATAGTTTACCTTTAGAATCTTAAGTAATGGTTGAGCTGTTTGTTATCGGGTCAAATTCAACAATTTGATCCTAAATTTAAACTATACTCAAGCATTTCAGAAGATAATGGGGATAAGCTGGCCACCCAAAATACGTGTTTCATATAAACTATGCACGAGATCTAGAAGTTCAACTCCGTGGAGCTGGTGCAATCATGATTCGCGAGAGTACTTAGTTATAGAAATAATTTTGTCAAGGGCCTATTTAGAAAGAAACCTCAGCCCATGTTTTAGACGCCGCCTTTGACGGTCTGGACGCGTCGTCGGCCCTATCTACCATTCCTCTCACTCTCTGGCCTCTCCTGTGTGAGCGTGTCGGGGTAATATGGATCTGTTTCTTTCTCTACATTTTGAACATGGCGTCTTTTCCCCGGAGAGCCGTCCCTTTTTGGAGCTAAGGTGACCCCAGTACTTGACCGTTTTTCCAACCTGACCTCCCGCATCAAATTATCTACCCCGATGCCACCGTAGTTACTCGGACCCTCCTTTGCACCAAAATCAAGGCCGCATCAAATCGACGGTTATAAATTGATGATGAGTCACGGCCACGAGCGAGAACGCCACCCATCCCCGGCCATCGTATGATTTCCATCACATGGTCGTGATTCAAATGTCCACTCACCCTAAACACATGGCAAGGAGGCCACTGGCGCTGGGCGATTACACTTTCCCCAGCGCTCCTCGCGAGTTCCATCTGCGGACAAAAGCAGCCCACCTCGAGGGGTATCCTCCGCAAATCTTCGCAACCGGCGGTGGTATAATTGTACCGAGGAGCGAATAAAGTAAGGAATATTTCGCCATCGCTGACGTCACCAACTTGGCGGAACCGCGTCAAGCGGACGTGTCTGCCAGTGGATGCTATAAAAGGGTGCGTTCCGATGCTATAAAAGGGTGCGTAGAAGGAAATATTTATGCGGGTGTCGGATGTGCTCTTTGGACGGCGTATTTGGTGCCCGCATAACAACTCCTATGCGCGCGTTCGGAAGATATAAGAAGACGGTAAGCTTCGGCATGGCTTCGAGATGGCTGACCGGTCCGATGCGAGTCACGCACGGGGGAGGTGGTGCAGGTGGCGATCACCGTCCAAATGAGAAAGCAGCAGCACCGTCCATCAAATGGGGGCGTGTCTTATTCGAAGATCACGGACGTCGTGGCGGGTGGTCCCAGATGACGTGTGGTGCTTCTACTGGAACCCAAGGCCGACTCCATGTCAGTCACTGCTGGGGGGTTATTTTATGCTTTCGTTGACGCGTTCCAGTCGTACATATAAAAAATGACGGTGGTGATGCTGCTAACTTCCCGCTTCTTTTGCAACTAATCCACTCGTACCAAAAGCTTGGATTCTGTTTACACTCGAAAAAAAAAAATCTTGTGAATGGAGTATAAAATTAATTAAACTAATCTACTCAAGTTCGTGGAATCTCTCCCTCCCCCTTCTAGATCTTTCATTTATAAAAAAAATAAATTAATTCCTTGCCAAAAAAAATTTTAAAAAAATTAATTTTAAAATTTTATCTCACAACAATTTTGCATTATTAATAGTGACAAATAATTTAATACATATTAACGGTAGGTAATCTAAATGAATTTATTTTAGTTCCGAATTTAGCTTGATTTTTTTTTATAAAATAAAAAGATGGGAGATTAAACCTGGTACAGCTATCCCCGTATTTATAGGTAAATAAGTTAACATGACACCACCAAGACATTGAAGGATAAAGAGGGGGAACCTTGACCTCTCACCCAATCAATCTATCATGGAGGGTAAAGAGAAATAATCCCGATCTCTCATCCAATCCAATTCATCATGAATTTCAGAGAACAGTTTTTAGATTTAATCAAATCATCGCGCGTAGATCATGCCTCGAATTTATAACCGGTTGATGAGGGACAGGATCTCTACCAACCGGGCAATATTTTTAGTGACGATTTAGTTGGATATTATTGCACAAAATTTTAGCAGACACCAACTTGAGATAAATTAAGAACATTACACGCATCCACGGCAAAATACATGAAAAATTATTGGGTGACAGCAAATAAGTAATCAGAAAAAAATCAAAATTGTTGATAATCCAAGCCTATGAACATAGGTGGCATGTTTAGCGGATGCTTTTGGTGGGAGGATAATATTAAATAATCCCATAAAGGATCCAAAAAATTGTTGAAGTTTGATTACCAGGTCTATTACTCGATCTTTGCTTACATTTGTAATCCCATTATTACATGTCGATAAGGTGCGGCTAATTAATAATATATGTAATTCTCCAATTAGCTAGGTGGAGCCTTTGCCATAGACTTTGATCAATTACAAACAAAGGTGATGAGTTTATAATAATAACGACAGTCTTTATCTTCTGCTGCCTTTAGACTTGTATGAGTAAACGCACATAATAACAACCACTTGGCATTAAACTAATGATAATTAGGCTCGGACTTCTTTTCTTCTTCTTTACCAAACCCGTCTAATCTCAAATAAGATCTTTAATTTTGTGGGGCATGCTCCATGACAAGCACTAGATCTCATGGAAAAATGCCATGAGATCTGCTTCTCTCTTTAGCTAGCACTTTTTTATCTGGCAATCCACTACTCGCTTTATTTAAGCATTACGTGTTGGAATTGAAGGAACTGATACCTCCATGGAAGAAAAAGAATTGCACTGGAGGATTTTTTTTTTTTTTTTTTTTTTGATAATTAGTTTAGACAATTGGAAGCATGATATCATGGCAAACAAACTACGAGAGGAACTCAGTCAAGAATATTCAAAACAAAACCGGGTCAGTATAAGTCCATTGGTTTTGAGTAGTTCTCTTGATCAATATATAGTTATTAAATCATTATGAGATATAGAATGATTCCCCTCCAACAAATCCATAGGAGCCCACAAGAGACTCAGACTGATTACTGAGTCCACTGAACTATCTTCAACTTGAGTCCGACCCAAATGACTTGAGACTTGAAGAGAGTACATATTTCTTTTTTATTAGCCCCCTGATCATGTTCAAATAATCTGTAGTTTTGTATTTTATGCTCTCACAGAGAGTGGATTGCAGAGACTTCTGATGTAATTGCAAGGACTCATGTGTCCTTTATATTTTCCATATCTTATATTGGGGAATGTTATAGTTCCTAATAATATATGTGAGTTTGAACACTTGTCTAAGCACCTACTAGAGTTTTGAGCAAAATCTTTTCATAAATAGAGGAATTTGTGCAATTTCTAGACTATAGCGTAGTTCACAAGCTCTAATATCATATGCTTCATTCTAACATATTCAAACAAATTGGTCTTCATGCTTCAATTTTCACTAATAAATTTGTTCAGTCTTCCGGGTGCTTTAACTTCGTGGATGAACGAGCTAAGTCAAGAACCAGAATTCTGGCCTTCTAAAATAAAAGTGGGAGACCATTTTAGTTCTTTTTGAGTAAAAAGGAAATTGTTGGTAGAATAATGTGTGTGGTCTCATGTTGGGTATGGAGGGCAAATTTTTGAATTCAAACCTTAATTTTTTTATTGCAACTCTTTCATCAGATGAGTTTGAATAACTGCAACTTATTTGGTGCAGGTCACATAAACAAGATAGCAGAAATTTTTTAAATTGACCAAAGGCATCATGGTCAACTTCAAAGAATATTCTTTGTCTGTTTTAAAAAGTCTGCATGCCTAACTAGGCTCTGTTTACTAGTTAATTTGCACTACCCCCAATGTCTCTGACCAGTATAAGATGAGGACATACATAATGTGGTTTATTCATAAACTGCTCGACTTCATAGCACCTATATGAATAGATTTAGTTTTTTTTTAAAATTTTTCTTAGTTCCATTAGGATGGAGGGTTATTTCTTATCATATAATAAAAGCCTCCATTAGGGTCCAAACAACATGCTACTCTTTTCTTTGCTCTTCTTTTGACATACTTGGTCATGACGTGGATATGCAACATTCATGATCTAAAGCCTTAACTATATCTTATAAAAATACCCCTTAGTTATATACCATTATATTAATATCATAATAGCCCCATATTGCATCTTACAAAAATAAAATAAAATAAAAATTATATTATATTAATGGTGCATTATATTTGTCGTAATTGGTTATCGAGTTAATTACTATCATGGGCATTACCTCCTCCATCCCGAAAAGCTAATGCCATATGCCAGAGATAGTTAGAATGCCCTTCCGTCTCCAAACAACTACTGCACTCCTACTTAGCATTGAGTATGATCTCCAAGCAGCTAAGCCAACATGGCTCGAACACCCGCTCAGCCCCTGGGTCTGCCTTCAATACCCTAATCGGGCCTGCACACAATACTTTATGTTGCCGTTCTCGCCGCCGCGCCCGTGACTCGGATCCGTGGATCCTCCCTGACCGCCTGGCGGAGGAACCTCCCTGGCTGCGGCGAACCTGCAAGAAGGGGTTAGGAGACCCTGGCCGGGGATCCCGGCGAGGGAGCTCCGACGGTCAAGTCAGTAGACGACGAGAAGGAACAGATTCTCCAAGACGGGCCCCCGAAGGGGTTCCAGACTTAGAGAATTTGTTAGTAAGAAGGGTGCTCTGGGGACCAGAAATTCGGCCGGGCCTCCTTGCTGAGGTCACGCCAAGCGATCCCCTCTCGGGACCTTGGATCTCACTCTTGGAGCGAGGCTTTTGGCCGCTGCCTCTTACTTCTCCCCAACCTGATCGGCTTACCTTGTCGTCCCCAGCTTCCTTCCTTTTATCTCCTTTCGCTGTTCGCCTGTCCTCTCCCCCTGGGAGGCTCCCCTCCCCCATCCCTTTCTCTTTCCCCTTTTGGTGAGGAGGGCCAGGCGGCTTTCCGACATCGTCCGCCGAGCCCAACGGGGAAATGGCAAAGACAGAAGGGGGGTGGCGCCAGTAAGGCGGCCGGTCAGACCTCGGGCCTAGTGAGAGCGCTCTCTTTTCCAAGTGTGGGCGCCATCCGTCTATGGGCCCTGTTTTGTCAGAACCGCGCCTCTCGATTGCGGGACCTATCGGGCCGATGCAAATGGTGTTTCGCGTGCCGCCGCCATCCGTACGGGGCGCCGCCTGTGATGCGCACTGCCCGAGGGACGACCTCGGAGCCCGCGCCTATTTCCTTGGGACCTTCTCTGTACGGGCGGCCTGACCTCGACCGAGGTGGACCCGTCTCCGGGGGCCACCTGGCGAAGGAGCGAAGGATCGGCCGACCTCGGCCTAGGTGGACCCCTCCCGGGTGGACACCTGGCGAGGTGGCAGGAGGTCGCCTGGCTTCGACCGAGGTGGGCCCGTCTCCGAGGGCCACCTGGCGAAGGAGCGAAGGATCGGCCGACCTCGGCCTAGGTGGACCCCTCCCGGGTGGACCCCTCCCGGGTGGACACCTGGCGAGGTGGCAGGAGGTCGCCTGGCTTCGACCGAGGTGGGCCCGTCTCCGAGGGCCACCTGGCGAAGGAGCGAAGGATCGGCCGACCTCGGCCTAGGTGGACCCCTCCCTGGTGGACACCTGGCGAGGTGGCAGGAGGTCGCCTGGCTTCGGCCGAGGTGGGCCCGTCTCCGGGGGCCACCTGGCGAAGGAGCGAAGGATCGACCGACCTCGCCTAGGCGGACCCCTCCTGGGTGGGCACCAGGCGAGGTGGTAGAGGAGCCCCGAACCGAGCTCGACTTCGGCGAGAGCAGTTTGTCTTGGGAAGTCGTCTGGCGGAGTAGCCTTGCCGAGCTCGGCCTCGGCAATGTGGCGCTGACTCGGCCGGAGAAACCTCCACGTGGCTCGATCATATTTGGCGGTATCTGAGCCCGGCCACGTCATCGTCACGGCCGTAACAGTTGCCCCCCAGCCCGCCGTTCCGTTGGGACGTCGTAGAACGGAACGTCGGGATTAAATACAGATATGACATGGGGAGGTGAAGATCTTGCATCATAATTGCCACAATCCTCGTCGCCGCGGCCCGATGCGCCCGAAACCCTATAGGAAGCCGCCACGCGTCGCCCACTTGCCCGCAATAAATGCGTCGCTTCGAGGCAGAGGCCGTTACCCTGCTAACGAGGCGTCGGTGTCAGGCGGGCATCCATGTGGCGATCACTCAGTGGCTCGGGGCAGAATGACGGGTACGGCCGCTGTCGACTGAGTTTGAAAAGGAGGGGACTTTCCAGAATGAGGCCTTTTCCCTTGCTCCGTGGGCGGTTTGCTGCAAGCTAATTTCCGTTGCCCCACGTTCGCTTGGCATATTTTCGGTGAGTGCCTCCATCCTTCTCTGGTTCCCCTCTCTCTTTTCCTCTCTGAATCCTTGTTCTCCCCTTTGCCATGGCGCGTCGTCGCTATGTCTCTTCCAATCCGGACGAGGCCGGTCCATCCCGGTCGAGGACTCCATCTTCTTCATCCTCAGAGGAGGAAACGATTCCGGAGGAGATCCGCAGGCGTCTGCAACCCGGGGGTGTCACCATCGGCATCCCCAGGGGGGTCCGGTCTCCTCCGGTTACTCCCGCTGTGCCTCTTCTCTCTCTTCCTGCTCCGCCTCTTCTTCCCGCCGGTCCCTCCGGTCATGCTTCCACCATGACCGAGGGCGATCTTTCTTTGCTCCGGGAGGCCTACGGCATCCCGGGATCAATTCGTCTATTCGTTCCGTAGCCCGGGGAGCGCATCACCATGAGTGGCCCCGGCCGCATAGCCTTTTACGAAGACTTCTTCCTTGGGGGTCTTTGATTTCCTTTGCACACCTTCTTCTTCTCTTTTCTTAGCCATTTCCGACTTGTTCCGGCCCAGTTGGCTCCCAATGCCATCCGGGTCATCTTCTCCTTCATAGTTTTTTGTCACTTTCACGGGTTCGTTGCCCGTTTCTCCCTCTTCAGGGCCATGTTCACCCTGAAGAGGTATTCCACCGATGACGACTGGTGGTATATTTCGCCCCGGCCCAGGTGTCTCCGGTTCGACCTCCCCTCTTCTATCAAGGGCTGGAAGAGCCAGTTTTTCTTTGCCTCGGTCGAAGATGTCGACTGGGCCTGGAGTGAACCGGACATGTCTCCGAACCGGAACTCCCAGGTTGAGTCGGCGGACCAGGAGGCCTACTCCCTGCTCCTGAGTGACGTGGTCCCGGCGCTCGAGGTTCTGCTCTCAGAGCAGAATCTTTTTGAGGCCGGGATCAGTCCCATCCGTGAGTCGGGTAAGATTCGGTCATTCCTTAACTCTTGCATTCTTTTTTCTTCATAACCAAGTTGGCCGACCTTCTATTCTTTTGCATTGCAGGTATGAAGTTCTCGCTGGAAAGCCTCCTGGAGGGCGCGGCCCAAAGAGACGTCCCGGAGGTGGATGAGCCTGCGGCCAAGCGGGCTCGCACCAAGGCGAGCCAGGAGGTGGCGCCGACGTCTGCACCTAGTCCAGCGGCCGCTGCTCCCCCGCCCAGGCTGCCTCGGGGCGGGGCCGTTGATTCCTCGGCTGCCAGATCCGGTGGTGCTGTCGTCGAGGGGGTTCCACCGCCCGCAGCCCCGTCCAGCGCCGGCCCTATCGTCGCCGTGGCTCCGACGGTGCAGCCCGTGTCCTCCGCCGGCCCATCGGTCGCGGATCCTACTAGAGGGACAGTCGCCGCAGGAGCCGAACTGATGGCTCCGCCACCGGTGATCACCCACCGGTGTTCAGTCATCCGCGACAAAGGGCTCGCGGAGAAGGTGATGGAGTACGCCTCCACAGCCCGGGATCGCCGAGCTCGGGGCGGCCGGGACTATGCTGACGCTTTGCTCGGGATCCTCCCGCAGCTCTTCACGGTAAGCCCGAACTCATTTTCTTCCGTCTTTCGTGACCTCAGTGGTCTTTCTTCTAACCCGGTTACTTTACCTGTGCAGATTGGGAATGACATTCTCCTACTGAGGAACTTCCTCGTAGGGAACGCGAAGAGGGACGCCGAGAAGGAGAAAAAGCTCGGCAAGCTCGCAGCCAACGTCAAGGACCTCATGGAAAAGGGGGTCGAGCTGCGAGCAAGCAATCAAGCCCTCCAGACTGACCTGGCGCGCGCCGAGGGGCGGAACAAGGAGCTGGAGTCTTCTCTGTCGGAGGAGAGGATCTCCCAGCAGCATCGCGCGGAGGAGGACGCAGCGGAGAGGGCTCGTCTTCAGGCCCATTCCCAGTGGCTGGAGTGCCAGCTGGAGGAGGCCCGGCGGGATGGAAACGCGGCGAAGGAGCGGAGTGCATATGTCAACGGACTCCTGGAGGCCGCGAAGCGGGAGGCGCAGGAGGCCGTTCCGAAGTTCCGGGCTTCCGACGAGTACACATCGGAGGTCCGGGAGGCCGCCGTGGACTCCTTCCTGAAGGGGTTTCGGATGTGCCGGGAGAAAGTAGGGGCCTTCTACCCCGAGCTCGACCTCAGTGGGGTGGTGCTCGGAGGTAGGAGGCAAGGAGCTGAGAGTAGAGCCTCCGGTGTGGCCGACGCCACGCCTGCGGCCCCGTCGACCGGCGAAGCCGTGGCTCCGGAGCAGCCACCTGAGCCGGCCGCCGCTGAAGGCGAGGATGCGGAGCGCGCGACCCCGGCGGAGGGCTCCGACCCCGCACCAAACTGAGCCACCGTCTTCTCGCCCTTCTCTGTCGTCGTAATTGTACCCTTTTCTTCTTTTTTTTTTTTTTGGGGACTCCCGGCCTGTCGGGATTCCCAGCTTTGTACTTTTCCTCGAATTAATGAAAACATCGTTTGACTAAGTCTCGAGTTCACTTTCTTCCCCACTCTCCCATCTTTTCCTTTTTTTTTTTTTTTTTGGATGTTGATGTGGAGTGCCGAAATGATCGCAGACCTGGTCCCTTCTGTCGCTCAAATCAAAGGTTGGGACATACCGGACCGCGTGGCGTCAGAGTAGGCCTTGAGCGGGTCCGTCTTCAGGATCGCCTTCATACTCGCATGGGCGAAATGGTTTCTGCCCCGCCTTCCAGGCTGAAGCCCGGGACCTCCAGGCTGAAGCCCGGGACCTCCGGACTGAACCCCGGGGTCGCAGGCTTTCTCAAGCCTTGCGCGGCTTGCCGGGCTGTTCTCCGGGCTTGCGTGGGTGAACTGGGTTCTATCCCACCTTCCAGGCCGAAGCCCAGAATCTCCGGACTGAACCCCGGGGCCGCAGGCTTTCTCAAGCCTTGCACGGCTTACCGAGCTGTTCTCCGGGCTTGCATGGGTGAACTGGGTTCTGTCCCACCTTCCAGGCCGAAGCCCAGGATCTCCGGACTGAACCCCGGAGCCGTAGGCTTTCTCAAGCCTTGCGCGGCTTGCCGAGCTGTTCTCCGGGCTTGCGTGGGCGAACTGGGTTCTGTCCCACCTTCCAGGCCGAAGCCCAGGATCTCCGGACTGAACCCCGGGGCCGCAGGCTTTCTCAAGCCTTGCGCGGCTTGCCGAGCTGTTCTCCGGGCTTGCGTGGGCGAACTGGGTTCTGTCCCACCTTCCAGGCCGAAGCCCAGGATCTCCCGCTTCCTTTGGCCGTCGGCCATGATCGGTCATGCCGAGCTCAGGGCCATGCGCCGGTTTTCCTACAAAGTGAGAAGAGAGCGTTTGAAGCAAGGAAACTTTATTGCGGGAGTGGGGAACCTTACATTACTGATGATACATTCTTAGGTTCGAGGCGTTCCACGTCCGGGGGAACCTAGCACCTCCCAACTCCTCCAGGTAGTAGGCGCCGTGAGGGAGGGCTTCTGCTACCCGGTATGGGCCCTCCCAGTTGGGCGAGAGCTTGCCGCATTCCCATGGCTGAGAAGCTTCAGAGCGTCGGAGGACCAAATCTCCGGGACGAAAAACCTTCGGCCGCACTCAGGAGTTGTAATACCTGGCCACACGCTGCCTGTACGCCGCCATTCAAACTCGGGCCTTGTCCCTCGTTTCCTCAAGAAGGTCAAGGTTGAGCATCATCCTGGATGGGTTTTCTGTCTCGTCATATTGCTCCACACACAGCGTGGGTAGGCTGAGCTCGATCGGGATGACTGCCTCGGCTCTGAAGACGAGGTTGAACGGGGTCTCGTCGGTAGCCGTCCTCGGGGTGGTGTGGTATGCCCAGAGGATGCTGGGGAGCTCGTCGGCCCACCTGCCCTTGGCCTGGTCCAGCCGCGTGCGGAGGCCCTGAAGAATGGTCCTGTTCATGACTTCGGCCTCTCCATTGGCCTGGGGATGCGCCACCGAGGTGAAGCGATGCCTGATGTCGAGGTCGCTGCAGAACTCTTCGAACTCCTGGCAGTCGAACTGGCGCCCGTTGTCAGTAACCACGGTGTGGGGGAGGCCGAAGCGGTAAATGATCGACTTCCAAAAGAATTTGGCGACGTTTGCCTCGGTGATCCTCGCCAAGGGTTCGGCCTCGACCCACTTTGTGAAGTAGTCGATGGCCACTATCAAGAACTTCCGCTGTCCAGATGCCGGCGGGAATGGGCCCAGAAGGTCCATCCCCCATTGGGCGAACGGCCAGGGAGCTGAGAGCTGGGAGATTGGGTTGGAGGGCTGCCTTTGCACCGTGGCATGACGCTGGCACCGGTCACACTTCTTCATGAAGCCAGCGGTGTCTTCCTTCATCGTCTCCCAGAAGTAGCCCTGACGGAGGGCCTTGTACGCCAATGCCCTGCCCCCCACGTGGTTCCCGCAGACGCCTTCGTGAATCTCCTGGAGCATGAGCTTGGCTTCCGTGGGTCCTACACACTTGAGGAGGGGGTAGGAGTAGGATCTTCGATACAATTGCCCATCCATCAGGACGAACCGCACGGCTTTCTTTCTGATAAGGCGAGCCGCCTCGCGGTCCTCCGGCAGGGTGCCACTGGTGATGTATTCGGCATACTTGTCCATCCAGCTGGGTTCATGGCTGACCTGATGGACCTCCACCGGTGCCTCGAGGCTTGGGATCTCAAGGCGCTCCACATGAGCGCGTCCCAGCATCGAGTCCGACAGGGTTGCCAGCCGAGAGAGAGCATCCGCGCGGGCGTTTTCCCTGCGGGGGATATGGAAGATGTTGAAGCGCCGGAATCTGGACGCACCCGCCTTGACGAGCTCCAAGTATTTCGCCATTTGGGGGTCATGTGCGACATACTCCCTGGAGACCTGTCCCGCCACGAGCTGGGAATCGGTGAAAGCTCTGAGGTTGGTCACTCCCAGCTCGCGAGAGACCCTCAGCCCGGCAAGAAGTGCTTCGTACTCCGCTTGGTTATTTGTCGCGGGGAAATGGAAACGGAGCGCGCATTCGACGACGACCCCGTCGCTGTTGGCAAGGATGAGTCTGGCTCCGCTCCCGCCGGAGTTCGAGGCTCCGTCCACATGGAGGATCTAGGCGTCCTCTCCGGGCTCATCGGTGACTATCTCCATCGGCTGGCCTGAGGGGCCTTCCTCGGGCTCCCTGCCCAAGCCTGCACATTCGACCAAGAAGTCGGCCAGCACCTGTGCCTTCATGGCCGACCTTGGCCTGTACGTAATGTCGAACTCGCTGAGCTTCAGTGCCCACTTTGCCAATCGTCCCGAAGTATCGGGTCGGCTGAGCACCGCTTTCAGCGGTTGATCCGTCAGGACAGCGATGGGGTGCGCTTGGAAATAGGGCCTGAGACGCTGGGCAGACACTATTAGTGCAAAAACGAGTTTCTCGGGCCGAGAATACCTGAGCTCCGCGTCGCGGAGAAGCTTGCTGGTATAGTACACCGGCCGCTGGACTCCCTGGCCATCGGTCCGAACCAGGACCGAGCTGACAGCTTCCGGGGTGACCGCTAGGTAGAGGATGAGCTCCTCCCCCTCCTCGGGCCTGGACAGCAACGGTGGCGACGCAAGCGCCCTCTTCAGCTCCTCGAAGGCCTTCTGGCATTCCTCGATCCAAGCGAAGTCGTTCATCTTTCTCAGCACCTTGAAGAAGGGACGGCAGCGGTCTGCCGACCTGGAGATAAAGTGGCTGAGGGCCGCAACTCGGCCGGTGAGTTGCTGCACTTGCTTCTTGGAGGCGGGCGGCTCCATGTCCAGGATGGCTTGGACCTTCTCCGGGTTGGCTTCAATTCCTCTTTGGGTCACCATGAATCCTAGGAATTTCCCGGCGGAGACGCCGAAGGTGTACTTCGCCAGGTTCAGCTTCATCTGATGACGTCGGAGGTTGCCGAATGTCTTCGCCAAGTCAGCCACGTGGTCCGAATCGGGTTTGCTCATTACCAGTATGTCGTCCACGTACACCTGCATGTTGCGGTCGATCTGGTCTTTGAAAATTCTATTGACCAGGCGCTGGTACGTTGCCCCCGCGTTCTTGAGGCCGAATAGCATCATCCTGTAGCAAAAAGTCTCGCGGTCGGTTATGAAGGCGGTATGCTCTTCGTCCTCCGGGCTCATCCGGATCTGGTTGTATCCGGAGAAGGCGTCCATGAATGACAGGAGGCGATGTCCCGAGGTGGTGTCGACCAGCTGGTCGATCTTTGGAAGAGGGAAGCTGTCCTTTGGACAGGCTCGGTTGAGGTCGGTATAGTCCACACTGATCCTCCACTTACCACTACTCTTTCTTACCATGACCACGTTTGCTAGCCAGCTGGGATACTGGACTTCCCGCACAAAACCGGCGGCGAGGAGTTTTTCCACTTCCTCGTTGATTGCCTTCTGTCTTTCCATGGAGAAGCTCCTCTTCTTCTGGTGGACCGGGCGGCAGCTTGGGTCCACGTTTAACCTGTGCGTGATGACCTCGGGCGGGATGCCTGGCATGTCGGCCGCTGACCAGGCGAACATGTCAGCGTTCGCGCGGAGGAACTCCAGCAGGCGGGTCCGTTCTTCTTCAGGGAGCTGGGCCCCGACATGCACCGTCTTCAGCGGGTCCGAACCGAGGGGAAAGGTCAGCAGGCGCTCCATGGGCCCTCCCCGGGGTTCCTTCTCTCTTAGGTCAAGGTCGTCGACATCGGGGGCGAGCTCCGCGCCCCGGGCGCCCGGGACCGTCTGGAGGCAAAGCGGGACTGGCCGGGTCGTTCCCTTCATCTCCCCGAGCCCGGAAGGCGTGGGGAACTGCACCAATAACCTTTTCGTGGAGATCATGGCATCCAGTTGGTTGAGCCCGGGATGCCCGAGAATGGCGTTGTAAGGCGAGGGGAGTTTGACGACGGTAAACGTTATCAGGATGGTCATCTGCCGGGGTGGGGATCCGGCGGTGACCGGGAGAGTGATCTCCCCTTCGACCCCCATGGAGTCCCCTGTAAATCCTACCAGAGGGGGTATGTACCGGTTTCAGCTGATCGTGGGACAAGTTCATCCGAGAGAAAGTCTCGTAAAAAAGCACGTCAGCCGAGCTTCCACTATCCACCATGATTTGATGTAAAGGATGCTTCGCGATGGTCATCTCGACCACCACGGCATCGTTGTTTACATTATCATTACCCTTCCCCTCCTCGGGAGGGATCACATTCTCCGGGTTCCCGACTTCCCGGGCTCTCTTCGCCGCTCGTCCGACCCTGCGTGAAATCATGCCCACGGGCTTCTCCGTTGGGCGGTTGTCGATTGCAGGAACGGGCGGTAAGGTCGCGAGCGGCTGCCCCTCCGGGGGGGCCTCATTCCTGACGAACTTCCTGAGGTAGCCCCTCTTAATCAGCTCCTCGATCTCCCACTTCAGGTTGCGACACTCCTCCGTGTCGTGACCGTGCTCGCGGTGGAACTGGCAGTACTTCGATTTGTCCCGGATGGCCCTCGGGTTTTAAGGAGGAGGTCGGCGGAGGTAGCGCTCGCCCTCGATTTTCATGAGGATCTTCGTCCGAGGTGCGAGGAGAGGGGTGAACCTCCGCTCGGGAGTGGCCTCGCCCCTCAGCCTTGGATTCGGGCGAGGGTCGGCAGATGGCCCGGGCTTCCGAGCTCCCGGGGTATCTCTCGGGGGCGGCCTCTTCAGAGTCTTTCCGTCCAACTCTCGACGGGTGCGGTCGGCCTCCTTCGCTCGGATGTACTTATGGGCACGGAGGAGGAGCTCAGAGTATGTCCTGGGCGGCTTCTTGTCCAGGGAGTAGGTCAGGCGGGACGTCTTGAGCCCGCGCTTCAAAGCCAACATGGCGACGGGCTCGTCCAGACTGTAGATTTCCAGGGCTGCGGTCTTGAACCGGGTGATGTAGTCCCGGAGCAGCTCCTGGTCCTGCTAGCGGATAGAAAAGAGGCTGTCCACCTCTCTTAGCACCTTTCGACAGGCGTCGAAGTGCGCCACAAACTTTCCTTCCAACTGGTGGAAGGAGCAAATGGATCCAGGCTCGAGCGGCCTTCCGGAGGGTGGCCGGGAAGGCGATGCATAGAAGAGCATCGGTGGCCCCCTGGACCCTCATGAGAGCTTTGTAGCTCTCCAGATGGTCCAGAGGGTCGGTGGTCCCGTCGTAGGGATCCACCTGTGGCATGCAGAACCGTTTTGGGATCGGCTCCGTCTGGATTTCTTCAGAGAAAGGGGGACGGGAGTCGTAGCCCGCCGGGTCCGCCGACGAGTTTTGCAGGTCGGCAAATCAGCGGGCGAACTCCGCTAGCTTGCGCTCATGCTCCTCCAGGAGCCTCTCAGCCTGGCGCCTGATAGCTTCGTCGGTGGAGTCTTCCACCGAGGCTGCGGGTGAAGGGGGTGCCGATTGGTCTCAGCGCGAAGTCAAGCCTCGGCGTCGCTTGCTACGATGCATCGTTTCGGCCTCATCGGCCGGGGATCGACTCTCGTGATCCTCCGAACCGGAGTAGTTTCTTTTTGCGGGAGCTTGGTGGCTCCCACGGGGATTGGAGACGGCCCTCGGGTGGGATGGCCTGTCCTGAATGGAGCGCAGGCTCCCACGCTGCCCCGCGGCTCGGGCCGCGGGGGTCCCCTGCTGGGGCTGCGTGGCCAGGGATCGCTGCTGATGCTGAAGCTGCCGGACCGCCGAGGTCAAGGTCTGCAGCTATTGGATGACGGCCGCAAGGGGTCCGTCTGTTGAGGTAGGCTGTGGTGGAAGAGGAGGGGGGGCTGGAAGCTCCCTCTCCGGGCTGTGGCCCCCTTGAGGGGAGTGAACCTCCCCTACACGGCTGGTGGACGCCTCGCGTCCACGAGTGACCACCATTGTCAGAAAGCGCGACACCTGCAGAAAGCTAGCTCCCGCTAGGGGGTGTTGTCTTGTCCCCTACCTGGTGCGCCAATCTGTTGCCGTTCTCGCCGCCGCGCCCGTGACTCGGATCCGTGGATCCTCCCTGACCGCCTGGCAGAGGAACCTCCCTGGCTGCGGCGAACCTACAAGAAGGGGTTAGGAGACCCTGGCCGGGGATCCCGGCGAGGGACCTCCGACGGTCAAGTCAGTAGACGACGAGAAGGAACAGATTCTCCAAGACGGGCCCCCGAAGGGGTTCCAGACTTAGAGAATTTGTTAGTAAGAAGGGTGCTCTGGGGACCAGAAATTCGACCGGGCCTCCTTGCCGAGCTCATGCCAAGCGATCCCCTCTCGGGACCTTGGATCTCACTCTTGGAGCGAGGCTTTTGGCCGCTGCCTCTTACTTGTCCCGAACCTGATCGGCTTACCTTGTCGTCCCCAGCTTCCTTCCTTTTATCTCCTCTCGCTGTTCGCATGTCCTCTTCCCCTGGGAGGCTCCCCTCCCCCATCCCTTTCTCTTTCCCCTTTCGGTAAGGAGGGCCAGGCGGCTTTCCAACCTCGTCCGCCGAGCCCAACGGGGAAAAGGCAAAGACAGAAGGGGGGGTGGCGCTGGTAAGGTGGCCGGTCAGACCTCGGGCCTAGTGAGAGCGCTCTCTTTCCCAAGTGTGGGCGCCATCCATCTATGGGCCCTATTTTGTCAGAACCGCGCCTCTCGATTGCGGGACCTGTCGGGCCGATGCAAATGGTGTTTCGCGTGCCGCCGCCATCCGTACGGGGCACCGCCTGTGATGCGCACGACCTGAGGGACGACCTCGGAGCCCGCGCCTATTTCCTTGGGACCTTCTCTGTACGGGCGGCCTGACCTCGGCCGAGGTGGACCCGTCTCCGGGGGCCACTTGGTGAAGGAGCGAAGGATCGGCCGACCTCGGCCTAGGTGGACCCCTCCCGGGTGGACACCTGGTGAGGTGGCAGGGGGTCGCCTGGCTTCGGCGGAGGTGGGCCCGTCTCCGGGGGCCACCCGGTGAAGGAACGAAGGATCGGCCGACCTCGACCTAGGTGGATCCCTCCCGGGTGGACACCTGGCGAGGTGGCAGGAGGTCACCTGGCTTCGGCCGAGGTGGGCCCGTCTCCGGGGGCCACCTGGCGAAGGAGCGAAGGATCGGTCGACCTCGGCCTAGGTGGACCCCTCCCGGGTGGACACCTGGCGAGGTGGCAGGAGGTCGCCTGGCTTCGGCCGAGGTGGGCCCATCTCCGGGGGCCACCTGGCGAAGGAGCGAAGGATCGGCCGACCTCGGCCTAGGTGGACCCCTCCCGGGTGGACACCTGGCGAGGTGGCAGGAGGTCGCCTGGCTTCGGCCGAGATGGGCCCGTCTCCAGGGGCCACCTGGCGAAGGAGCGAAGGATCGGCCGACCTCGCCTAGGTGGACACCTCCTGGGTGGGGGCCAGGCGAGGTGGTAGAGGAGCCCCGAACCGAGCTCGACTTCGGCGAGAGCAGTTTGTCTTGAGAAGTCGTCTGGCGGAGTAGCCTTGCCGAGCTCGGCCTCGGCAATGTGGCGCTGACTCGGCCGGAGAAACCTCCACGTGGCTCGATCATATTTGGTGGTATCTGAACCCGGCCACGTCATCATCACGGCCGTAACGCTTTACTTTGCCAATCTCCACTCATTATAAGATGCCCCTCTATTCGGGCTAGAATAGCCAACAAACTGCCTCCAACTATTTTCACAAGAATTCAGGAGAGATAACGATATTCAGTTATTTAACGATTCCAACTACCTTAACGATAACCTGTTCTATCCAACTGCATTCGGTTATCTTTAACAGAAGGTAGTTACTCCATCTCCTATAAATAGGTTAGGGGTACCTCAGCTAGGTATACAACCACCACCATACTCTATATTCAAATTCTCTATGCACAAAGTTCCGACCGTTGTTTCCCTTCTAGCTTTTCTATTGACTCGAGCATCGGAGTATCCCTCATCGAACTCCGGCTCAGGAATTTCTTGTAGGTTTTCATCGACGAGGAGCTTGCTTACCTTACCAAAGAAGATGACGGGACAAATCGGTGTTGCATGGAGTTGCCGAAGATCTATGAACCTGTAACGAATTAGTGCACGAGGAAGGGGGATAAGATCTATTCATCCCCATTGACAAGATTTTGGACCTATGCCTGGCAAGATGGCCAAGACCAAGAACAGAGTCTAAGAAATCTCTATAAGCTACACTTTACATTTTTCACTCCATGCAAGAATGCCTAACCTGACAGTGGAGCCTCCTGTTCCGCCACCACCACCATCGTCTATTGCCCAACAAGAAGCCCTTACCATCCTAGCTTGGTGGGTCCAAGCCTTGACTACGGTGGTTCAAGGACTACAATAGCAACAAGCAATGGCAAAGCTTGAAAATTTCATTCCCACGGTGGTCGCCACATTCCCTATCAGTCGGTCCTTCCAAGTAAGACACTCCTGTTGCTAGATTTCCCACTATTCTCAATCAAGATTGCCTCACCTAGTTGATTTTCGATGATGTGACGGAGAAACACTCCATCCTATGAGTCGACATCGAGAAGCCAGTAGGAATCGTTTCCATTCCTCCCCTCCATGGCAAAGAAGTCCTCAGTATGAGGAGTACCCATGGGAGAGAAGATCAAGATAAAACAATGCCTACTCTCCTCATCTGAATCATTTTAGGAAGGATCTTTTGAAGAAGCTATTCGGTATCGAGCTGAACAATACCTTAATGAGTATGAGCACAAGCTCAAAGAATTTAGCCGCCAACTTGCTAATCTACAAGGGGAAGGATCTAATCCCCTTGACTTCAACCACTCCTCTTCTCTATCTCGAAGAATCATGGAAGAACTGATTCCAAGCTGATTCAAGATGCCTAAAGTGGATCTATATGATGACGCCTCATATCCACTTGACCATCTCGAAAGTTATAAATATCTCATGATAATCCAAGGCACCTCCGATGCCCTACTCCGTTTTGCTTTTTCAGTGATTCTTTGCAAGGTAGCTCGGGTCTAGTACTCTGAACTAGAACCATGAAGCACCATTCCTTCGAATAGCTAGCGAAGCTTTTTGTTGCTTACTTCAATACCAGTCGAAGGATGCCCGAAGAGCATAACAATCTTTTCTCCATCTGGCAATGAGATGAGTCTTTGAAGGACTATGTGGCTTGGTTCAAGTCAGCCATCCTAAAAATATACAACTTAGATGAATCTATGATGATGCTTGCCTTAAAGAGAGGACTTCGCTGCTCCAGATTTACATACTCCCTAGACAAACCCTACCCGAAATCCTACTCGGAGCTGTTGACCCATGCATAGAAGTTTATATGAGTGGAAGAAGCTACAGCTGTTCGATGAGAGATTAACGGGAAGCTAAGAAGAAAGAAGCCTTGAGAAGAGCCCGGCAATAATCAAGCTGAGTAGCCAACCACCTCTCATCGCAAAGTTCAAAGTCGAGAAAGCCAAAATATTATGACTACACTCCTCTCCTTGCTCCTAAAATGAACATATTCATGGAAATCAAAGGAGAAAAATTCCTTCGATGGCCTCCACCAATGAGTCTTCTCCTGCCTCTCGGGATAAAAGTAAATACTATCGATTCCATCAAGATCATGGATATAACACCAAAAACTACCACACCTTAAAAAATGAGATTGAAGAACTTATTAGACACGGTTACCTTGGAAAGTTCATCCATAAGGAGGGAGTCTGACCCAACGAACAAGGTCCTACCTAGGTACCTGCTTAGGCTAAAGTTGACAACCAAGTTATCGAGAAGCCAATCAACATGATTTCCTGGGAGGAAGACCCACCTTGAAGCGACAAAAGAAGGAATAACTATAAATGAAAATAATCTCTTTTTTAAAGTGGATCTGGCTGGAATTCAGATTCTCCATAATGACGATGTTATTGTATCCACAACAATAACGGAGCTGAAAGGAAAACTAGTAGCGATCATGCTTTCTATTTTAAAACTTTTTCAAAATAACATGCAGCGGAAGCATGATCGAGAGGATTAACATTTAATCTAAGCATGCTTTTAGAACTTTTCTATGCTACTTAACCCAAGATCTTGCATGAACGATTAATATAAACTATGAAATCATGAACTCATGCTATGAACATTTCAAAGCAAAATATCTATATATGTAAAACCATACCTCGTATGAAGTGGAGACACTCTCCATTGCGAAAGATCTAGGAGGAGGAAGAAGAACTCTGCTTAGCCGCACACGTGTCCGGCCTCTACAGGTGGTTCACACCAGGGCTCTTTCAAAATCTACTTCCATTTCAAGTGCTAGCTTGTTGTGGAACGATTTGATCGGAACTCCTTTTCTTCTTTCGATGCCGGACTCTCCGAATGAATGAAGAAACTCAAGAGGTGGAGAATGAGTTGTTGAAACCCTTCCGAAACACTCAATCCCAAGGCCTAGATCACTAGGTACAAATATGCATACTTTTCCAAAATCCTCACACCCATACAAAAACTAGAACCTTTCCTAGTTTCTTCCCTTTTTTCCCTTTTTGATTTTTTCAGCATTTCTTTGCTGAATTCTTTCTTATTTTCGTCCTCCCATTTCAGCCCATTATATAGGTGGAGAGGGAGAGGGAGAGTGGGGAGTTATAGATGATAATGGAGGGGTTATGGGTAGTTATGGGGAGTTATGGTCATGGAAAGTTACATAACTCCCCAAAACTGAATTTAAACTTATTTAAATTCAGATTAATGTTTTAATTAATTTCAGTTCATAACTGAAATCAATTAGGTTAAGTGTGCATACATTGGGTTCAACCCAATTGGATCCAAACCTATTTTGAACCAAATCCCATTTGATTCATTCCAGATTTTTATAGCTCAATCAAATTGGGCCATCAAGTAATCACATTACTTAATTCATCTCCATGCATCACTAATTATTAGTGAAAAATTTTATGTCATAACCTTTTGTGACATCAAGTATCCACACTTGCGAAATCAACAAGTGTCGACACCTACACAAGTGTCAACACTTTCAAGAATATCAAGTGTCGACACTTGGATAAAGAAAAATACTTTTCCTTTGTGAGTCCACGAACGATTCCCAATCGTTCTCCGATCACTAGATCAAGTAGAAACCCTTATGGTGTGTGACCCCATAGGTTCGAACACTAAGCCGGTAGCACTGGAACATTTCCAATACCAGTCAAAGTCGCCATCTAGCAATGACACCCGACGTTCGGATAGGTCGAAGTTGCAGAGCAACAATCAAGAACCAAGAGATATGGAAACCTTGTAATTAATCCCTTTGACCTCAATGCTCAGGAAGACTTAGGGTTAAACTGCCCAACCCATAAAGTCTATCAACAATGTGTCTCAACCTCACAAATCCTGTAACACATTACAGAGACTACCCTGGCCAAGATTTTGCTAAATTGAAACACAGTAAGATATCTGCTCCAAACACTTTAGAGGGGTCAATCCCATCTTGATCCAATCACTACTACACGAGTACTTAACTGTACCCAAAAACCTTCCATCCCAGGATTAGAAATCCAGATAATCCAGCACCAAAGTATAGTGAGTTGCTCGCAAGCTACCATGACGATCTCATGTCTGAGGGATAACTACGTCCATATCAAAACTCTAGGCAGAAAAAGTACATACGGGTCACGTTCGATGAAATGTCAAACACAACATCTGCATGCCATACCAGTGTCTCCACACTCCTTGGTTAAGAGGACAACCAACAACTATGGCACACAACGACCTATACTTGATATACTATCATCCTGAAATAAGTATATCATTTGGTCACGAACAATTTTAGGACTATATGATATATCCTCTCTATATCACATACAAAAAGTCATAAGGACTTCATCACTCAAGAACTCATTACAGAAAGATGAAATAGTGATGAACTGCCAGAATAAACATTTTATTAAATAATATAATTCATATACAATTACATCAAATGTACAACTGTCTACAGTAGAAATTGGCTTTGGGACACATTTTCCAACAGAAGCATGATATAAAAAAGATATTAATTGATAATAAAAGTTTCATTGATGTTTTCTTTCACAATGCTTTTATCTGAATGGATCAGTCACCAAGTCAGTTAAGACGAGTTTCTATCCCTCTAGTCAACTTCTCTGGCAATTCAATCAGAGTCGAGGGTAAAATCATCTTGCTTGTTACCGCTAGTTACCCGCCCCGATTGAGCACTGTTTATATCACCTTTATAGTTGTCTGAATACCTTCTGTATATAATGTCATACTCAAATGACTAGGGCTCAACTAACTAAATGCCATTGTCTCAACCAAGCATCAGCTTATCCACTTCCCAACTAAAAACGGAGCTGGCAAAATGAGGGGAGACCAATAAATGGCTTGGCACTATTTCATGATGTCCACTAAGATATTGAAGTCCACCAAAGTACCCATAGCCGAACCTTTGGATCAAAAAAAGCTCGAAAAAAGAGCAGAACCTGCTGAGATGCTACTATCCTTCCCTCTAAAAGATGATCCTGCTAAATGCATACAAATTGGATCTCTCTTACCTAAGGAAGAGAAGAATCAGTTGGTAGACTTTCTTTATCGAAATGCATACATCTTTGCCTGGTCAGTCTCTAATATGCCTAGGATTTCATCCAAAATCATTATACACAAACTCAATATTGATCCTAAATTCAGACCTATCAAATAAAAGAAAAGAAGTTTTGCTCATGAAAGACAGAAGCTTAATTTGCTCTGCGAAGTGCACTATCTCAATTGATTAGCAAATATAGTTATGATGAAAAAAGCTAATGAAAAATGATAGATTTGTATCGACTACGTTGATATTGTTGTTGTTCTCCCAGGAACAGTAAATTGCAAACAACAGGCATCAATAGCCTGTCACAGCGAAAGTAGATATAAAAATAATTTATATCAAATCATGCAATTCATAAATAAATCTAATTTATTTATCATAAATTTCTAACATACTGCAACATATGAGAAAAATATCAGATCTGAAATAAAAAATATTTTAAATATAAAATACTTACCAAGATAGCTATCCAGGCCTACTCTGAAAAGCGTGCAAATCCGCTACTAAAAATCGGGATTTTGTAGGAGCCGTGCAAATGCCCGGCCTTTGCTAGTATCTACACAAAGCTCTCACAACCGAGTCGTAGAGGGCACCGTACTACTAGATCCTTGCAACCCTCTCCTCTTTCAGCAAATCATCCATTTTAAAAACTGTGCTGATTCGAATCCAGACCAGCTTTTGGCTTCTGTCTTGCAGATTAAACTATGCAAGATTTTTAGACCTCTTGCTATCTTCTTCCTCTTATGAAGAAGACCTCTCAATGCTCTTGAAGATCACAATGAAGAAATATAGTGGAAGGGAGAGGAGAAGATGGTGCCCCATGAGAGAGACTCCCTGGTATTAGTGCGCAAGAGAAGAGAAGATGCCCCAAAAATTTCACGGTGAAAAGAGAAGTCATATGTACATCGGCCACTCTTCTCTCCCTATTTATAAACCACGGTAAAGTCCCCTCTTTATTTCTCCATGCCAAAAACAAAACACCTTAGTTTTATTTAATCTAGTTTAGGTTTTAAGAGGAGTAGAAGAGAATGACTCTTCCTCTTCTCATATTTCTCCATGCCTAAACTCAATTAGCGCCCACCTTATATTCACCCCCTTGTTTTTGTCGTACAAAATACTTGGGGCCCACATAGGCATGTGGACGAAAGGGGAGACGAGGAGAGAGAGTCCTGGTCCAACTGGATTATAGGTCATGGTCCAAATGTAGTGATTTGATAATTAAACTGAAGTCGATTTTAAATCCGATCGAACCATTTCGAAGCGGACATTGACCCAACTCAATTAGGATTAATTAATTGAGTTTAACTCAATTTAATTAAATCTAATTTAATTTAATTAATTATAACATTTACAATTAGGTCAAATATTAATTATAACATTTAAAATTAGGTCCAAAATGATTTGCTGATTGGTTACTTGAGCTTCTAATGTGTGAGACCCCTTAGGTCCTATCCTGTCTGGTAATGAGACATGCTATAATCTCCATTATACATCATCGAAACTCCTTTCGATGGACTGAAATAATTTCAACTCAACCCTAATTAGAATCATCAATCCGAAAATAATTTTAATGGGCTCTCATAATCCGCCAGTGATACCTAGCAGTATGTAGTGACGATTCAGCAGAATAAGATTGGAACTCTAGGTGTAGTTTCCATGTGATTCGGTTCCTCTATCAAAATCTCGACATGATGTTGGTTATGGATACTCGTCAAACCCATCATTCATATGCTTAACCTAATTAACTCAAGTCCAATTGTGATACTAATAAAAATATCTTTTTATTATCACCCTATTATGGCCATAGATTTCTGGACTTAATCTCATTAAGCTTGCATAGGATTATACCTTACTACTAAGGCTGATAGATCCCTACAAGTGAACACCCTACTCCTACAATAAACTTACTGCAGCCAATGAACACCGCAAGGTTCCATATAGATAGGAACCATGTGATTGTGCTGTCAAACTATAATAATCTTATTGTGAGTAGCTGAGACACTCTATGTCAAAGAACTATTCACATGACTACAGCATCAAGAGGTTATTGATGAGTGAGTAGTCATCCGTATAACTTCCTGTACTCGGTCACGCTCGGTACCATTGATCTCTATCAACTACCTGTACTCTCACTCCAGTGTCCATACTGTAGGTCAGAGACTCATCTACCCAAAAGGAAAATGATATGTGTACTGATTTTAACAGATCAATCACCGTCCTCGTGATATTCCAACAATCGGGAGCTTTTAGGAGTTAATCTATAAAGACACATGCATCAAATTCTCAACTCTTGAGAATATGTGTCATTGTCCATTAACTCTTTGGACGATTCATGGACACAATAATATGAATGAAACTAATACCCTTTTTATTAATAAAAAAAATTAAGTACAAAGTTCATGCCCTAAAATTAAAATGTGTCAAGCCAACATGGCTTTCAAGGCATACACCTAACAGATATGAACAAAGCCTCCCCAAAAGATAACTTTCCTTTATCAAAATTGATTAATTAGTAGATGCCACTTTTGGACATAAGCTACTCAGCTTCATGGATGCTTTCTCCAGCTTCAATCAAATAAAAATGGCTTTTAAGGATGAAGAGAACACACTTTCATTACCGAGAAGGGTATCTATTATTATATTGTAATGCCTTTTAGACTGAAAAACATAAGAGCTACATATGAAAGGTTGGTGAAAAAAGTCTTCAAGGATCAAATCGGCCAAAACATAGAAGTTTATATTAATGACATACTTGTCAAAAGCTTAAAAGCAACTAACCATATATCTTATCTGAAAGAAGCTTTTAGCACTCTCTATTATCATCAAATGAAGCTAAATTCAATGAAGTCTACCTTTGGAGTTACCACTGAGAAGTTCCTTGGATTTCTGGTGCCCAAACATGTCATCGAAGTGAATTCGAGAAAAATCAAGGCCATCCTTGACATGCACATCCAACCTCCAAAAAAGAAGTACAACAACTCTGAATTGCTGCTCTTAGCGGGTTCATTTCAAAATTGGCAAAACATTGCTTACCTTTTTTCAAAATCCTATGATGGACAAATGATTTTGCCTAGATCAAAGAGAGCAGATTAGCTTTTGAAGAGCTAAAGTAGTTTTTCAAAGCCCCTCCCTTACTCTCCAAACCAAAAGTCGATGAAACTCTATACTTGTGTCTTGCTGCATCATTGGAGGTAGTCAATTTTGCACTAATCTGGGTAGATGACAAAGGGACCCAAAAGCCTACCTACTATACCAGTCAGTGATACATGATGCCGAAACCAAGTACTCCAATCTAGAAAAATTATTTATTCACTAATAATCTTGGCAAGTTATCTTAGACCATATTTTCAAGTGCACCCGATAGCTATCTTAACTGACCAGCCACTCAGACCCATATTCTAATGGCCAGACACCTCCAGGAGAATAGCCAAATGGGTGATTAAACTGAGTGAATTTGACAAATCCTACCACCTCCAAATGATGATGAAGGATCAAATTTTTATTAATTTCCTAGTCAAATGCACCTGGCCAGATGACAAGCTTGAAGAGCAACCAACTACATAGGTGGATTCAGGGCTAGTTTGGATACTTTATGTAGATGGAGTGTCTAATTTCCAAGGAAGCAAGGATGGACTGATCCTTGTGAACTTGGAAACAATAGTTGCGGAATGTGCACTCCATTTCTCATTCAAAATAACTAACAATTAAGTCGAGTATGAGATCCTAATAACTGGGCTCAAACTTGCCAAAGAGCTCGGAGTTGAAAACCTCCAAGTCCTCATTACTCGCAACTTATAAAGGGCCAAGTAATGGGAGAATATGAAGCCCGCGACATTATGATGGCAAAATACCTTGGCAAGGTATGAAATTTCATTTCAACTTTCAAGCATTTTGGCATCTCCCATATTCCTACATAGAAAAATGCTCAAGCGAATGTGCTATCTCGATTAGCCACTTCCACCGACAACTCCCTTAGATGGGCTTATATTGAATATTTAGAAACCTCCAACATCGACAAAGTTGAAAAAAACTAACAGGTCAATCATGAACTAAGTTGGATGGACCCTTTAATAAAATACCTAACTAAAAGCACCCTCTCAGATAAAACTCCACAAGAGATCAGAAGATTCAAAAAGAAAGCTTCCTAATTAATGCTCCCAGATGGGCAGTTTTGCAAAAAATCATTCACTTTTCCATTGCTCAAATGTCTGCACCTTGTTGACACCAATTATATGCTTCGAGAAATCCATGAAGGGATTTATGAAAATCACCTGGGGATAAATCCCTTGCATACAAAGCTTTGAGGTAAGGGTATTACTGGTTTACCATAAAAGAAGATGCCATAAAGCTTGTTAGGAAATATGACAAATGCCAGCACTATGTGAGCATCCAATGATAGCCTGTCGCTTAGCTGACTCAACTCTCTGCTCCCTAGTCCTTCGCCCAGTAGGGAATGGATGTCCTAGGCTCATTCCCTCCAGTAGAGGGCCAGCGAATGTTCCTCCTAGTTGCCATTGACTATTTACCAAGTGGGTGGAAGTTGAACTGCTGTCACATATTACAGAAATAAAAATTAAAAAATTCTTCTAAAAATCTATCAAATGTTGATTCAAAATTCTCCGCATGCATGTTACTGACAATGGCTGACAGTTCAACAATCAAGACTTTGAGCAATTCTATGCCAAACTCTATATTCGGTATTGATTTATTTTTACCAGACATCCATGTTGAATGGAGAAGCAGAAGTTAGTAACATAATGATTCTACAAGGACTCAAAACAAAGTTGACTGAATCCAAAAGCAAATGAGCTGAAGAGCTACATGGGATATTATGGGCATACCACACTACTTCCTAGACATTGACTAACGAGACTCCATTCAATTTGGTATTTGGCACTAAAATAGTGCTCCCAGTTGAAATTGGATTGCCAATCCCGAGGATCAAATATTTTGACAAATCAAGCAATCTAACTCGACTTCAATCTAACCTTGATCTTTTAGAAAAAACTCGGAACCAAGCCCATCTCTAAATGGCAGTATATTGATAACGAGTTACTTGATATTAGAATTCTCATGTGAAGCCAAAAACCTTCTGCCCTAGAGATCTAGTCTTACAATAGGCTGAAGTCTCGATGCCAACAAAATAGGAAAAGCTTTCTCTGAACTAGGAATGACCATATCAAGTGACTGAAATCCTGCATAAGGGAGCTTATAAACTTAGAGATTTAAATGGAAGATGGATTCCTCATACTTGGAATATGGACAATCTCCGAGTATATTGCCAATGATATATAACTTATTGCCAAATAATGCAACTTGAAAAATTTTATTAAGTTAACTACTTGGCGATCCATCGCTCCACTTGGATTTCTGAAACCTTAGGCTCTAGTCACTTGACGATCCATCACCCAATCAGGTTTCTAAACCTTCAAGCTTCGGCCACTCAGTGATCTATCTTCCAATCAGGTTTTCGAACCTCCAATCTGGCCACTCGATAATCCTTGCCTCACTTGGATTTCTGAAATCCCAGATTTCGACCACTCGACGATCCATCATCCCACTCGGGTTTCTAAAACTCTAAGCTCTAACCACTCAGTGATCCGTCGATCCACTCAGGTTTCCAAAGCCCTAGGCTCTGGCCACTAGGTGATCCATCACCCCACTAAGTTTCTAAAGCCCCAAGCTCCAACCACTCGATGATCCGTCACCCCACTCAAGTTTCTGAAGTCGTAGGATTCGGCATCTCTACAATCCATCATCTCATTTGGGTTTCCAAACCCCTAGGCTCCAGCCACTCAGTGATCCATCACCTCACTCGGGTTTCCAAACTCTTAGGCTCAGGCCACTTAGCGATCCATTGCCCCACTCAAGTTTTTGATCTCCTAGGCTCCGGCCACTTGGTGATCTGTCGCCTCACTTGGATTTTTGAACCCATCCAAGTTCTACTCCCTTTGCCCTAAAAATGGTGCATATTTGTAAGTTAACAACATTGCAAGTACTCTTATTTGGGACAACAGTATGCCGAGAGGTTAGTACTTTGCAATAAAAGCAATCATACCAACTAAAATACTTGAAAAATCTTTCTTCAAAGAGGAAAATATTTACATAACACAACGACGGAATTGAGAAGGAAAAAATTTTTTAATCAATAAAGGTTTGATTACAATATGAGTACTCGATTTCAATACAAAGTCAAATCATATCCGAGTGAACAAAAAGAAGATTTCAAAATATTTTCTTCGCTGGTCACCTTCCAACTTCGAGACACTCCTCATCCATAGTTCTCCACGGTTGGGAATTCTTCACCATCTGTTGCAACCACAGTTGATCCTCTTCGGCATTAGATATCTTCTCGACACTCGACACCCTATGCAGATGAATTGGACCAGTTCATCCACGAAGAATTTTTCAAAGGACCATCTGACTAGAAAACCTGAAGGGAAGGTTATTCCAAGTAGGGTTATCTCCAAGGGTATCTTTGGCATCCATACCTTTTATCTCCAAGGATACCTTCGACCTATTCTAGCCATTCATATCTCATCCATTTCTTCTACATCAGATTCCATCTCCTCCCCAAATGCTCCAGTCGTCGCCAGCATACCCCCCTCCAATGGAGGTTCACTCACCGAACCCTATTGGCCCTTCCGCCATGCTCAAAAACTCCCTTTCACACCAAGAAAGCTGCAAGTAAAATATCAAAATGGAAGACCCCTATTTATACTTTACCTCACCCGTCAAGGGATGACACATGGCTTCATGGGAATGGCTGGTTGAAGTTGCTACTTTTGTGATCTCACCTCATTTATTATCATTTCAAGAGTCCGCATTAGGAATTGATGGTCAAACTTTGTTTGACACATGGCCCCCATCAACATGCCCAGAATGGTGGTTACTAGAAGAATAATTGTCCAAATCCCAAGAAGTGGTATACCTTTCGAGGTGACATTGAAGCTGCACCGATGGTCAAGATCAAGGATTGAAGCTAAAAATTAACAAAATTGAGACTGATTATACCATGATCTAGTCATAACCAACTTCCTATATCTGGACCACAGTGGCAGCCATCTCCTAACTACCACTAACCTATTTTATCCAATACATGGCTACTCGATTGACGATATTACCAACTTGATGACTTTGTGATTTTTGCCAAATCTTGACACTGTCAACATTTGTGATCAGAGAGTCCATCCTTAGGTTACCTACTCAGCTAGCGGATCATCTATCTTGAGTCAATTCCCAATTACATTACTTGGTATTTTGATGATAGCGTATATACTACAAGTAAATGCCGATTACATTAGTTAGAACATTTTAATGATGGCATGCTTACTACAAGTATACCCTGACTACGTTACTTGGAATACTTCCATATCAGTTGGCTATCATTTTATTAACAAGTACCATCTAGATAATTGAATATTGAGATAAAGATAGAGTACTTCTATTGATATTTCAAAGAGGTCATTACAAAATTGGACCCCTGCCTAGTTACAAAAAGAGAAACTAAAAAGGTATATCGAATTACTTCTCTCTATGGATGTCCACTCGGATTGGGTCCTGATCCTCAGCTGCTTCAGAAGCCAGGGTCTCGGCATCGACCATGGTCTCGGCAGTGATCCCCTCCATGGCTCCTTCAGAAACCATCCCTGGAACCACCTTAGTATCAGCTTGTATGGTCATGACCTCGACCGACTCTCCAGTTCCTCCATCAATTTCATCATGTTCGCCATCCTCCTCTTCTTCACCCTCCTTGTTAGATTCAATGATATCTCACAAATCTAGAGTTGAGAAAGCATAGCTACCTTTTTCTTGCAATTTAAGAATTTGAGGTGATAAGAGTTGATACAACCTTCGGTGACCTCTTGTTTGAAGTCCTTGGACTTCTTATAGTCTTCGATTGCTCTATCCATTTCTAGTAAGGTAGTCTTCACCTCAGCCTTCAAAACCCAACTCTCTCATCGACAATCCTCTACCTCAAGTTAGAATCAGACAACTTCACCTTGAGCTCAGTTGTGAAAGCCTTCTCGGTAGCCAATTTATCTTCCAAGTCTTTCACCTGAACCTCCAGCTGCAATTCAGTGGCTAGGAAGACTGCAAGTCTTTAATCAACTTTACTTCCCTAGCCTCATAGGCTTTCCTCAGCTCTTCGGCCACCTCGACCTCCGCTTTCATTGTGTCAGCTTGGTCCTTGAGTTTTTGACTAAACTCGATAAGACCTCTAACTTCTCATTCTACACAATCAAACCATCTGATAAATGAAAAACAATGAATATTTAAGAAACAGGGCATCCGGTTATTAAAACATACTTACATGATAGTGAGAGCAGCCTACAAATCTCTTACCAAGATTGTCTTCAGTCTACGATATCCACTGTCAAATATACACATCGCAGTTATATTTTTTTGAACCAATATTGCTTTTCTCAGATGAAGCGGAGTGTCAAAATGGAGATGAAACTTTGCTTATTGATGAAAAGGCCAAACTAAAGCTAAATGATTATATCTGTGAATTTAAAAGGATCAAAGAAGAAAAAATCATAGAATTTTGGATTCATACCTGCAAAAATAGTTTTTTTTTTGCTTTCCCCTTTCCATCTCTATTCCCCTTTCTTGCTCCTTGAAGTTATAAATGAGGATGACGAAAAGATGAAAAAAAAAGAGGGCTCTGGTTATTAGTTTGAATATATACAACTTTAACATTAGAAGCTATGTCAACCAGCTTTTAACCTTTAATTCACAATATCATGGGTGATTAGCATGCATAGGAGGTTACATGACAGATGCAGGCAAATGGCATTGAGCTCCATTTGCCCATTTCTTGAGATTTATCGATTTGGCCATTTTATTGACCAAATTGATAAAATCGAAACTTCAACCCCTCGATTACTAGTATATCTAAACTTTGTAGTATAAAAATGTATGCTTCTCTCAAATTTATATACTTGAATAAGGTTATATACTATAAAACTTTTAGTAATATAATTTAAAGAATGAGCTTTTCTAAGTTTTTTTTTTTTTTTTAAGGATGGGATTTCTATACAAAAAATATTTTTATTTTCACATTCAATATCATTTTTTTTTTTTTTTTCATTTTCCATTTTCAAGATGCATTTTAGAGATTACAATCAAAGCATTTCTTGCCTTTGCTTCTAAAGTTGTATAAATCCTATTTAAAATTTATATGTGAAGTGTTGGAAACTTGTACAAGCTTTTCAATGTAAACAAATTTATTTTAAAATTTATGTGATTTGCTTTTAATATGAACTAGTTCATTCCAAAACTTGTGTCATTTTACACTTAATAATTATTAATTCATAATTTAAAATTTGTAAAAGTTTATGATCATTCTCTCTCTATATTTTAAATCATTCATTATCAAATTTCATTCAAAATCTAGATAGATTTTCTATTATATTAACATCAATTATATACTGAAATCATCCGTTCACAAGTTAGCACAAGTTATATTTTTATACTTGCATAACCAACAAAAAAAAAAAAAAAAGGCAGTGCAAGATGTTTTTTATTTTAAAAAAAATTAATTTAATTTTATTTTATTTTATGAGAGGGATTGCACTCATTAAAACTTTCAATATTTGATCGCGAAGGTGGTAGCTCGATTAGTAGAAGCTTGGCCTCGTCACTAACTGGTCACGGGTTCGATGCATGATCCTATGGATGACTCAATTAAATCCAGAAATTTTCTGGGCACGTGACTGGAATAGCAGGAAAAGACTCTATAATAGCCAGAAAATGTCCCATTTCACGTGCACAAGCTTTAAATAAGTCTCACATAAATTTAATAAGGATGATGTTTAAAATAAAAATATTTTTGTTTACTTAAAAGAGCCAAGCATAATTCTATCCCAAACTCTAAAAACAGTATCAAAATTACAAAAAATTAAAAATTAAAAATATTAAATTAAAAATATAAAAATATGATATATTTTTCTTTCAAAATTCTCAAAATAGATTTTGCGTAAAACATCTACTTAATTATTAATCTTGCAAAAGAAGAATTGAATTTACTTTTTTTTTTTTTCTTTTTACTCAGTGGCAGCCCAGATCGTTTCCTATAGAAAAGAAAAGCTCAGACCATCGGTGCAGCCCTATCAACCATATACTGCCTCAGACCAAAAATTTATCAGTTTATGAATTAAAAGTTTTGGGCATCCTATCCTTGGTGTACAATTGAATATCATAAACCCCGCATTCTAGTTTGAGAAACAATTTGGTGTACTCTTTCTATTCATTGGATTCTCAGCTTTTTTTTTTTTTTTGAAATATCAGCTCTTCTTTTTCAACTCAGGCATCAAATAGCATTTGAAATCATCCTGTAATTCCAGCATCATAGTGCGGTTAGGTTGGCGTACTCACTGATTAGTGGGAAGGGTATACGAAAAAATTCACGGTCCGAATCGAACAATCATCTAACGAGCTAGGAGCCATAATGGGGAGCTACACCGGGGTTTACCCTCTCTACCCTTTTGGTTAATAAAAAAAAAAATCCTGTAATTATTGCAGATTTTTGTGGCCAGATGTAAGACCGACAGGTGGATGGTGGGATTTATACCACCTGTATCACTCTGGGGCACACTAGAGGTGATCAAACACCAGGCCAGATCGGGCTCGATGGTAGAAGTTAGGCCCGATGGCTATGCCCAGGCCCGGCCCAACCCAACCCAAGTTGAAGAACCAATCACAGGCCCCAATTTCCGCTTGCCCCCGCTATTGTACGCTAAGTGCGATATAGTATTCTTTTAAAAATTCTTAGTCCCAGCCCGATTTTTAGATCGGGCCTACATTTTACCTGGGCCCATCCTTGAGACTATTTAGCGCCCAAGGCCACTAAATTCGGGCTGAGATGGGTTGGTGGGCCACCTGGCCCATGATCAGTTCAGATGCACATCAAGTGGGGCCATTCTACAAGTGCGTTTGGCTGGTATACCATGGTCACCTGGCCCATGATCAGTTCAGATGCACATCAAGTGGGGCCATTCTACAAGTGCGTTTGGCTGGTATACCATGGTCGGGGGTTACAGGGCTAGTGTGAGTGATTCCTTCTTCTTTCTTCCCTTTTTTTTTTTTTTTTTTTTTTTTTTTTTTTTTTTTTTTATAAAAAATAATAAAGAGAAACGAGGGTAAAACCAGTGTAGTTATTCTCGAAGGTCCTCATCCTGTCGAAAAATGTTCATGAGTAATTCTTTCAACATTGATTTAGTACAGTAATTTATGTCGATACATTCACATTTTATGTTCAATATGCTGCCATTAGAATCCATATTTGAATATGAAGCCTTGAAGTCATCTCCATCAAGGTGTTTCTTGTTTCAGCTTCAATCCAATAAACGTGTGAAGCTTAAGAATTAACATGGATTGATATAAAGAATCTTGGTCACCATGCAGAGTGCTCCGAGATTTTGTGCCGATAGTTATAGAATCTATAAGGAAAAGGGATGGGAGGTTAAATTCGATATAGCTATCCTGCAGGCTCCATCCCGTTAAGTAATGTTCGATGCATCTTGCCGGCTGATAGAACAGGAACATAAAGATGAAAAATTATAATCTTTGATTTAAATTAACTATCGCGAGTCCTAGAAAATAATTTTCAGATTTTAAGTTGTTTATTGTCGATTATTCTTCAAGTTTATAATTCATCATAATTATTGTCCTTCTTCCAATACAATAAGTTTAGTAAAGAAAAAGTAGCACGATCTTGCCATCGTAAAATCCAGGAAGGGTCAGATGTACCATCCTTATCCTCTCTTCTATGCTTCGAATCTATAATGCAGAGGTCGTAATAAAACCCATGACATAAGTTTAATAAATAAATATGTATAAATTTCTACATTGATGTTTAAAAATTTATAGTTTCCTAAATTTAGAAAAAAAATAGTTAATGATTATGACAAAACGTTTTAATTACTAATCAATTGAAAGTATAAAGTTTTGATTACCTTGTGTTGCCGTCCTCGTCGTCGCGCCCGTGCAGAGGATCAGCCGATCCTCCCTGACCGCCTGGCAGAGGAGCCTCCCTTCCTGCGAGAAGCCTGCAAAAAAGGGGGTTAGAGGACCCTGGCCGGGGATTCCGGCGAGGGGGCTCCGACGGTCAAGTCAGTAGACGACGTGGAGGAACAGACTCTCTCTCCCGATCCCCCTAGAGGGTCTCAGGCTTGGAGAGTTAACTGGTGAAGGGAAAGCGCCGGGGACCGGAAACTCGGCTGGGCCTGCCCGCTGAGCTCGCGTCCAGTCTTCCCTTCTCGGGATCCCTGGTTTTCTTCCTCCCAGCGAGGCCTTGTGCCGGTCTTTCCTTCTTGTCCCCAGGCTCTTTTGCTTACCTTGCAGACTTTGGATCCTTCCCTCTTTATCTCCCTCCGTCGTGCGCTCGTCCTTTTCTTCCTCGAAAACTCCTCCTCCCTGTCTTCCTTTCTTTTCCCTTTCTGGTGAAGGAGGCCAGGCGGCTTTCCGGCCTCGTCCGCCGGGCCCAGCAGGAAAAAGGCAAGGACAGAAGAGAAAAAGGGGGAAGGCGGCGCTGGCAGAGCGGCAAGTCGTCAGGCCTCGGGCTTCGTGAGGGTGCTCTTTTCTCCGGGCGTGGGCGCTATCCGTTTGTGGGCCCTGTTCCGTCAGGATCGGGTCTCTCGACCGCGGGACCTGCCGGGCCAATGTAAGTGACGTTCCGCGTGCCGCCGCCCTCCGTACGGGACGCCGTCTGGGGTCGGTACGGCCCGAGGGATGGCCTCGGGACCCGTCGCTTTCCCCGGGGGCCTCTCCGTACGAGCGGCCTGGCCTCGGCTGAGTTGGACCTATCTCCGGGGACCAATTGGCGAGAGGCGAGGGATCGGCCGACCTCGGCTTAGGTGGACCCCTCCTGGGTGGACACCTGGCGAGGCGGCAGAGGGTTGCCTGGCTTCGGCCGAGGTGGACCCGTCTCCGGGTGGCCACCTGGCGCAAGGCGAAGGGTCGGCCGACCTCGCACTAGGTGGACCCCTCCTGGGTGGACACCTGGCGAGGCGGCAAGAGGTCGCCTGGCTTCGGCCGAGGTGGACCCGTCTCCGGGTGGCCACCTGGCGCAAGGCGAAGGGTCGGCCGACCTCGCACTAGGTGGACCCCTCCTGGGTGGACACCTGGCGAGGCGGCAGAGGGTCGCCTGGCTTCGGCCGAGGTGGGCCCGTCTCCGGGTGGCCACCTGGCGCAAGGCGAAGAGTCGGCCGACCTCGCATTAGGTGGACCCCTCCTGGGTGGACACCTGGCGAGGCGGCAGGAGGTCGCCTGGCTTTGGCCGAGGTGGACCCGTCTCCGGGTGGCCACCTGGCGCAAGGCGAGGGGTCGGCCGACCTCGACCGACCTCACTTGGGTCGTCTCCTTCGCGCGCGGGCGCGGATGAGTCGGTGGAGGAACCCCGCGCCGAGCTCGACCTCAGCCTGGGCGGTCTGCTCTTGGATAATCGTCGGGCGGCGCGATCTTGCCGACCCCAGCTTTAAGGGCGTGGCGCTGATTCTGGCGGGAAAACTCACACGTGGCCTGTTCGCATTCGACGATGCCTGAGCCTGGCCACGTCACTGTCACGGATGTAACAGTTGCCCCCCAGCCCGCCGTTCCGTCGGGGCATCGTAGATCGGGACGTCGGGATTAATTGCAGACATGACGTGGGGAGGCGAAGATCTTGCTTCATAATTGGCACGATCTTCACTCGTCGTGGCTCGAGGCGGCTGGAGACCAACGGGGAGTCGCCACGCGTCGTCCACTTGCCCGCAATCAATGCGTCGCTTCGGGGCAGAGGCCGTTACTCTGCTAACGAGGCGTCGGTGTCGGGCGTGCGCCCACGTGGCGACCATCCAGTGGCCTGAGACGGAATGATGGGTACGGCTGCTGCCGGCTGAGTCTGAAGGCGAGGGGACTTTCCAGAACGAGGCCTTTTCCCTTGCTTCGTGGGCGGTTTGCTGCAGGCTAACAACTTCTGCTGCTTGCGCCCGCCTGTTCATTTTTGGGTAAGCGTCCTCCTCTTCTCTAGCCCTCCTCCTTCTCCTTCGATCATTCAATCCTTTTCTTCTTTTCTTCTCCATGGCGCGCCGTCGCCATGTTTCTTCTAATCCGGACGAGGCCGGTCCATCCCGGCCGAGGACTCCGTCTTCTCCCTCCTCGGATGAGGAGGTAATCCCAGAGGAGGTCCGCCGGCGTTTGCAACCCGGGGTGTCACCATTGGCGTCCCCAGGGGGACCCGGCCCCCCCCGGTTGCACCTGTCGTGCCCCTCAGTTCAATTCCTGCTCTTGCTGCTCTCCCGGCTCCGCCGCTTCTTCCCGCCGGTCCCTCCGGTCATGCCTCCACCATGACCGAAGGTGATCTTTCTCTGCTCCGGGATGCCTATGGCATCCCGGGATCTGTCCGTCTGTTCGCTCCGCGGTCCGGGGAGCGTGTCACCATGAGTGGCCCCGGCCGCATTGCCTTCTACGAAGATTTCCTCCTCGGGGGTCTTCGTTTTCCTCTGCATCCTTTCTTCCTTTCCTTCCTCAGCCATTTTCGGCTCGTCCCGGCCCAGCTGGCTCCTAACGCCATCCGGGTCATCTTCTCTTTCATCGTCTTCTGCCATTTCCACGGGTTTGTTGCCCGTTTTTCGCTCTTCAGGTCCCTGTTCACCCTGAAGAAATGCTCCACCGATGACGGCTGGTGGTATATTTCACCCCGGCCTAGGTGTCTCCGGTTCGACATCCCTTCTTCGGTTAAGGGATGGAAGAACCGGTTTTTCTTTGCCTCGGTCGACGACGTCGACTGGGCCTGGAGCGAACCGGACCGGTCGCCGAACCGGAGTTCTCGGGTTGAGTCCGCGGACCAGGAGGCTTACTCCCAGCTCCTGAGTGACGTGGTCCCGCCGCTCGAGGTTCTGCTTTGTGAGCAGAATCTTTTTGAGGCCGGCATCAGTCCCATCCGGGAGACCGGTGAGATTCGGCTCTGCATTAAATTCTGCCCTTCCCCCCTCTCTCTTTTTAAGATTGAACTAACCTTCTGATTTCTCCACCTTGCAGGGATGAAGTTTTCATTGGAGAACTTGCTGGAAGGGGCTGCTCAGAGGGAGGTCGTTGACGTGGACGAGCCCGCGGCGAAGAGGGCTTGCACGGAGACGAGCCGGGAGGTCGCAGCGGCGACCGCGCCCGGCCTAGCCGCCGCAGTTTCTCCGCCCAGACCTCCGCAGGGCGGCGCCCTTGGCATTTCGGCTCCACGACCTGGCGGTGCAGCCGAGGGAGCTCCGGCGCCCGCCGCTCTGCCCACCGCCGGGCCCATTCCGGCCAGCAGTCCGGCGGCACCGCCAGTGGCGACCACCGGTCCGTCGGCTGCGGCTCCAGCAGAAGGGGCGGCCGTCGCAGGGATCGGCCCGAAGGGCCCAGCGCCGGTAATCTCGCACCGGGACTCGGTCATCCTCGACCGAGGGCTGGCGGAGAGGGTGATGGAGTATGCTTCCACCGCCCGGGACCGCCGAGCTCGGGGCGGACGGGACTACGCGGATGCGCTGCTCGGCATCCTGCCCCAGCTCTTCTCGGTAAGTCTGCTTCAGCTCTTCTTTTCTCTTTCAATCCGAGGCCTCCTGCCTCGGCACTGACATGTTGCTTTTGTCCTTGCAGATCGGGAACGACGTCCTCCTACTGAGGAACTACCTTGTAGGGAACGCCAAGCGGGACTCCGAGCGGGAGCAGAAGCTCGGAAAGCTCGCCGCCGACGTGAAGGACTTGGTGGACAAGGGGGCCGAGCTGCGAGCGGAGAAGCAGGCCCTCCAGTCCGACCTGGCGCGTTCCGAGGAGCGGAACAAGGAACTGGAGGCCTCCTTGGCGGAGGAGCGGACCTCCAACCAGCGCCGTACTGAGGAGGACACGGCGGAGAAGGCCCGCCTGCAGGCCCGCTCACTGTTCCTGGAGCGTCAGCTGGACGAGGCCCGGCGGGAGGCGGCCATGGCGAAGGACCGGAGCTCGTACATCAACGGGCTCCTGGAGGCGGCGAAGCGGGAAACGCTGGAGGCCGTCCCCAAATTCCGTGCTTCCGACGAGTTTACGTCGGAAGTCCGGGAGGCCGCCGTGGACTCCTTCCTGAAGGGGTTCCGGATGTGCCGGGAAAAGGTGGGGGCCTTCTTCCCCCAACTGGACCTAAGCGCGGTCGTCGGCGGCGGCAGGAAGCCGGGGAGCGAGGGCAGGGCCTCCGGCACGACCCAGGCGGCATCTCAGGCGGCACCTGCAGCACCCCCGACCGATGACGCCGCGGCCCAGACACAGCCCCAGGAGCCGGTTGTCGTGGAGGTTGAAGAGGTGGCGCCCGCACCTCCGGCGGACGGCGCCGATCCTGCGCTCCAGTGACCGTCACCTTGTACTTTTGCTTTCTTTGTCCTTCTTTTTGGGGAGTCCCGGCCTGTCGGGGCTCCCAGTTTGTACTGAGTACCTGTTTTAATGAAGACTTACTTTCTACAACAACTTGTCTATCATCTTCGGTTCTTCTTTTTCTTCTTCTTTGTTTGTTTCTGAGATGTCGGTCTGGGATACCTGAGACAACTGCGGGCCTGGTCCTTCCATACTAAACCGAAGGACGGGGTTTGCAGAGCCGTGTCGCGGCAAGGTAAGAATCTTGAGCAGGTCCGACTTTGGGCTGCCTCCGTGCCTGCGCGGGCAACACAGTTCCTGCACCATCTTCCGGGCCGAAACTCGGGATCTTCTGGACTGAGCTCGATGCCGCAGGCTTTCTCAAACATTGCGCGGCTCACTGAGCTAAGCTCCGGGCTTGCGCGGGCGAAACGGATTCGACGCCACCTTCCAGGCCGAAGCCCAGGATCTTCCGGACTGAGCTCGATGCCGCAGGCTTTCTCAAACCTTGCGCGGCTTGCTGAGCTGTGCTCCGGGCTTGCGTGGGCGAACTGGGTTCGACGCCACCTTCCAGGCCGAAGCCCAGGATCTTCCGGACTGAGCTCGATGCCGCAGGCTTTCTTAAACCTTGCGCGGCTTGCTGAGCTGTGCTCCGGGCTTGCGCGGGCGAAACGGATTCGGCGCCGCCTTCCAGGCCGAAGCCCAGGATCTTCCGGACTGAGCTCGATGCCGCAGGCTTTCTCAAACCTTGCGCGGCTTGCTGAGTTGTGCTCCGGGCTTGCGTGGGCGAACTGGGTTCGACGCCACCTTCCAGGCCGAAGCCCAGGATCTTCCGGACTGAGCTCGATGCCGCAGGCTTTCTCAAACCTTGCGCGGCTTGCTGAGCTGTGCTCCGGGCTTGCGTGGGCGAACTGGGTTCGACGCCACCTTCCAGGCCGAAGCCCAGGATCTTCCGGACTGAGCTCGATGCCGCAGGCTTTCTCAAACCTTGCGCGGCTTGTTGAGTTGTGCTCCGGGCTTGCGTGGGCGAACTGGGTTCGACGCCACCTTCCAGGCCGAAGCCCAGGATCTTCCGGACTGAGCTCGATGCCGCAGGCTTTCTCAAACCTTGCACGGCTTGCTGAGCTGTGCTCCGGGCTTGCGTGGGCGAACTGGGTTCGACGCCACCTTCCAGGCCGAAGCCCAGGATCTTCCGGACTGAGCTCGATGCCGCAGGCTTTCTCAAACCTTGCGTGGCTTGCTGAGCTGTGCTCCGGGCTTGCATGGGCGAACTGGGTTCGACGCCACCTTCCAGGCCGAAGCCCAGGATCTTCCGGACTGAGCTCGATGTCGCAGGCTTTCTCAAACCTTGCGCGGCTTGCTGAGCTGTGCTCCGGGCTTTTTGTTGAAGTCAGAGAAGAATGTTTGAAGCGAAGAAGCTTTGTTAAAGGAACTGGGAGCCTTACATCACTGGTAGTACATTCTCAGGTTCGAGGGGTTCTATGTCCGGGGGAACCTGGCACCTCCCAACTCCTCCAAGTAACATGCCCCGTGAGGGAGGGCTTCTGCTACCCGATAAGGGCCTTCCCAGTTGGGTGAAAGCTTGCCGCACTCTCGTGGCTGGGAGGCTTCTGCACGCCGGAGGACCAAGTCCCCGGGACTAAAAACCTTCGGCCGTACTCGGGAGTTGTAATATCTGGCTACACGTTGCCGGTACGCCGCCATTCGGATTCGGGCCTTGTCCCTTGTTTCTTCGAGGAGGTCTAGGTTGAGCATCATCCTGGCCGGGTTTTCTGTCTCGTCGTATTGTTCCACGCGCAGCATGGGTATGCTGAGCTCGATCGGGATGACTGCCTCGGCCCCGAAGACGAGGTTGAATGGGGTTTCGTCGGTAGCCGTCCTTGGAGTGGTGTGGTATGCCCAGAGAACGCTGGGAAGTTCGTCGGCCCACCGGCCCTTGGCTTGGTCTAGCCGCGTGCGGAGGCCCTGAAGAATGGTCCTGTTGGTGACCTCAGCCTCCCCGTTGGTCTGGGGGTGCGCCACCGAGGTGAAGCGATGTCTGATGCCGAGGTCGTTGCAGAAATCCTCGAACTCTCGACAGTCGAACTGGCGTCCGTTGTCGGTGACCACGGTGTGGGGGAGGCCGAAGCGGCAGACGATGGACTTCCAGAAGAATTTGGCGACGTTTGCTTCGGTGATTCTTGCCAAGGGTTCGGCTTCGACCCACTTTGTGAAGTAGTCGATGGCCACTATCAGGAACTTCCGCTGGCCGGATGCCGGCGGGAATGGGCCCAGAAGGTCCATTCCCCACTGGGCGAATGGCCAGGGGGCTGAGAGCTGAGAGATCGGGTTGGAGGGTTGCCGCTGTACCGTGGCGTGGCGCTGGCACCGGTCGCATTTCTTCACGAAGTCAGCGGCGTCCTCCTTCATCGTCTTCCAGAAGTAGCCTTGACGAAGGGCCTTGTATGCCAATGCCCTGCCCCCCACGTGGTTCCCACAGATGCCTTCGTGAATCTCCTGGAGCACAAGCTTGGCTTCTGCGGGTCCAATGCACTTGAGGAGGGGATAAGAGTAGGACCTTCGATACAGCTGCCCGTCCATCAGGACAAACCGCACGGCCTTCTTCCTGATGAGGCGAGCCGCGTCTCGGTCTTCCGGCAGAATGCCGTCGGTGATGTACGCGGCGTACTTGTCCATCCAGCCGGGCTCCTGGCTGACCTGATGGACCCCCGCCGGTGCTTCTAGGCTTGGGACTTCGAGTCGCTCCACATGAGCGCGTCCCAGCATTGTGTCCGGCAGAGCCGCCAATCGAGAGAGAGCATCCGCGCGGGCGTTCTCCCCGCGGGGGATATGGAAGATGTTGAAGCGCCGGAACTTGGACGCGCCCGCCTTGACGAGCTCCAAATACCTTGCCATCTGGGGGTCGTGAGCGACATACTCCCCGGACACCTGCCCCGCCACGAGCTGGGAGTCGGTGAAAGCTCTAAGGTTGGTCACGCCCAGCTCGCGGGAGACCCTGAGTCCGGCGAGAAGCGCCTCATACTCCGCTTGATTGTTCGTCGCGGGGAACTGGAAACGGAGCGCACATTCTGCGACGACCCCGTCGCCGTTGGCAAGGATGAGCCCAGCTCCGCTCCCTCCGGAGTTTGAGGCTCCGTCCACATGGAGGATCCAAGCGTCCTCTCCGGGCTCGTTGGTGCCGACCTCCGTCGGCCGGGCCGAAGAGTCCTCCTCGGGCTCCTTGCCCAGACCTGCGCATTCGACCAAGAAGTCGGCCAGCACCTGTGCCTTCATTGCCGACCTCGGCCGATATGTAATGTCGAACTCGCTGAGTTTCAGTGCCCATTTGGCCAATCGCCCCGAGGTGTCGGGTTGGCTGAGCACCGCTTTCAGCGGTTGATCCGTCAAGACGGCGATGGGATGCACTTGGAAATAGGGCCTGAGACGCTGGGCAGACACTATTAGCGCAAAAACGAGTTTCTCGGGCCGGGAATACCTGAGCTCCGCGTCCCGGAGGAGTTTGCTGGTATAGTACACTGGTCGCTGGATCCCGTGGTCGTCGGTTCGGACCAAGACAGAGCTGACGGCCTCCGGGGTGACGGCCAAGTAGAGGGTAAGCTCCTCCCCTTCCTCGGGCCTGGACAGCAGAGGTGGTGATGCGAGCGTCTTCTTCAACTCCTCGAAGGCCTGCTGGCATTCCTCGGTCCAGGCGAAACCGTTCATCTTCCTCAGCACCTTGAAGAAGGGGCGGCAGCGGTCCGCCGACCTGGAAATAAAACGGCTAAGGGCCGCAACCCGACCGGTCAGCTGCTGTACTTGTTTCTTGGAGGCTGGCTGCTCCATGTCCAGGATGGCCTGGACCTTCTCCGGGTTGGCCTCGATTCCTCTCTGGGTCACCATGAACCCCAGGAATTTTCCGGCGGAGACCCCGAAGGCGCACTTCGCTGGATTCAGCTTCATCTGGTGGCGCCGGAGGTTGCCGAACGTCTCTGCCAGGTCGGCTACGTGGTCCGAGTCAAGTTTACTCATTACCAGCATGTCGTCCACGTACACCTGCATGTTGCGGCCTATCTGGTCTTTGAAGACTTTATTGACCAGACGTTGGTACGTCGCCCCCGCGTTCTTGAGGCCGAAGGGCATCATCCTGTAACAGAAAGTCCCGCGGTCAGTTATGAAGGCGGTATGCTCTTCGTCCTCCGGATTCATCCGGATCTGGTTGTATCCGGAGAAAGCGTCCATGAATGACAGGAGACGGTGTCCCGAGGTGGTGTCGACCAGCTGGTCGATCTTTGGCAGAGGGAAGCTGTCCTTCGGGCAAGCTCGATTGAGGTCGGTGTAGTCCACGCAGATCCTCCACTTACCGCTGCTCTTCTTTACCATGACCACATTTGCTAACCAGCTGGGGTATTGGACTTCTCGGACGAAACCGGCGGCGAGAAGTTTCTCTACCTCCTCGTCGATCGCCTTCTGCCTCTCCATGGCGAAGCTTCTCTTCTTCTGGCGGACCGGGCGGCTGCCTGGGTCCACGTTCAGGCTGTGCATGATAATCTCGGGCGGAATACCCGGCATGTCGACCGCCGACCAGGCGAACACATCGGCGTTGGCACGGAGGAACTCCAGCAGGCGGGTTCGTTCCTCCTCGGGGAGCTGGGCCCCAACTTGCACCGTCTTCAGGGGGTCTGAACCAAGGGGAAAGGAGAGCAGGCGCTCTACGGGCCCTCCCCTGGGTTCCTTTTCTCTTAGGTCGAGGTCATCGACCTCGCGGGCGAGCTCTGCGCCCTTGATGCCCGGGATTGTCTGCAGGCAGAGCGGGACTGGCTGGATCGTCCCCCTCATTTCCCCGAACCCGAAAGGCGTGGGGAACTGCACCAGCAATCTCCTTGTGGAGATAGTGGCGTCTAGTCGGTTGAGCCCGGGACGCCCAAGGATGGCGTTGTAAGGCGAAGGGAGCTTGACTACAGTGAAAGTTACCATGATGGTCGTCTGCCGGGGCGGGGATCCGGCGGTAACTGGGAGAGTGATTTCCCCTTCGACTCCGACGGAGTCCCCTGTAAAACCTACCAGTGGGGTGTGCACTGGCTTTAGCTGGTCGAGAGACAAGTTCATCCGAGAGAGAGCGTCATAAAAAAGTACATCGGCCGAGCTTCCACTATCCACCATGATTCGATGTACAGGGTGCTTCGCGATGGTCATCTCGACCACCACGGCATCATTGTTTATATTGCCGCTAAATTCCCCTCCTTTGGGAGGGATTACATTCTCCGGGGTTTCCCGGGCTCTCTTCTCTGCTCGGCCAGATCCGCGTGAGATCATGCCCACGGGCCTCTCTGTTGGCCGGTTGTCGATCGCAGGGACAGGTGGCAAGGCCGCGAGCGGCTGCTTTTCGGAGGGAGCCTCGTTCTTGACGAACTTCCGGAGGTATCCCCTCCCGATCAGCTCCTCGATCTCCCGCTTCAGGTGGCGGCACTCCTCCGTGTCATGCCCGTGCTCGCGGTGGAATTGGTAGTACTTTGATTTGTCTCGGGCTGCCCTCGGGTTCTGAGGTGGAGGTCGGCGGAGATAACGCTCGCCCTCGATTTCCATAAGGATTTTGGCTCGAGGTGCGAGGAGAGGGGTGTACCTCCGCTCGGGGGCAGATTCGGCCCTCGGCCTTGGGTTCGGGCGAGGGTCGGCTGGTGGCCCGGGCCTCCGAGCTCCCGGGGCGTCCCTCGGGTTCGACTTCTTCAAAATCTTCCCGTCCAGCTCTCGACGGGTGCGGTCGGCCTCCTCCGCTCGGATGTACTTGTGGGCGCGGAGGAGGAGCTCGGAATACGTCCTGGGCGGCTTCTTGTCCAGGGAATAGGTCAGGCGGGACGTCTTGAGCCCGCGCTTTAGAGCCAGCATAGCGACGGGCTCGTCCAAGCTGTAGATCTCCAGGGCCGCGGTCTTAAACCGGGCGATGTAGTCACGGAGCAGCTCCTGGTCCTGCTGGCGGACGGAGAAGAGGCTGTCCACCTCCCTTGGCACCTTTCGACAAGCGTCGAAATGCGCCACAAACCTTCCTTCCAGCTGCTGGAAGGAGCGAATGGATCCGGGCTCGAGACGGGCGAACCAGACTCGGGCGGCCTTCCGAAGGGTTGCAGGGAAGGCGATGCACAGAAGGGCGTCGGTGGCACCCTGGACACTCATGAGGGCTTTATAACCCTCCAGGTGGTCCAGGGGGTCGGTGGTCCCGTCGTAGGGATCCACCTGCGGCATGCGGAACCGTTTCGGGATTGGTTCCGCCTGGATCTCTTCGGAGAAAGGGGGGCGGGAGTTGTAGCCCGCCGGGTCGGCTGACGAGTTCTGCAGGTCGGCGAATCGCTGGGCGAACTCCGCCAACTTGCGCTCGTGTTCCTCTAGGCGCCTTTCGGCCTGGCGCCTGATGGCTTCGTCGGTGGAGTCTTCCACCGAGACTGCAGGTGAGGGAGGCGCCGATTGGTCTCGACGCGGGGTCCGGACCCGGCGTCGCTTGCCGCGATGCGCCGTTTCGGCCCCATCGGCCGGGGATCGACTCTCGTGATCCTCCGAGCCGGAATAGTCTTTCTTCGGGGGAGCTTGGCGGCTCTCTCGGGGGTTGGAGATGGCTTGCGGATGGGACGGCCTGCCCTGGATTGAGCGCAGGCTCCCACGCTGTCCCGCGACCCGGGCCGCGGGGGTCCCTGGCTGCGGCTGAGTGGCCAGGGACCGTTGCTGATGCTGGAGCTGTCGGACCGCTGAGGTCAAGGTCTGCAGCTGCTGGACGATGGCCGCAAGGGATCCGTCTGCCGGGGTAGGCTGCTGCAGAAGAGGAGGGGGAGCGGGAAGCTCCCGTTCGGGGGTGTGGCCCCCTGGCGGGGAGTGGGCTTCTCCCACTCGGCTGGTGGACGCCTCGCGACCACGAGTGACCACCATTGTTAGGGAGCGTGATACCTGCAAAAAGCTAGTTCCCACTGGGGGTTAGTGCCCTGCCCCCCTACCTGGCGCGCCAATCTGTTGCCGTCCTCGTCGTCGCGCCCGTGCAGAGGATCAGCCGATCCTCCCTGACCGCCTGGCAGAGGAGCCTCCCTTCCTGCGAGAAGCCTGCAAAAAAGGGGGTTAGAGGACCCTGGCCGGGGATTCCGGCGAGGGGGCTCCGACGGTCAAGTCAGTAGACGACGTGGAGGAACAGACTCTCTCTCCCGATCCCCCTAGAGGGTCTCAGGCTTGGAGAGTTAACTGGTGAAGGGAAAGCGCCGGGGACCGAAAACTCGGCTGGGCCTGCCCGCTGAGCTCGCGTCCAGTCTTCCCTTCTCGGGATCCCTGGTTTTCTTCCTCCCAGCGAGGCCTTGTGCCGGTCTTTCCTTCTTGTCCCCAGGCTCTTTTGCTTACCTTGCAGACTTTGGATCCTTCCCTCTTTATCTCCCTCCGTCGTGCGCTCGTCCTTTTCTCCCTCGAAAACTCCTCCTCCCTGTCTTCCTTTCTTTTCCCTTTCTGGTGAAGGAGGCCAGGCGGCTTTCCGGCCTCGTCCGCCGGGCCCAGCAGGAAAAAGGCAAGGACAGAAGAGAAAAAGGGGGAAGGCGGCGCTGGCAGAGCGGCAAGTCGTCAGGCCTCGGGCTTCGTGAGGGTGCTCTTTTCCCCGGGCGTGGGCGCTATCCGTTTGCGGGCCCTGTTCCGTCAGGATCGGGTCTCTCGACCGCGGGACCTGCCGGGCCAATGTAAGTGACGTTCCGCGTGCCGCCGCCCTCCGTACGGGACGCCGTCTGGGGTCGGTACGGCCCGAGGGATGGCCTCGGGACCCGTCGCTTTCCCTGGGGGCCTCTCCGTACGAGCGGCCTGGCCTCGGCTGAGTTGGACCTATCTCCGGGGACCAATTGGCGAGAGGCGAGGGATCGGCCGACCTCGGCTTAGGTGGACCCCTCCTGGGTGGACACCTGGCGAGGCGGCAGAGGGTTGCCTGGCTTCGGCCGAGGTGGACCCGTCTCCGGGTGGCCACCTGGCGCAAGGCGAAGGGTCGGCCGACCTCGCACTAGGTGGACCCCTCCTGGGTGGACACCTGGCGAGGCGGCAAGAGGTCGCCTGGCTTCGGCCGAGGTGGACCCGTCTCCGGGTGGCCACCTGGCGCAAGGCGAAGGGTCGGCCAACCTCGCACTAGGTGGACCCCTCCTGGGTGGACACCTGGCGAGGCGGCAGAGGGTCGCCTGGCTTCGGCCGAGGTGGGCCCGTCTCCGGGTGGCCACCTGGCGCAAGGCGAATAGTCGGCCGACCTCGCATTAGGTGGACCCCTCCTGGGTGGACACCTGGCGAGGCGGCAGGAGGTCGCCTGGCTTTGGCCGAGGTGGACCCGTCTCCGGGTGGCCACCTGGCGCAAGGCGAGGGGTCGGCCGACCTCGACCGACCTCACTTGGGTCGTCTCCTTCGCGCGCGGGCGCGGATGAGTCGGTGGAGGAACCCCGCGCCGAGCTCGACCTCGGCCTGGGCGGTTTGCTCTTGGATAATCGTCGGGCGGCGCGATCTTGCCGACCCCAGCTTTAAGGGCGTGGCGCTGATTCTGGCGGGAAAACTCACACGTGGCCTGTTCGCATTCGGCGATGCCTGAGCCTGGCCACGTCACTGTCACGGATGTAACACCTTGCATGATTAATTATATCCGAAATTTGATCAAGCCATGAAAATTAATTTTATTAATACCAAACTAGAAATTTAATAACTAGTTACATGCTCTATACCATTCAAGTGGATCACTTGGGCTCCCACATAGATAGCATCGAACCAAAATGTTTCACCATCGCATTACCTTCGCAACCTAAATCTATTTCTCATTTCTCATCACTTGAACTCAAATAAAAAAAATAATGATATTAGGGATTGCTTGCTTTGCCTCTATAATGCTGCAACTACTTTAGCCATAAATAAATATATTTATAGTGCACTGGCCTTAATGATCGGCAATTAAAAATATAGGCCAAATCTGAAACTAAATTTATAATAAATTATTTATATAAATTAATATCACGTGCATTCAGCGTGCCAATCTCTGGCTGGATTTTAATCGAGCAACAAGCATCTTAGTTTCGTTAATACTTGCTTCAACGATATCTTAACGTAGCAGTCGTAGCGTGATCGGTTAGGCGCGGCTCAGTTCTTGTGTATAATTCATTGATCACGAATTCGATGAATGATCCCGATTAAATTTTAGATTAAATATAAGATACGTGACTACGAGACTGAGCGGCCGAAATCCTGATGCTATAGTGAATCTAAGTTGGTGTACTCGTCGAGGCTGAGCGACCGAAACTTCCTTATCGTAATGGAGCTAAGCTGACGTACTCGTCGAGGCTGAGCGACCGAAACTTTCTCATCGTAGTGGGGCTAAGTTGACGTACTTGTCCAGTTATACGGGAAGGATACATGAAAAAATTATGGTCCGAATCGAATATGATCTAGCGGACTGAAAATATGTTACGGGGAACTACACTGGATAAAATTCTCCTACTTTTTTTATAAAAAAAAAAAAACGCACGATATCTTAACGTTTTAAAATCCACAAATAATCAGTCGCAGGCGTTTCTATGGGGGCGCCGCAGCCGATCGGTCCTCGGAGGTGCACCAGCGACCGGTACCCACGCCTCCCTCGCTCTCCTCGCCCCCTCCAAAAAAATAAAAATAAAAAAAAACCCCTTCTTTACGCGATCCCCCCCAACCTTGGCTTCTTGCCGGGATCCGCCGATGACCGGCGACCCCCTCGTCATCCTGGTTCCTCGGATGCCATGACGAGCTCCGTCCATGGATTCCAATCGAGCCAGCAGCGAAAAAGATCTCTCGGCGGCCGGATCCATGGCGGCGGGATCGGAGTTGGGGTTCTTAACCCTCGAGGGGATCGAGGGAGTGGAGACTCCTAAGATCATCGAGTGGGAGGACCTCCAGCAGGAGCTTGCCCGCCTCTGGAGCCTCTCTTCCGCGCTGAAGAAGGCTAAGGAGAGGAAGGAGTCTCTGGCCCAGAAGTTGGAGTCGATCATAGAGGTAGGGTTTTTCGGGTTCTGTTGCCCCGATTTTAACGTAAAGGTTGCATGCTTTTGTTCTTTGAGTGAGGATTGGATCGGCTAATTGCAAAAGATTTTCGCTCAGGAATCTTGAATTTAGAAATTTTAAATTCATCATTTTTCGGGTATGTCTTTTAGGTTTTAATTGAGGGAGGTTTTGAAACCGGAAATTATGTTGGATATTCATTTTTTTTTTTCTTTTGTTCCTCGTTTCTTGATTGAAATAGTGGAAATACAAACCGAGAAATGTGATATAATTTGATAAACTCTCCTTATTTCGAGATCCTTTCTTTGATCAGGAGATTGGTCATGTTATTATGGATGATAAAACTGGCAACCCTGAATCAAAAGGTTTCGCTTTGAATTTCGGAGTCAAGAATTTTAGTTTAAGTATTTTGGTATTTACTGCTGGAGAATCACCAATCTTAGTTCAAGATTTAGGGAATCGTTTTGGATAATGATGAAAGGACATTGTGCAATGTGATTTGATCTGATGAATTCTTTCTTTTTTTTCTTTTTTTAGTGAATAACTAATAGTTTGACTCTGATTAGCATGAATTTGTCTCTTTTCCATTTTCTCTTTATTTTTTTGTTTTTGTCCTTGTTGATTTTGTTGAAAAATTATGGTATAGATTGCCTTTTATTTGTTCCTGTCATTTTCTTTCGGGGTCTTCAATTGATTAGTTCGCTGGTTAGCGGTGCGGCGGTATGGTGAACAGGTTAGGAGAGAATCGCTGTGTCAGACCACTGAGTTGGAGGAGATGAGACAACAGCTTGAAACCCGGAAGGTTGCACTAGGGAATTTGTCGATGCGCACCATGAGAATAGCAGAAGATGTCAAGAATCAAAGAGAACAGCTTTGCCTTGCTATCAGAATGTTATTGGTAGCTGGCAAGACTCTCTCTGCAGCACACCAGCAACTGCAGGTACTTGAGAATTTCTGAGAAAAATGGCCCCTTTACCCTTTTCTTTGCCGAAGATTTATGGTAGTAGATAAGTTCATCTTTCCTGTTGTTTTGGTGGCACAAATTTATGGTTGTAGGTAAGTGCATCTTTCCTGTTGTTTTGGTGGCGCAATTTGTATCTATTGTCTGCTACTTATTATTTTTAAAATTAGGATTTAGGGTTTGTCAAATATTGATTTTTATTTGTGGAAGAAGCCATTTGAAGATAGCTTGTTCACCCTCATAAATATGAATAATGAAATGTTATCTTATTAAAGATTTTTTGATAAGTTTGAGGGAGCTTTTTTTCTAATATAAGAATTTTACATCTTGAGTAGGATCACTATTAACTTGGGAGTCTTCTATGATAGCTGAAACAATCAGAAAATAAAACTTTTGTCATGGTATCTTGCACCTCGGCCCCCCCAACACCCCCCCCCCCCCCAAACAAGAAGCACAGTGTCTGTTAGGTTGTGCAGCTGTCATGCTGAATTGACTTGTTTGCTTTTCTATTATTATTGAGGCTCAAATGGTGGTATGACAAAGTAAGAGTTTGGATTGATTGCTAAAACATGTTGATTGATGTATACCATTATGTGAACATTGCCATTTGCTTCGGTACACTTGAAAATAAAATAACTGTGACCTTTTTTTTTTTTTTTTGTTGATAACTTGATATTGTTCTGGCCATCAGTTATTTTTTCATGTCATTTAGAGGGTGTTTACTTACCTGCAATTGAAGTTGCAGCGTACTTGGAGCTGTAGCTTTTCAACTTTCTATTGCTCTAATTGGTTCACCTGCAGTCTTAATTTAAGGCTAAGGCCTCAGGGTGATGAAATACCTCAAGCTTGGGAGATGATGTAACAAGGGTTTGAGAGAGGCATGAGTGATGGGTGGGTTTCAGGTTGATTCCTACTCACCTTTTAAGTAATTCCTGTAACTCAACTACTGGACATTCTGGCTGCAAGCTGATGCAACTAATGAGCCAAGTTGCAAATCTATATACTGCAAGTTGAGGGACTTGTGTGAAGCCCAACAGTGCAGAGGACTCTGTTGCATGTTACCTGAAAGAAGTTGCATTTAATTAGATGAAAACCCAGAAGCTGGTTACAGATGAGATGATCCTTTGATTTATTATTGGTGGTCTGAATATATTAACAAATGAACCCTTCCCCCACCCCCTCCCCGCCGCCCCCCCCGCCTCCCCCATGCGTGCGCGGATCCTTTCCCCGGTCTCATACCAAATAACAAAAGCCTCTCTTTTGTACTCCCTATACAATTTACATTCACTTCAAGATCTTTTAGGGCTGCATGCCTCCGGTCAATTCAATTGCATTGTGTTATCTTTTTGCTTGGTAACTGATAGGGGCAGCTGATTCACTAATCTTCTTCAAACTCATGCATCCTGAAGTGGCATGAATGAGGTAAAGGCTGAAAGCTATTATAGCTTTAGAGTGAAACACACTGAATACCATATGCATTTGAAGGGGTGTTTATGCATTTTGAGAATTTGAGATGTTGCAGTTACTTCATTTAGGCTTTTCTAAACTCTTATGGCATCTTGTTTGTAATTCAGTTGCCTCTTAACTAGGTGGAATCAAATTTTTGTATTCCTAAACATTAATATCATGCTTTTACCTAGATGAAAATGCCCTAATATATGGGTTCTATTATCTTTTTTTATGGACCTTTGCCCTGTTGAACTGAATAATGTCATGTTCTTATCTATATATCTTGTTAGCTAAACCTTAACTCTTAAGTTGAAAAGTCATTCATTTGGCCATCATGAGATGCTATCTGAATTTGGCCAAGCACATAACTAGTTGAGTTTTAGACAATATACATTCAAATGATTTTCCTGCATGAGCCTATCACTGTCCAACTAAATGACTTATAATATAAGTATGCATATGGTTTCTGTGTGACAGTTTTGTGAACTTGTAGCATCACTTGATATACTTCATCTTTGGCAGCTTGTCAACATCATGTACTTAGAAGGTTATAAGAACCACATATATAGTAGACTTTGCATATGTTAGAAAGAAAGCAAAATCTATTAGATTGTATTCAGTAGGACCAGTAGTAAGTATCTAGTTTTAACATGAGGCTTCTATGTAATATTCCTTGTGGGTGTGAGCTAAACTGTTTCTGGCTTATTATCAAACTTACTATGATTTTGTGGCTTATTCTTTCATAGGAGGCTAATAAATTACTATCTGGAAGAAGGGGTCATGGGCATCTCAGAAACCTGCAAAAGATGCTACGGACAAGGCAGCAATATATGGTTAGCCAAGTTGCTGTCCTCTATCCTGTGAAGGGCCTAGATGAACAGACATACAGGGAGAAGCAGAGTTCAGGTAATAAATCAAACTCTCCATCATACACACATGCATGCGTGTACATGCTATGTTTTAACAATTTAGTATTTTTATATTATCAGATTAGGTAACATAAACAATTAGGTTTATGACTCTTAGCTGCAATCACATCCATGGCATAGAGGTGCATAATGTGAATGCTTTATGTATTCTGTTAGTGTCAATGACCTAATTTGCATGTACCCCTACGGATGCAAAGGTCATTGGTTTTATATGTTTGTCATAAGCCTTGTTTGGCTAAGCCTTTTGGAGTGCCAGAAAACAATTTCTAGCTCTCCAAAAGCATTTTTGAATGGTATAATAATGTTTGATAAAAAAATTGGAAAGTTATTTTGGCTTTACCAGGAAGATGAATAAGTCAATTTGGAAAAGGCTCCATTTTAGAGTTTCTCCTCAAAAATGCTTTCTGGCCAATATTGGAAAGTTATTTTGATTTTAATAAAATTTTTTCAATGTCCAAAGTATCCACTAATAAATATTATAATTATAACTTATATCATATCATATTATACTAGGAAAATGCTATGGTGCTTCAAAGGTTAATACCACCATTTTCCTTTTTTAAAAAAAAATTGATTGTCCATTTTTGAATATCAACCAACCGGATGTTTCCCATAGCCAGTTATGATCATGGCCAGTGCAGGTAAATAATTTCAAATCTGGGGACAAATATTCACCAACTAAGTAGCTATTTCATAATTTCAAAAAATCATAGAGGTATTTTCGAACAGGTGAACTTCCTCATTTCCCAATCACTTCTTATTTTCCCGATCACTTCTTCCTCATTTCCCGGTGGTGCCACTGTCAAAGGAAATATCAGCTGAAGATCAGCTTGTATATATAGTAGGGGCTGAAGATCAGCTTGTAATCGCTGAAGATCAGCTTGTAATCGCTAAAGATCAGCTTGTAATCTGCCTATATAATGGGCAATTGTCAATGAAGAAGGGGACTTCTTTCAAAAATTTCAAAAAAATCTGTCATGGTATCAGAGTCACAGCTCTAAATTGTCATTTGTCTCGTGCTCCCAAGTTTCTTTGTCTCGGTTATTCTTGTTCATGTTCTCTTGACCTCATGTCTTCCGATAGGTCTGATGCTTCTCTGATTCGTTTCAATGGCAAAAACTACTCTGCTTGGACATTCATTTCAGGATTTTCGTCAAAGGTAAGGAGCTGTGGGGACATTGATGGCAGTAACCAGCTCCTGACAAAAACAAAGACAAAGACCAACACGCCAAGTGGGAAATCAAGGACGCACAAGTTATGGCATGGATTTTAGGATCTGTCGAACCCAGTATCATCTTGAATCTTCGATCTTTTCAGACTGCGGCTCAGATGTAGACTTACTTGAAGAAGGTCTACAGTCAACAAAACACTGCTCGTCGGTTCTAGCTTGAACATGAATTGGCCACTCTTCAACAGGATAGTCTTTCTATCTCTGATTTTTACTCTAGATTCACTAATATTTGGGCTGAATACACTGATATAGTTTATGCTGACTTACCATCCGAAGGTCTTAGTTATGTTCAATCTGTCCATGAAACTATTCAGAGGGATCAATTTCTAATAAAACTAAGACCTGAATTTGAAGGCACCAGATCCAATCTTATGAACCGAGAATCAGTCCCCTCCTTGGATACATGTCTCAATGATCTTCTTCGCGAGGAACAACGCCTTCTCACTCAAACCACCATGGAACAACGATGACCTACATCTGTTCCTATGGCCTATGCTGTGCAAGGTAGGCCACGAAGTAGGGATATGAGCACGGTTCAGTGCTTCTATTGCAAGGGATTTGGCCATTATGCTACAAACTGTCCTCGAAAATTTTGCAACTACTGCAAAAAGGATGGCCATATTATCAAGGAATGTCCAACTCGACCCTCCAAGAAATCGGAGACAGCATATACTGTCTCAGTTGGCTCTTCTAGTGCTGTGGTAGTTTTGTGAATACAACACAAAGTGCTCCTGCTCCTGTTTCTGTCCAATCTGTGATCTCTGAAATGATTCAACACATGATCATTTCTGCATTTTCAGCTTTAGGACTCTCAGGTAAACCCTTCTCTACATCATCTCCTTGGTACTTTGATTCCAGGGCTTCCTATCATATGACAAACAATGCTGATTCTCTTACCAATGTAATCAAATATTTTGGAAATCTCAAAATCCATATTACTGATGGCAATCATTTACCGATCACGACCACTGGTGATGTTTCCTCTTCTCTCACTAATGTCTTTGTATCTCCCGGTCTTACCACCAATCTGGTGTCTATCGGTCAGTTGGTTGATAATGATTGTAAAGTAGCATTCTCTAAATATGGTTGTGTTGTGCAGGATCAACAGTCGGGATGGATGATCGCGAGGGGGTCTAAAGTGGGACGTCTTTTTCCTCTTCAATTATCCTTGTCTTCCTTTTCTTTGCCTTTTGTTGCTTATAATTATGCTCATGTTGATTACCGAGTGTGGCATAAACGTCTCGGACATCCAAACTCAAATGTACTTCATGCTTTATTGAAATCTGGATTTCTTGGGAATAATGAAACACCATCTCTTAGTGATGTTCAGTTTGATGCAATTCTTGCAAACTTGGCAAAAGTAAAACTCTATCCTTTCCTATTCACACACCGCATGTTGTCAAACCTTTTGATCTGATACATAGTGATGTGTGTGGGGTATGGCGCCAGTTACTTCGTACGCCAATTACAAATACTGTCACTTTTATTGATGACTATAGTCGTTTCACATAGATTTATTTCCTTCATTCCAAAGATGAAGTATTTTCTGTTTTTAAAATTTTTCATGCATATATTCAGACACAAGTTTCGGCCCATATCAAAATCTTTCATTCTGACAATGGGGGTGAGTATATGTCTCATTTGTTTTAAGACTTTCTACAGAATCATGGCATTATTTTTCAATGGTCTTGCCCTTGACACCTCAATAAAATGGGGTGGCTAAAAGGAAGAACCGTCACCTTCTTGATGTGGTTCGCACTCTTCTGTTAGAATTCTGGACGCCCTCTCGATTTTGGTACGAAGCTCTTTCCACTGGTGTCCATCTCATCAACCGATTGCCTTCTCCCACATTAAACCATGACTCACCTTTCACCAGGTTATTTGGTCACCCTCCAACTTATTCTAACATTCGTTCCTTCGGTTGTGTCTGTTATGTTCATCTTCCTGTCCATGAACACACGAAACTCACAGCTCAATCAGTTAAATGTGCTTTTCTAGGATACTCAGTACAATATAAAGGTTTTCTTTGCTATGATCCAAATCTGTGTCGCATTTGAGTTTCTCGAAATGTGATTTTTTTCGAAAATCAGTATCTTTTCCGCCCATCAGGATCCTGTTTCTTTTTCATTTTCTGTTTTGCCTATGTTTACTAACTCTCCTGCAGATCCAATCCTTTCTAACCCTCTCCTAATGTATCAACGACGCACCATTGCCACTTCCCACCAACCTTCAACAGCTCTCGAGCTCCCTCAAGCTTCTTCCTTGACTGCTGCTCCTGTTTCAGCTCCTGCACCTACCTCTCTCAGACACAGTACTCGGGTTCATAGACCCCTAGATAGGTTTGGTTTCTCTTCTCCTTCATTCTTCACAGCCACCTTGTCTTCTATTTCTCTTCCTTCATCTTATAAACAGGCAATGGAGCATGAGTGTTGGCGAAAAGCAATTGAAGCCGAACTTCTCGCACTTGAAGAAAACCAAACCTAAGATGTTGTTTCGTGTCCCTCCTACGTGAAACCTCTTGGAAGCAAGTTCGTGTTTTCTATCAAGCTTCGTTTCGATGGATCCATAGACCGTTACAAGGCTCGGTTAGTGGCACATGGCAACAAACAAGAATATGGCTTAGACTATGATGAGACCTTCGCACCAGTCGCCAAAATAACCACTGTTCGAACTATACTTGCTCATGTTGCATCCCAATCATGGCCGTTACGTCAAATGGATGTTAAGAACGCATTTCTCCACGGTGATCTCAAGGAAGACGTTTACTTGAAACTTCCCTTTGGTATGCCCACTTCATCACCTAATGATGTTTGCAAGCTGAAACGTTCTTTGCATGGTTTGAAGCAGGCACCAAGAGTATGGTTCGAAAAGTTTTGATCCACTTTGCTTGCTTTTTCTTTCACCCAAAGTCTGTATGACTCCTCCCTTTTTCTACAAAGGACATCCACAGGTATCGTTACCTCGTTTATGTGGATGATATCGTCATCACTGGCTCTGATTTGGAGGCAATCTCTGTGGTTCAGACTTTGTTGCATTCTACATTCCACATGAAAGATCTTGGCCAGCTCACCTACTTCTTGGGTTTAGAGGTGCATCATCAGGCTCATGGTCTCTTCTTCAATTAGCACAAGTATAGATAGGATCTGGTTCAGCTGGCTGGTCTCACCAACGCCACTTCGGTTGACACCCCCATGGAACTTAATGTGAAATATCGACATGACGAAGGGGAGCTTCTTGAGGATCCTACTATCTATCGGAAGTTGGTTGGTAGTCTTATCTATCTAACCATTACCCGACCAGATATCTCTTATGCTGTCCATACCGTTAGCAAATATATGCAAGCACCGAGGCATCTCCATCTATCTGCAGTCCGCCGCATAATTCGCTACATTCTTGGGACACCTAGTCGTGGCTTATTCTTCCCTTTCGGTTCTTCACTTCAGCTATAAGCCTATTGTGACGCTGACTGGGCCGATTGCCCAGACACTAGGAAATCTACTATCAACTGGCGTGCGCTTCTTGGCGATGCCCTTGTCTCTTGGAAATGCAAGAAGCAAGACCACGTCTCCAAATCATCTACTGAGGCCGAGTACCGAGCCATGTCTGCAGCATGCTCCGAGATCATTTGGCTACGTGGTCTCCTCATAGAGCTCAGTTTCTCTCCCGTTCATCCTACTCCATTCCATGCTGACAACACTAGTGCCATACAAATTGCCGCCAACCCTGTCTATCACGAACGCACCAAGCATATCGAGGTTGACTGTCACTCGATTAGGAAAGTCTATGATCATCAGGTCATCACCCTTCCACATATCTTCACTACTTTGCAGATCGCCGATATCTTCACAAAATCCCTGCCACGTCAGCGCCATCATTTTCTCGTTGGCAAATTGATGCATGTCTCTTTACCAGCATCAATTTGAGGGGGGATGTCAAAGGAAATATCAGCTGAAGATCAGCTTGTAATCATAGAAGATCAGCTTGTATATATGGTAGGTGCTGAAGATTAGCTTGTAATCGCTGAAGATCAGCTTGTAATCGCTGAAGATCAGCTTGTAATCTGTCTATATAATGGGCAATTGTCAATGAAGAAAGGGACTTCTTTCAAAAATTTCAAAAAAATCTGTCAGCCACCTCTTCGTGCCCCTGCCCCCCTCCCCATGACCTCCTTTCTCTGCACACCCCTCCCCACCCTGGCACCTCCTTCCTCTACACACCTCCCCCCCTGCGGTATGACCTCCTTCCTCTGCCTGCCCCTGTCCCCCTCCCCGCGACCTCCTCCGTCACCCCTTTCCTTGCCCGCCTCCACCCCCTTAGTTTGCGATGGCACCACTCACCTTCTCCCTTTACACCCCCCTAGCAGCGCCACCTCCTCTATCTCTCCACCACCCACCATCCCTCCCATCCCTCTCCACCTACCATCCACAGCGCCCCCTCTACAGGCAAAAAAAAAAAAAAGAGAGAGAGAGAGAAGAAGAAGGATTATGAGCTGACCAGTTGAATGACCGATTATAAATAAATTGATTTTGTTAACCTTATCTCATCAACAACTAGGATGTATCCCATTTTTTGATAAAATATATTAAAAGAGTTTAGTACCAACTCCTATTATATTATTATAATATAAATATAATATAATATAATATAATAATAAATTAATATTATGATATATTATAAACATATAATATAATCTATTATAGTATTATTATATTATAAAGTACAATCTAATATAATAATATTTAATTATATTATTATTTTATAACATGTTATATTATAATCTATTATTAGATTAGATTATAATCCATTATTTTATATTATATTATAATTATAAATATATTATATTGTAGTATAATATAATATTATATTATATTATACGATAATAATATCATACCATATAATAATATTTTGATATATAATGTTATATTGTATTATTGTCTACTATACAATATTATGCAATATCTTTTATTGTCACCTTATCATACCAAAAGTATTTTTTATTTTAATTACCAAATAATATGAAAGTTTCAAAGCACTTTATAAATATAGTTACCAAATAGTAAATAGCTTTTTATAAGAATCTTACTTTCAAAAGCTTTACTTCCAAAAATTTCAAAAACTTTACTACCATTGGCAATCTCCAAAAACTTTACTACCATTGGCAATCTCAAATAGGGCCCTGATCATCCGCTCTTCATTTTTCTGAGTGCAACATAAAATTTATCAAAGTTGGACTCATGCTGGTCAGGTCAAATACATTATTATTTCTGCTTATTTTGTACTGTAGTGAACTTTACCATTTGGGATTAATTTAATTAAAAGCTTAAACCTTCACTCTAATTACAAATGACTTGAAGCACTCATATAAATGTGAACAAATAATCATAAAAATAACAAATTAAGAAGGCATTATTAGAGAACACAAATATCCAGTTTATGCGTGTGTTCAAATCTAGGAATATTGCTAAGGGTAGATCATTTAACTGTTAAATAAACATTTTATATTTCAACCATGGGAATTGTGTGGAGTAAAGATTTTATTGAAGTACGTGTGGACTTAGGATACAGTGCAGAACTGATGGGTGAAAGATTTCCAAAGATATTGTTTCAATAAATTCAGTTTATGTAGAAAATCATGCTGTCTAATGCAAGAACAGGGTCCTGTAGGTGGAGTGCCTTTACAGTATGTTATGCAATCACTAAATGCCATTTCACTTTGACAAGCAGCAAAATCAATAGTTTTAAAGTAATGAATGCCATCGGATGTTGGAGGAAAGCCTGTGCAATAGAATCATAAGATTGTCTTTAATTTTTTGGTTAGAATGTTGGCAGCCTATGTACACATCAAGATTAGTTGATCCCATATTGATGACAAGGTTTGTAAGGTGGTTGTATGCTTAAACCATGAAGGAAAGATTTATGAATGAGTAAATTCGGGGAAGCATGGGATTATGCCTATTATGGTCAAAACAGGAATAGACAATTAAGATGCTTTGAATCCACTTTGCTGGTTTCTCTAGAGATTGGTTTCTTCTTTCTTCAATGTATAAGATACAGGTGACTCAATCTTCTTGCCCTGATGTTGAAAGAGGGCCGGTAGTTCAGTCAAATGAGAAAACATCTACTTGCATGGATATGTGGGCCAGATACAACATCAAAAAAGAGAAAGGGAAGAGGTGAAGTAAATACTAAATCTAGATGGAACTAATATGAAGAAATATAGGAAGTTTTGATTGGAGGAGTGTTAAAGTATAGCTGAAAAGTCATTTAGTATTCATAATATTGAGTCTTATTTTGTTTCAATTCTTTAAATTTGCTCATATGTAAAAATGCATGTTAAACAAAGTTGACTTTGGGCCTCTCATTATAGAGTTGGTCTTATATTGCACAATGAAATAACACATGGCTGCACTTTCGCACTTCTCTTTCATTTATGCAATTATAAACAGTGGCTAAGATATAATGGTTTACCTAATCATCAGAGTGATGATTATACACTCATATGCAGTTGTTTTTCTTCACTAAATGTCAGCACTATGGAACCACTTAGGGGAAATGACATTATAAAGCTGAATGTTGATCAATATATCTACCATTTCTTTGTGGTTCTTTAAAAGTAAGTGCACCATTGTCCATTGTTGGGTTGCTTCAGTCATTGATGAATCATGGAACCAACTGTAGTTCAAAGAGAGCAGAAAACTGGGTGGCAGGTTCGGCCTTCAGGTGATATTAGAATGTCCAAAAAGGAAACTATTTTCTATTGGCACAATGGGTTGCTACATATTATGTCCCAACAATTATTATTGATCAATGTTTTGTTTTTTAATGTCTTTCATATTATTTCTTTTGCTTGGCTTCTGGAGTGTATACTGAGATGAATCAAATATTTTTCAGGAGATTCTATTGCATCACGCTCCCCCAATGCATCTAAACCTCCACAATTGTCACCTTTGACAGTTTTAGGTCAGCAATTAACTACGCTCCCATTAAAAAAGATGAGCTTTTTCAGTGACAAGGAGGAGTTTCGGAGCTCTGCAACTGTCCTTGGTTATGTTGCACATGTAAGTTTTCTTTTTCCTTTCTTTTTTTCTTAAAAAATTACTTGACATAGGGCTGGAAGGGGGCCGGGCCGGACCGGACCGGGCCACACCCCTACCCGAGCCCGGCCCTAAAAAATATTTCGGGCTTCAGGCCGGGCTTAGGCCCGAAATTTTTGTTAAGCATCAATCCCGAGCCCGATTGGGTCGGCCTGAATAAAACCTAAATGGCAAAAAAAAAAAAATTTGCTTCGCCAGAGCATGGGGGGCGTGTGGGCACCAGAATGGGGGGAGTGAGATCGGAACCAGAAAGGGGGGCCACGAGGTTGCGTTGGGGGGGGGGGGGGGGGGGGGGGGGGGGGGAGGGGCAGGGGGTTAGCTGGGGCACCGGGGCTGGGGAGGGGGGAGGGAGATCGGAGCCCGAGGGTCACAGGGGGCGGGGTCGTCGGGTGTAGGCGTCGAGGTCGGAGGAAGGAGGTCGGAGGGGGCCACGGGGTTGCACCGGGGGGTCGGGGGTGTTGGGTGCGAGCATCGAGGCCCGGGAATGAAGATAGAAGCCAAGGGGGCAGCGTCATCGGTGTGACCATGCGAGCACTGACCAGGGGAAGAAGATCGGAGTCGGAGGCAACATCGCTGACTCGCCATCGAGTGCCGTTGAGTGGACCAGGCGGTCCACAGTGGACTAGGAAACAAGAGAGAGAATGGAAGAGTTGGGAAGATACTAGACGGGAAGAGAAAAAGAAAGGAGAATCAGACTAGGCTGGGTTCGGGTCGAGCTTAGTCCGGGCTGGTCCAAACTGGGCCGAAGGGGTGCCTGAACCCGGCTCGAAAATCGAATGGGCTCTAATATAAGGCCCGAAGCTCAGCCCGATTTATTTGAAACCCGACCCGATGCTCGATCAGATTTCGGGCCGGCCCGATGGGCCCGGTTCCAGCCTTAAGCTGACATGGCCTGACAACTGAATATGCATTTGTCTTCCGCTCATCTCTTTTAAATATGAATTCAAGTTGCATTAAAGTTCGTGTGATATTGTAAAATTTGCATGTAGCTGTGTAGCAAAACACATCATGCTCAAGAGTTTCACTTGTTAGAGATATCAGGGTACGCAGGTCTTTGGCTTGTATTTTATTTTCTTCCTGGCTTTGCAGGCTGTCTTGCTTATTGCATCTTACCTTGATGTTCCTCTACGATATCCTTTGCACTTGGGAGGCTCGCGTTCATATGTTCATGACTATGCTCCTTCAGTGGAATCTATATCATCAGATTTGTCAGCAAGTCCAATTCTTACAGGCATGAATGTAAAGCCTTCAGAATTTCCCCTCTTTCTGGAAGGCCAAGAGACTACAAGAGCATCATATGCAATATTTTTGTTGAATAAGGTTCATCTTCTATACTTTAGTGTGCTTCTCTCAGTTTAAGGTAGAAGTTGGCATCCATATGCATCTTTATATCTACTTGATCTGACTTTTGAAATCTTTTTTAGTTCGTATCAAAGGTCTAAATCTGAACAAAGAAATGTAGAAGATAATTGCTTTAGATTTTTTTTTTTTCTTTTTTCACTTGAATGAAATGTAATTAAATCTGTGGTCCTCTAGGTAGATCATGTGCCTTGCTGGTCAAACTTATTGTCATTAAAATGTTTATATGCATAAATGTTGAAAGTCAATGTATACCAGAATATCCTTTTTCATGTTCTGAGATTGTCCAATCAGATTCAGAAACTCATACAGGTGCACATGAATTTTGGTTGAGGAAGTATCTCACTGCAGAAAACATTAATGTAGAATAATGCATGCATAATAATGCCAAGAACATTGCTGATACTTTCCAGTCCCTGAAATTTCACTGCAAATCCTGCAAATAATTTTATGTAAAATATGCAGTGGGAGCTTGTATGGACTACCCAACCATAAGGCATCTGATATTTTATATGCATTTGTATTTTACCAATCATATCCTCTTTTCCTTTGGTAGGATTTAGAGCAGCTTTTAAACTACATTGGAGCCGAAAGTTTGGGACCAAGGCATGTATTGGCTAATTTGAAGGAGCTTATGAGGATCATCCAGTCTCAGGAATACGTTGATACGTAATTAACTCCACTTGTATGGAAGTGTTGAAGCAGCAGATTGAAGTAGAATTCATTGGCTTGTATTTCTGCATTGGTGCAAATTTTAGTAGAGCACCTTTGACACAAACCAATTGAATACAATTTTCCAAAAGATCTGTGTACATATTTCATTATTTCAATGTCACATATTGTTTTTTTCCTCCGTCAATGAAAGCAATGTTTCTAATGTCAAATTGCTACCTATAGGTTTGACTAAATCTAGGGAGTCCAAGTATTGGAAGTCAGATGGTTCACTTTGACTGACAGAGATTGCTTTTCATTGCCTATGCATTTGCTTATCTGGATTCCCTGGGATATTTGCTTTTAATTAAAGGATGATAATCAAAAGGCCAATCAGTCGCTCACCTTTCTAACGAAAGAAAAGTTGATATTATAAGTTCTATTTTGTTGCAGAATTATAACACAAAAAAAAAAAAAAAAAAAAAAAAGCTGTTGGTAATACAAGGAAAGATGGTGAGAAATGAAGCATTAGAAAAAGCCAGAAAATACGACAGAGGATATGCTATGACCTGGGTGGAAACTTGCCAGAGGCCAGGTGGAAATCATGAAGAAACCTTTAAATATTTCCAGAAAACAAAGAATGCAGCACTTACTAACCTGGGAGCCATGCACGTGCAAAATCATCAGTAATTTCTGATTGAATGCACTCATATTTGATCGGCAAGCTGGTCTGGATTCAATTCCAACCATGTTGTTCTTGGATTCATTTGCAGCATGGACAAATTATTCAAGCACCAGAACGTGAACGGAGTATGGTTGCATGGATGGTTATCTTGATAGGCATAAATGGTACATTTTAAGGCACAGGAAGTGATGAGAATATGGCGTTTAACGGACAATCATTGTTAGAGTAGCCAAATTTCTAGTTAAATCGACAATATGGTATCAATAACTCGATACAAAATATTCACTACCAAACGAGAAGGGCCAAACAACCCACCGAGAACCAAATATTGTCATTCCTCCCGGTTCAGGGGCGGACCGCACTGATCTTCTAGGAAAAATCAAAAAAATATTAAAATATTAATAAATAATTAAAATTAATTTAAATATTTTTTTTTATAAATATTATTTAAATTATATTTGATGTTGTTTTGTAAAATTAAATTTATTAATAATAAAATCTACTGTAAATTTTTTAACTATCTTCTTATTGATATAAGTGACTAAATATAATCGGTAGAAAAATAGTCTACCATCTTATTGTACAATTTGATTTTTTTGACAATTTTCATTGTTGAAAATGCTCTCTCTATAGTAATAATTGAAACAGTAAAAGTTATAAGTGCTATAGATCAGTAGAGAATGTGTGCGCACCGGCCACGATGGCATCGACGTCGCATCGAGAACCGTTGGTACTGCACGACAAGATGGGACATCCGAGGCTAAAGGCGATGGGGCATGAGTACAATGATATCGGTGGGAGCTCGGGACATGATGGGTGCTCGTCTGTCCATGCCCTCCAAGATATGATCATGTTACATGGTGGGTTCGGTTGCAAGAATGGTGCATGGCTTCACTGCATGCAGCATCCGTCGGTGCGGCAAAACTGACGAAGGTCATCGAGATGGCAGGCATAGGCTTGCCGTCGGTGGTATCCGGCCTTACACATGCACAACTGCCCGATCTCGTCATGAAGTGTTCCTGCCGCTTGCACTGCATAACAAGTCCGGTCATCATTACATCCATCGATACCGCAAATAAGATGGTGCTGGTTGTATGCGGTGACTTCGACCACGACGGATTCTAGAAACGGATATAGATTGAGCGAAAAAAGAAATTCTTTATTTTTTTAAAAAAATATGAAAAATAAAAAAATAATAAAAATAAAAAATAAAATTGAAAGTGATCCAATTTTTCAGTAGAAAAAGTTGATTTATGATATTTATTTTATTTTAATTTTTTTTCCAAGATTCTTTAAATTATATTTAATAGCTTCAATTTAAAAAAAAAAAAGGCACTCTCTCTCTCTCTCTCTCTCTCTCTCTAATTTTATATATAATTTTAATTTATAAAAAAATAAAAAAAAACTAGGTAAGCCAAGGCCCCCTCGGCGGTCCGCCCATGTTGAATCAAAAAAACCCTTACAAACAAAATTGGAGGGGAGAAACTAACATTGATTTACTCAATAGGCTCTAATCGATCAAAACAGCAGCAACCGCGTACGTGGTAACTCAAACCATGTTTTAAATCAACCGATACATTCAAAAACAGACAGAATCTATACATCATGAGGAATAATCCTTGAACCATGGGGCCTCCTCTGGCATGCATCCATCGCTTTAGATTGCATGGCTACGAGCCCAGCTTCTTCACAGTCGTCAATGAACGCCTGAGAAGTACACAATTGGACCTGCAAATATAACATGAGCACAATATTTGATCTTCTATTTGCCTGTTATTTAGTCTCTGATTTTGGAGGGATGATATATATATGATCAACTGAGACTACGGCGGGCTTCAATTTTTTTTTTTTTTTTTTTTTAGCATCCTCGGAGTCATTTGCTTCGTAGTCCACGAGGCCTTAAAGCTGTTAAGAAATGATTCAAAAATCTTGGAGTTGAAGCCTACAATTGAAAGTCCTTTTCTTTTCCCTCTAATTTTCTGTAAAGATACACGAAATATTGCTTGATGGTTACTAGTTAAGCAATTTTTTCTAGCAAGTTGTAAATGGTCTCGCCTCCTATATTTTATTTGGCTTTGTTTTCTGATTAAATCAAGGGTCATTTTTTTTTTAAAAAAAAAAAATTAAGTATATTCCATGGATTTCACATAGAGGCACTAGCCCGCTGTGATCTTTGTGGAACATTAGCAAGCTTCTCTATTGAATTGCTAAGAAACCCATGTTACCGTGCTTGCAGGTGGTGCATACCATAATTATTTTATTTTCTATCTAATTTTAGACCTGTTTTTGTGCTCAAGCTAGAGGTGCAATCAATCCGGCTCAAGTCAAAGTGATCATAGACTTGCTCGCGCATGAACCGAGTTAGGTTATTCGGTTTCAAAATTTATCTCGTTGGACAAATTTTATTATAATTTAGATTAGATTAAAAAAAAGAAATTCAAGATCAACTCGGTTTGTCTTGAATATAAATTGATTCTTTGGAGCTCGACTTCAAATTCTAATTTAATTTTGGTCATAAATAAAAAATATTTTTTAAATAAATATAAAATAATATTATGTTTTAAAATATTAATATAAATATTTCTAAGCTTAAAAATGTTTAAATCTAGTAATTTGTCGCGCGGGCTCGATTCAAAATTTTTTATTGGGATGAGAAAGATGGCGGAGATGCGTCTCTCGTAAAAAGGAAAATAAGAGTGCGTTTATCAAGAAGGCAGGGCCGCTTCTCCGCGGTTCGCGCGCCGTGCAGGCCGGTCTCGCCTCCGCGCGCGCGGCGTTGCGCTCGCTCTCTCTCTCCCTCTCGTTTGTATTTTGTTCCAGTTTCTTCGTTTCGATTCTCCAAACGGAGCAAAAGATGAGAAACTTTGACAGAAGAAAACCAAGATTGATTGTTTTATGTGAACATTTCCTCCTCTATCGTTGATCCATGCGAGTACGCATCTGTTCCCTTTCCTTTCTTTTCTTTTTTTTTTTTGTTTTGTTTTCTTAAAAAAAACTTCCTCCGATTTGTTTGATCATCTGATTGATATAAAAAAAAAAAATCCACTTTCGATGGCGATTTCATAATATGGAAGTAGTTTTCCGCAAATAAGATAAGATTTTGGTTCGTCTTTTGTCCAGGGCCTTGGGGCTTTTTTGAAGATGGTTTTGACGATTCGTCCATGAACATTTACCAAAAGTAGTTGAGGATCTTGCCGTTAGGCTTATAATGAGACCTCTAATATTCATATTTTTTAAATGTGTTTGTATCTGTAAATTTATTTATTTCTTTTGTTAATGATGGTGGTTTTCTATGACAAATGTTTCCTTCATTACGGTCGAACCTTGTAAGGTAATAATAATAAAAAAAAAGACATGAAGAAGAAAAAACGATTAGTTGGGGTTTCCGAAGTGAAGTGCTAGTCATTTTATGTCTTTGTTTGCTCATTCCCTCTCATATTTTATTCTGACTTGATTTAGATTGGCCTTCCAAATGTTTCTTGGATGAATAGAAAGTTTGTTTCTGCTTATAAATGTCATTATAGTATAATATATTTTTCTAGTAGGTCTTTTAGGTGAAATAGCTTTAAGTCCAGCCATTATTACCGCATTTTATTTTCTCACAAACTTCAGCTTAATGCGTTCTTCCTCCTCTTTTCAGGAGAGCTAATCTTGCTACTCTTTTTCCTTTCCAGCACATTAGTAAAGAAGAAATTACAGAGAGAAAACAAGATATGGCATTTGGGGCAAAGGAAATAATTCTATATATCACAAAAACTAGTCACATATTTGTTCATGATCATCCCTTTGCTATTGGCATGGTATTTTTTGTTCTTATGCTGTACAGGTTTTTTCCTTCTCTATTTGCTTTTCTGGTCTCTTCCTCTCCTGTCATTGTCTGCACTGCCCTTCTTCTTGGAATCATTCTCGTTTATGGTGAACCAAATATCCCTGAAGTTGAAGAAGAGGAAGATAGAAAGACTCAGAGATTTAGTCCTCTTAAGGTTGGGGCTGTGGCTAATGTGGAAGGTAGAAGAGAAAATATGGAGATGGTGGGCAGAGAGGATGCTTTGGGTGATCGAAGGGCTAGTGTCGGTAGCAATGCAGTGGCGCAAGATGAGAGATATGGCAGGGGTGACAGTTCCATGGCTGCAAGCTCTTTGGTTGACAAAGACAAGAAAGAGAATCATGGTAAGAAGGTGAGCGAAGATAAGGAAATTTGTGGTAATGGAATTGCTAAGAAGAAAAATTCTTCTTCAGAAAAACTAGCTGCAGGTGGAGCAAAAGTAGGTATCGATATCGGGGTTGCGATCACTTCAAATAAAAAAAAAGCTAGGGATGTTAAGAAGGGAGTTGGCAGGCCTAATTCAGACGTTGGCCTTGATTCATCTCTGGGTTCACCCTGGCTTCATGTCGATCACCATGACGCTTCTTCAGGTTCCGAACCCGACCAATCAGAGAGTTCATCTCCCGATGCCCCTTCCGTGTCCGACATAATGCCAATGCTTGATGAGCTTCACCCACTTTTAGACTCCAAATCTCCTCAGCCTGCTCTCGTATCCAAAGACAACACAGATGATGCTTCTGTAGAGTCCTCGGATGATGATAGCGCAGAAGAAGAAGCTGAAAACCAGGATGATGAAGATGACGAAGAAGGGCAGTTGGAGAAAGATGATGAAACCAAACCTGTGGTAACATGGACAGCAGATGATCAAAAGAATCTTGTAGAACTCAAAAAATCTGAACTTGAAAGGAATCGGAGGTTGGAAAATGTGATTGCAAATCGAAGAGCAAGAAAGTTAATGGAGAAAAATTTGATAGACTTGGATAGCAATGACTTGTTGCCAAGCATAGAGGAGCTGTCACACTTTCAGGTCCAGATTCCATCTGTTTTCGCACCAAGACGGAACCCCTTCGATCTTCCCTATGATGCAGATGCACTTCCCGGCTCAGCTCCTTCTAGATTACTGCCAAGGCAAAACCCTTTCAATCTTCCTTTCGAACAACAAGATGGAACTGGTAGCTCCATGGTGGAGAATCCGAGCCATCAAGAAGTTGTGACAAATCCACAGCGAGATATGTTGTTTAGAAGGCACGAGAGCTTCACTTCGGGAGCATTATTTCTCGGGGATATTACACCAGAGAGGCACACCTCTAGGTTCAAGCCCTATTTTGTTGCAGAGAGGACTGATGCAGGGGAGACAGGATTTTCTGATGATCAGAGAGAATCTATCGAGAAGAGTGACTCGAAGGTGAGTTCTCCGAAATCTGATGCAGCATCTTCGGTTACGGAGCAGGAATCTCACAAAGATCTACCGGAACAAGAATTGCATGAAGAGAGTGATTCCCCTGCTTACCATGATGCCGAACCTAGTGAGCAAGAAAGTCAATCCTCCAGCGAAGCAGATTCGGTGGATATCGACCAGGTACAGAGCGGGATTGATTCAATCGATGATCACGGCATGGTCATGGAAGACACTCGTCAAGCCACCGAAGATTCTAGAAAAGTTGGAGAGGAGACCGATGAAGAATCGAAACAAAATGCCATTGTTTCATATTCCGAGAAAGCTGTAGTAATTGATGAGAAGTATGAGTCAGGCTCCTCCACTTCACTAGAAGGGATCGAGATGATTGCCGAAGCAAGCATTCATCAACAAGCAGCTAGCCCGGAGCAAACATTTACTGCAGATGATATTCACGGTGATAGTCATGTTGCAGAAGAACCTGTTTATGATTCTAGTCCATCAGCAATTGAAAAAACCCAATCTAATGTTTCGGTACTTGATGAAGCTCTATTCAGTGCCGGTGAGGGCAAGCTTCATTCCACTTCTGAACCACCAACAACCGTAAATTCCCTCTAGTATTGTCTTCTTCATCCAAACTTTTGTATCATGCAGGTAAAGAAGGTTCCTATTCCCGTAACTCTTCGATACCTGACATGCAAGCAGATGTTTCATCAGTGAGTTCACCTCCAAGGACATCTCAGAAGAATGCTTCCTTTGGAGAAAGAACAAGAGAAGAGCATGCATCAGCTGGCGAAATGTTTTGGATTGCATCGAGTTTAGCTTCCGTCGAGGAGAATGAATCAAGATCCAGGGAGATATCCGAGATCAGGGAGCGTGATGTTATTGGAGATGAATTATCTGGAGTCCGTGATGATCCGGGTCATCCAACTGTCCCAATATTGCCGAAGGCATCGAGTGAGCGCCGGTTGCGTCGCTCGAGTTTGTCTTCGCGCCGCTCGAGTTTGTCTACGCGTCGCTCGAGTTTATCTTCGCGCCGCTCGAGTTTGTCTTCGGTGGAGAGTGAATCAAGTGAAGGTACCATAAATTAATTCAGAACTGCTATATTTTAATTCATGTCTTGTTAGATGTCCATGCAAAGAGTCGTTTATAAAATTTATCCAAGGCCTGTTCATCTACTTTTTTCGCATTGTAAACTTTTTTAAAGAGTTTGATCGATCCTTCAGTTTGTTGGAAATGAGGGATCTTCCTTCGATAGGACAATGGAACTTATTTTCCTCTAGTTTTAAGCTCGACACTCGAATAGATACATTCGCTTGCTCATTGTCGTCCAAAATTCCAGTATATGCTGTTACCTTTTAATCATCAGCATGTCATTCGGTCCCGTCAATCTCATTCGTAATTTGACAAGTACTGCTGTACTTGAGCACAAGATAACAGGGTCTGTGCAATATGGACCCTGTAAATTGCCCCAACGTTTCACTCCATGCGTCATATGTAGATGGTGAAGTAGGCTTGACATACCTGAAGATCAAGACCTGATCGCGGTGCAACCCCTTCTTCCACCAGATCCGGGACCTCCTCACCTCCTTTGCCTGCGCCGTCTTCCACGCCTTCCACAAGCCGCCCAGCATTGTCGAAGCATATTCAGTCCCAAACATCATCAAAGCTCTGATGGTCCTTGCAGTGCCCATCACTTGGTTGAGATCAACCACGCCTTCCTCTCCTCCTACTCTGCTGGCATGTACCGGGTCCAGTTTCACCACCTCCTTGCCTCTGGAATGCTCGGTGCCATGACCTCCACTAGTGCGCTCCACCATCATATCAGCAATCAGATCAACCTTCATGGCCTCGCCACCAATGGAATGCTCGCTGCAGCATACTCGGTGCTGCCTCTGGGATGGGGGAAGAAGAGGCTCTGCTGGAAGGGTGGTGCTAGGGTCAGGGTTTCCATTGCATGGTGAAAGAAGTGTTACATTCCTTCTTTTCTCCTTTTCATGTTCTGTTAGCCAGGCGAGCATGTATCCATGTTAGAGCTAATGTAAAGTGAGCCTAGAAATTCTAGGGGCGCCAATTGTGATCCATGGGCATAGTTTTTGACCTAAATCGGGTACCTAGATCTATTTTAAAAAGCAAGCAATGAGAACTTTTGTTTAGCCAGAGTTCTATGTTATAATTTGTATAACATTATGACAGGCACTGTGATGGATATTATTTAGTCATCATTCAATTATAACTATTGTTGGTTGATATTTTCCCAGTTCATCAGTTCAGAACCTTAGTATTTTTTTCTGAAAATTCAAAATTTATATTGAAAAGTACTTGTTCAGTTTGAATCTTTCTCCCTGTTCTTTTCAATTATGATGACTCCAAATGGCTGTATAATAAATGTTATCATGTTCACAGAAAGTTGAATTGAAGGTTTGATTGGCAAATTGTGGCTGTTGTTTCTACTATAACAGAGACAAACATTTCCCGTGGGACATGATATTTGGAAGTCATCTGCTCATTGAAACCTTAATTGAGGAATCCCACCTTACAAATGTCCATCTTTTTGAAATTATCTGTATGATTTTTTTTTTTTTTTTTTTTTAAAAAAAAAGAGGTTCAAGAATTCATCTCCTTGTTAGATGGGCTGTTAACTTCACTGCTTCTTCCGCCTTTCTTTTAAATTATTCAGCCAGTGTTCATTTCTTGATTAACCAAACTGAATATTTTATAATGATCATTGCATATTAGGATGCAAGTGACCATCCTGTTTACATGAGTTTGATTGTTTATTTTCCTATTTAAAAAAGATTGCATCTCTACCTTTCCTTTTTGTAATATATCTTTAGTATGTGATCTCATTTTCCAACTTGTCCTTTACATGGTTTATAAATTCATAAACAGTCTCAAAATATTTCCACTGGATCAGTTCCTATTTGATGCAGAAACTTGGATGACCTGTCCCCCATGCGGACATTCTTCTTTCTAAGTGTGGCTCCTGATTGTTTCCTTGACCATGTTATGAAATTTCAGACCATCGAGAATTGTCAATGTTAGTCTTTGCAAATAGGCTATGGTTGATACAGCCATAAATTTTGTTTTGTGTCCTCTCATTGGCCTGGTAGACCTACAGATTGTTCCCTTTTCAACCCTAGTTATAATATAGTGACCATCTTCATCGATCACTTGGTCATATTCTTTCACTCTTTCTTATTTCTGAACAGAACTTGGAAAGGCTTGGCTCTGACATGCATCTAACAAATCTGTACTCTAATTGGCTTGATGAGGAAAATGAGAGACCTCCAGCAGTTTGAGCTTTCTATGAGAGTGATGAAAGGATCACTCTTACCAATTGTTAGCTAAATGAGCTGAGCTGTTCAGTCTCAGCTCATTACATGCAAGGGATAATTGAGCTCTAGTTGAGCTTGATAACAGCTATTCAAGTTTTGGCTCTTTCATTAAAAGATAAGTGTTGGCTGGGCCAGCTCGCACCCTCGTGGCGTGTCCAGTGTAGGGTCTGGGCCCACTGGGTGTGGGTGCCATCGGTAAGTCGGGTCTGGTGCCACGTCGACCTCCCTTGGTTGGTGCTGCGGTGCTCGTCTCCAGCGAGCCGACTTGAGGGTGAGTACCCTGGGTTGCTCTTGCGGGGGTCGGTGGAGGGGTCGACTCGAGTGCCCGGTTGCTGCGCTGGTTTAAGAGAGATAAACCTGCCTCTTATAATAGGGACGTTCCTTTTGTAAGAATGGTTAGGGGCATCGATCCAACAATTGGTATCAGAGCCGGAGGTCTCGAGTTCGAGTCTCCGCAGGGGAAAAAACTCGGTCGTTTCGCTGGGGGGGGGATTGTTGGCTGGGCCAGCTCGCACCCTCGTGGCGTGTCCAGTGTAGGGTCTGGGCCCACTGGGTGTGGGTGCCATCGGTAAGTCGGGTCTGGTGCCACGTCGACCTCCCTTGGTTGGTGCTGCGGTGCTCGTCTCCAGCGAGCCGACTTGAGGGTGAGTACCCTGGGTTGCTCTTGCGGGGGTCGGTGGAGGGGTCGACTCGAGTGCCCGGTTGCTGCGCTGGTTTAAGAGAGATAAACCTGCCTCTTATAATAGGGACGTTCCTTTTGTAAGAATGGTTAGGGGCATCGATCCAACAATAAGGGTTGTATCTTTCACGCAAAAGAAGGATTTACCTTCTTTCGCACGAATCTACCATTGGATCATGCAATAGTCACTTCGAGACCTGTGAAGCTGGCTGAATGAAGGATTCGGGCTTGCTTTTCGACCTGTGTAGAGCGCTATCCAATGGTTAATATCATGAAAGAATATCAATCATTCTTTTGCACGAAAGATACAACCCAAACCCTTTGTTAAAAGAACTAGCTTCGAGCTTGTTAGCAAGCTGTGGCTGAGATTTTAGTCCTATTTTTGCGGGGATAGGAGTTCAGACTCAGCTTTTTTATGAGCTGAGTTTTCAGTTATGCTTGAACCTTCCTCATCGAGGAGCTCAAGCTATTGATGAACAACTTCACTCATTGGGCACTCTAGAGGTTCAACAACATGACAGGAACATGGTTAAGTATATTTTCCAGAGTTTGATCACTGATGAGATCCTTGTTCCATGTGATCTTGTTTGAGATAATGTGATCAAAACCACCAAAAGTTCACTACCCTAACAAAAAGCCTGCTAAATTGGGTCATTTAACCTTACCTTCATATCAGATTGGCCATATTGTTCTATGCTACATTTAGAACATGGCCTGTCAAAGTAAGGGAGTTCCAACTTCCAAGGTGGTCCATTGAACTTCTCAAAGGATACTGATATCACTCCAGCATCCTCTCTGAAATATTAACCCAAGAATAAGGTCTATCTATCTACATTCCAAAGATAAAGAATAAGGTCTATCTATCTACATTCCAAAGATATAAATTGATGAATTTAATGAAGGAGAAATCAAACAGTACTACTGTGCAACCAAGTTGATTCTCTTCCAAGGCTTTTAACAACAACTTTGTCCACCATCTGCCTGATGAGCGCTAATGGAGTTTGACCCATCTATGGTTCTTTTTGAGTCCCATCAGAATTTTTTGGGATTTATTACTTAAACTGACCTAATGCTATTGTTATCTACTTTTATTCTAAACCGTGGGATTTGATTAAGAAGGTGTGGAGAATGCCTATACGAGGGGACACGAGGTACTGGATGACTTGAAGGTTGGAGTTGGCTAGGCGCAGACTCCTTCAATGGAATTGTCTTGAGATTGGTGACATCTTCAAGCATATCAAGGGGGTGGAGGTGGAGTTTGTTGACTTGTTAATGAAAGAGGACCAGGAGGAGGATTTCGAGGAGCCTGACTTGAGAGAACTTCATCACAAGTTCTTTACACATCATTCCTTACTGAGGTAGCAGAAGACACTACAGAGACAAAAATCAAGAGTTCGGTGGATCAAGAAGGGCCACCGAAACATCAAATTCTTTCACCATTCTACCATGATCCGGAAGTTTGCTAATCACATCAGGCAATTGAGGGAGAGCGATGATCAAGTGGTAATGAACAGTGATCAGGTTAGGAGGTAGATCTTTCAGTTCTTTAGATCATGTTGGACCATGCCCCTGGGCAAGATGCTCCCCTCCAAGGCTTCCAAGTAGTGACTTGCATCTCTAACTAGGAGAATATAGCCCTGTCTCGCTCGATATCTGTTGCAGAGGTGCGCGAGACCCTTTAGTCTCTTGGAGAAGACAAGGCTCCTGAGCCGGATGGCTTCTCCCCTCTTTTTTTATCGATACTGGCCTATCATTGGGAGGGGGAGGTGGTTGACGCAGTGCAGATGGTTTTTGAGTCCCATGGCCTTCTGGTGGAGTGAAAGAAAATATTGATAACTCTCATTCCAAAAAAACTAATATATCTATCCCATATCATTTCAGATTGATAAGTCTATGTACTACCCTCAACAAGGTGTGTGCGGGGATTTTGGTTAGACGATTAAAGCTAATTTTGCCTTGGTTGATTAGTCCTGAGTAGGGGATCTTTGTTAGTGGCTATTGCATCACTGACAACATCATCCTTGCCCTGGAATTCATGCATGACCTTCAGCGTATCCCTATCCGGTGAAGTTTTATGGCAATCAAACTTGACATGGAGCAGGCTTATGACCGGATGAGTTGGCATTTCTTGTGATGAACTTTCAGGATTTCGGATTCTAGGATAGATGGATTGGTGGATCATGACTTGTATGGAGATCCCAAGCTTTGCTATTTTGATCAATGGCACCCCAACGGAGTACTTTCAATTCTCAGTCAGGCTTTGCCAAGGTTGTCCTCTCTTTTTACCTATTCATTTTGTGCGCTGATGCTCTGTTCCGTGCTTTGAGAGCTGTGACTTAAGGATCAAAGTTGGAGCCTTACTGACTTGCCTCCAGAGCTCAACCGCTTTCGCACCTCCTTTTTGGAGATGATTGCTTGCTCATCAGTTGAACCTAGCTCCAGAACACTAGATGCTTTGCCATCATTGTCGAGGCATATTGTGCACCATGCTTTTGGCTAGCTGGTCAACCTGTAGAAGTCTATGATGATCTTCAGTCCTAAGATGAAGACCTAGACGAGGCAAGCAATCTAGGACAAGTTAGGGATCTCAAAGCAGACTAGGACCTTGACCTACTTAGGAGTCCCTATGATGGGGAGGAGACTTTGCTAAGCCAAGTACAGTCCCATGGAGCAGTGAGTTTGGGATCGCCTTGAGAGCTGGTAAGTTAATGTCCTATCCATGATCGGTAGGACTACTCTCATCAAATCAATTCTGAGCCATATCCTTGTCTATCCCATATCACTAATATATCTATGTACTAATATATCTATCCCATATATCTATCCCATATCACTTCAGATTGATAAGTCTATGTACTACCGTCTACAAGGTGTGTGCGGGCAAAAAACTAATATATCTATCCCATATCACTTCAGATTGATAAGTCTGTGTACTACCCTCTACAAGGTGTGTGCGGGGATTTTGGTTAGATGATTAAAGCTAATTTTGCCTTGGTTGATTAGTCCTGAGTAGGGGATCTTTGTTAGTGGCCATTGCATCACTAACAACATCATCCTTGCCCTGGAATTCATGCATGACCTTCAGCATATCCCTGTCCGGTGAAGTTTCATGACAATTAAACTTGACATGGAGCAGGCTTATGACTGGATGAGTTGGCATTTCTTGTGATGAACTTTCAGGATTTCGGATTCTAGGATAGATGGATTGGTGGATCATGACTTGTATGGAGATCTCAAGCTTTGCTATTCTGATCAATGGCACCCCAACGGAGTACTTTCAATTCTCAGTCAGGCTTTGCCAAGGTTGTCCTCTCTTCTTACCTGTTCAGTTTGTGCACGGATACTCTGTTCCGTGCTTTGAGAGCTATGACTTAGAGATCAAAGTTGGAGCCTTACTGACCTGCCTCCAGAGCTCAACCGCTTTCGCACCTCCTTTTTGGAGATGATTGCTTGCTCATCAGTCGAACCTAGCTTCAGAACACTAGATGCTTTGCCATCATTGTCGAGGCATATTGTGCACCATGCTTTTGGCTAGTTGGTCAACCTGTAGAAGTCTACGATGATCTTCAGTCATAAGATGAAGACCTAGACGAGGCAAGCAATCTAGGACAAGTTAGGGATCTCAAAGCAGACTAGGACCTTGACCTACTTAGGAGTCCCTATGATGGGGAGGAGACTTTGCTAAGCCAAGTACAGGTCCATGGAGCAGTGAGTTTGGGATCACCTTGAGAGCTGGTAAGTTAATGTCCTATCCATGATCGGTAGGACTACTCTCATCAGATCAATTCTGAGCCATATCCTTGTCTATCTTTTGGTGAATACGATTGTGCCCAGATCCTACCTCAGGGGGTTGAAGTAACTTTTTTGAAACCTTCTATGGGGCTCAAGGCACAATGGTCACGGGATTCATCTAGTATCCTGGAAGATGGTCTGCCAGCTTGTGAGGAATGGGGGTCTCGAGATTCAGTCACTTATTGTCAGGAAGGAGGCCTTGATTGCCAAACATGCTGTGAGATACCTTCTCTAACCTGATTGCTTGTGGAGCACAGTAATGAGGCCTCGGTAGGGGGTGTGGAGTTAGGGATCCCAGGTTCCGACAGCTCGTAGTTGCTCCTTCATCTGAAAGGAGATTTATGCCCACGGTTCCACAGTTTTGGATCATATTAGATGGTTGATTGGGGATGGGACTTCGGTTGATGTGAACCAAGATGCCTGAATCTCCAGCTAACTACTCTCCTGATGGTTGACCTATATCAGTATGGAGATGGATGACCATCTATGGGTCTGCAACTTAATGACTGCTGATAGTAGGGTTGGAGAGCTTAGGATATCACTCGTCTTTTTGGGAACCAGTTTGCTAATCAGATTCTCACCATCCCGATTTTCTTTCATTGGAGCCAAGACTTGAGGATGTGGGGCCAATCGTGCTGCCCTAAGGCTCCATCAAGGGCCCTTTTTGAGATGTGCATGACTTCACCGGAAAGCAAGATCGAGTCCACTTGGATATGGAGAGTGGCCATTAATTCTAAGATGAAGCTTTTTTTTGGAAGGTTATTTGGGACCGACTTCCAATGCATGCATTACTCAAGGACAGGGGTATGAAATTGCTGGCTTCTTGCTTGGTATGTGGATGGATGATGAGTCGTTTGAGCATGCCCTCTTATGCTGTCCAAGGACAAGGTTGATCTAGAGGGTGACGGGATGTCAAAACTAGGGAGAGAGTAGCGGCTCTTGGTTAGATACCTTCCTGGAGGCCGTTTGTTCGAAGTTCAGTTGTGACGGATGGTACAATGGCATACATTGCCTATCAAATTTACCTATTTAGGAATAGCCTGGTATTTGATGTCGAGATTGTACCTGCACACTGGGTGTTGAAAAAAGCTACTTGCTAAGAGTATGGTTGTTTCGACGTTGCTAGCATATCCCTATATGGTCTGGATTCCTAGGACTTCCATGTTGCCATGGTAGCAATCCAGAGGGTTTTTTCATTTCCTAGAATTCCCCTCCTCCAAGATTTGTCAAGATAAATTTTGATAATAGTGTTAGTGCTGCTACAAATGGTACCGGGTATGTCATTCAAGATCTGGATGGTAGACCAGTGGTGGTGGGAGGGCTCTAGGCTTTTCAAGTCTTCCATCTCAAAAGCTAAACTTAGAGCTACCTGGACATGCCTTATTTATGCTAGATAAGAGCTTTGTGCAAACAAGATCTTCATTGAGGGAGATTCTGCTATCGTCATCGGCTAGATCCAGGATGAGATAAACCAGCTGGAGGCTCATCCGCTCCTTCACAACATCAGAGATTCATCTGAGCTTTCGCCGCAATAATCATTCATTATGTATTCCGTAAGGCAAATAGTGTAGTTGACCATGTTGCATTATTTGTGGCTGATTATATTGGAGACTGATCCTAGCATCACGGTAATGCTCGTTTGCTGGATTCACATAAGCTTTTATTTTTTGACTTTATAGACTGTTTTCACATCATAGCGTGTTACCACCCGCTTATAAAAAAATTAAAATAAATAAATAAATAAAAAGAATGTCCTGAATCCTTTTACAGAGATCACTATCTCATTAACATGCTCCAAATTGCCATGATTGTTCTGGTCTAAAGATTCTAAACTACCACATTGGAGCCTTAGAATGGGCTCATGGTGCGAGCTAAGACAACGGCAGCTATACTAATGCAACACAAAATAAAGGAAAAGTCTTTGTGCACCGCGTGCGGTGCAGTAAATCCAATGTGGCCCGCATCGTATTTTTTTATTGGTCCAAATGTATCCACTGTAGCATGATGGGATAGGAGCTGAGAGTGACTAGCATTAATTACCATTCAGCTTTTATTTGAAATTTTCGTCCAGACCAAAATACCCTTCCCTCCATCTCTTGAACTAGGGTGTCATAGGTTTTGAACTAAGGTATCATAGCTTTTGAACTAGGATGTCGTAATACTGTTTCAGGTTTTAATTTATATTTTCTGCATGGTTGTCATTTTTGAACTAGGGTGTCGTAGGTTTTGAACTAGGATGTCGTAGGTTTTGAACTAGAATGTCGTAATACTGTTTCAGGTCATTTTTGAACTAAGATGTTGTAGGTTTTGAATTAGGATGTCGTAGATTTTGAACTATGATGTCGTAGTACTATTTCAGGTCATTTTTGAACTAGGATATCGTAGGTTTTGAACTAGGATGTCGTAGGTTTTGAACTATGATGTCGTAGGTTTTGAACTAGGATGTTGTAATACTATTTCAGGTCATTTTTTGAACTAGGATGTCGTAGGTTTTGAACTGGAATGTCGTAGCTTTTGAACTAGGATGTTATAAGGGTATTTTGGTCTAGATGAAAATTTTAAATAAAAGCTGAACAGTAATTAATGCTAGTCATCTCAGCTCCTGTCCTGTCATGCCACAGCGAATATATTTGGACCAATAGGAGCATGCGGTGCGGGCCATGCTGGATTTGCTGCATCGCACGCGGTGCACAAAGAATTACTCCAAAATAAATAAAGAAGCCAACTTGGGCTTCTTTTTTTTTTTGGCAAGTACAACTGAAAGCTTTCAAATTTAAAAAATTTTCAACTGGCTGTCGTTCCTTAAAAAAGAGGAATTTTCCTTCGTCCAGTTAGTGTGGGTTATATGGAGAGGAAGAAGAAATTAAACGGTTAAGCATTTATTTGTTTTTCGAGTGCACATACTCTTCTAAACTGTGGAATTTTTGCAGCGATATTTCAAAAAAAAAAATGCTCAATTGTGGGGATCTTGGGAGCATAATCTATCAAAGGAGTGTTGGAAAAAGTGAATAGAATTTTTTTATTCCTAAACTACCCTTTGGGATGGGAAACTATCCTGTGGAAAGGGAAACTATCATGTGGGATGGAAACTATCTTGTGGGATGGGAACTTTTAGTCCTACATAGAAAGATTGGAAAAAGAGAAGGTTCTTTATAACAAAACCTTTATCCAAGCTCTTGCTTTCAGGCTCACTATAGGTGGAGAGCTTGAGGGTGATGCGTAGCATCACTTGCAATGGACGACAAGTGTGCAATGGGCGACAAGGGTGCGATGGGCGACAAGTGTGCAATGGGCGCTTTGTAGGTGCACTTTGCACTTCGCACGTACGCATCATCATGAGTAGCTTGAGGAGCCTTTAAATTTTTCCTGATCAAACAGATTAGACGGTTAAGATTGATTGGTAACACATCAGGGATGTAGAGAGGAGTGAGTCGACTCGAGTGGTTCAAGTTGGCTCGAATCCACAGAACGGTATCATGCGGTCTGGACGAGTCGACTCGAGGAAATCAAGCCGACTCGACCATGGCGCTCTCTGCAACAAGGAACCGACTCGAGAAATTTGAGCCGACTCGGATGACGGGATTTCAGAATCGTGAAACAACGGATCACGCATCCGGAGACGTAATCACGCGTCCGTTCACGGATCAATGTCTCTTATGAGATCAGGGATGCCATCGGATCATAAAATGATGCAATGAGAAATGCGCTGATCGCGTGATATAGAGATCACAGTACGAATCAGCATATCATGGCATCCGATCGTGATTAAAGAAATGTATCGATTGCGTAAAGGCATATCTCACTACGAAACGACATCGAAAACTCCCTCCAATGAAATCAGAAGGTTGCTTCCAAGGGGCACCTTAAGGCTATAAATAGGTCCCCATTCCTCATTAATTTCATTCCATTCAATCTATTTTTTCCTTCATTCTCTTAGGCATTTGCATACTCTGAATAACAGAGTATAGCTATAGTGCATCGTAAGTCTCTTTGGCATTTGCATACTCTAAAAATAGAGTATAGCTATAGTGCATAAAAAGAGAGAAAAGTATTCATGGTTCGAGTTTCTGGTGAATTGTAGTGCTGCTTTCACCAGAAGAAGACCGTTGTATCCTGGAAAACAATCGTCGTAAAACCGTAAGCACCATTGTAGGACGAAATTGTCTTAAGGACATAGAGTGTAACTCTAGACTCGGTCTTGTCAATTAGGTAGCCATTGTTCATATACATCTACTACCAACAATCTTAAGACAATTTCCGTACTGAAGTGCTGCTCAAGTGATGGCAACAATGGCTGCACCAGTTCAAGCCGAGAAGTCGGAGAAGTTTGCCGGCACCGACTTCAAGAGATGGGACAGAAGATGATGTTCTACCTGACAACTCTGAATCTAGTAAGAGTTTTCAATGAAGATCCACCAGTCCTAAAGGAAGGAGAGAACGACAAGCAAATTATCACTGCTATCGATGCATGGAAGCATTCAGACTTCTTATGCAAAAACTACATCCTTAATGGATTATAGAATACTCTGTACAATGTATAAAGTAGTATAAGCACAGCAAAAAAGCTGTGGGCATCCTTGGACAAGAAGTACAAAATCGAGGATGCAGGCCATAAGAAATTTATGGTCGGCAAGTTGCTTGACTACAAGATGGTAGATTACAAGACCGTCTTGGAGCAAGTTCAAGAACTGCAAATCATACTGTATGAGATACATGCAAAAAGGATGTCTCTGAGTGAGTCACTCCAGGTAGCCGCTATAATTGAGAAGCTACCTCTATCATGGAAAGACTTCAAAAACTACCTGAAGCATAAGCAGAAGGAGATGTGACTTGAAGATATGATTGTCCGCCTGAGGATCGAGGAAGATAATAAGAGACATGATAAGAAGATAGGAAGACATCTTGCTGAGACTAAGGCCAACCTCATGGAAGGAAAGGTTAACTAGAAGAAACACAAGTTTCCTGGAGAAGGCTACAAACAGAAGAAAGACAATCCTAAGAAGTTCAAAGGAAAGTGCTTCATTTGTGATAAAATAGGCCACAAATCCAAGGATTGTCGTTTCAAGGAAAAAGAAAAGAAGGAAGTCAATACTACTGAAGATACCCTATCCCATAAAGTGTCGGGATGATGTTGTTAGCAGTTGTGTTTGAAGCAAACATGGTTGATAAACCAAATGAATGGTGTGTTGATACTGGAGCTACTCGACATGTCTGCTCTGATAAGAGTATGTTCTCATCATATACTCTTATCAGAGATAGAAATTTGCTAATGGGTAACTCCGCTACATCGAAGATAGAAGGAATTGGCCACATTATTCTAAAGATGACATCTGGTAAAGAACTTCTACTGAACGATGTATTGCATGTTTCTGACATTCGTAAGAACTTGGTATCAGGCTCTCTCCTAAGCACACATGGATTTAGGATGGTGTTTGAGTCTGATAAATTTGTACTTACTAAAGGAGGGATCTTTCTGGGTAGAGATTACTTGAATAATGGATTATTCAAGATGAATGTAATGACTGTACATCGCAACCTTGAAAAGAATAAAGATGTTTCTTCTGTTTACATGATTGACTCCTCTTATTTATGGCATGATAGATTAGGTCATGTGAATTTTAATTCATTACGGAAATTAATGAATTTAGAATTGTTACCTAATCATGAAATCGATCCACATTGCAAATATGAGATATGTGTTGAAGCTAAACTAGTCAAAACACTATTTCATTCAGTATAAAGAAATACTGAACCTCTAGATCTGATCCACAGTGATCTATGTGACTTGAAGTCAGTACAATCTAGAGGAGATAAAAAGTATTTTATAACATTTATTGATGATTCAACAAGATACTGTTATGTGTATCTACTAAAGTCTAAAAATGGGGCTTTAGATATGTTTAAATGTTATAAGAATGAGGTTAAAAATCAGCTTGGTAAAAAGATCAAGACTATAAGGAGTGATAGAGGTGGTGAATACGATGCACCGTTTAATGACTTTTGTCAAGAACATGATATTATTCATCAAACTACAGCTCCTTATTCATCTCAATCTAATGGAATTACTGAACGCAAAAATCGTACATTGACAGAAATGATGAATACCATGTTGATAAATTATGGTATACCACAGAATTTATGGGGAGAAGCAATTCTCTTGGCTAATCATATTCTTAACAAAATACCTCTTAAGAAGAAGGACATCACTCCATATGAGTTGTGGAAAGGAAAAAAGCTTCTTATAATTATCTAAAAGTGTGGGGGTGTCTAGCTAGAGTAGCTATTCCAGATCCCAAAAAGGTCAAAATAGGACCTAAAATGGTTGATTATATTTTCATTGGTTATGCACAAAACAGTAGTGCATATCGCTTTCTTGTATATAAATCAGATATATCTGATATACAGAAAAATATAATTATGGAATCAAGAAATGCATCATTTTTTGAAGAGATATTTCCTTATAAAGGGATATCTGGTACAAGTTCAAATAAAAGAACTTATAATAATATGGCAAGTAGTAGTCATCAGGAAAAATATCCTGAAGATGAACCTAGACGTAGTAAGAGATCTAAAGTTACAAAATCTTTTGGTCATGACTATATTACGTACATAATAAAAAATATACCTCAGACATTCAAAGAGGCAATGTCTATACCAGAAGCACCATTTTGGAAAGAAGCTATTATAGTGAAATTGAGTTCATCATGCATAATCATACCTGGAAATTAGTAGATTTACCATTAAGTATGAAGCCTTTGGGATATAAATGGATTTTCAAGAAGAAGTTAAAGGCTGATGGATCAATTGATAAGTATAAAGCCAAGTTAGTAGCTAAAGGCTTTAAACAAAAGGAAGGTCTAGACTTTTTTGATACTTATTCACCTGTAACAAGGATAACATCCATAAGAATATTAATCGCTATTGCGGCCATTAACAATCTTGAAATACATCAAATGGATGTTAAAACAGCTTTCCTTAATGATGAATTTATATGGATTAAAACAAGTACCTAAATAATGGCATATAAAATTTGACAATGTCATGTTGTCCAATGAATTCAAAATCAATAAATGTGATAAATGTGTATATGCCAAAACCATACCTACAGGGTATGTGTTAGTCGCTTATACGTGGATGATTTGTTAATCATATGAAATGATACTGATATGATTAAACAAACAAAAAAAAATTGATCAAACATTTTGATATGAAAGATATGGATATCGCAGACGTTATACTAGGGATTAAAATCATTAGAACGTCTGATGGAATAATATTATCTCAATCTCATTATATTGTAAAAATATTAGATAAATTCAATGAGTATGATACCAGCCCGCTTAGAACACCTGTAGATGTTAATCTACATCTTGCTAAGCATACTGGACAACCCATATTATAATTGGAATATTTACGTATAATTGGCAGTTTAATGTATGTCATGAATTGCACCCGTCCTGACATAGCATATACTGTCAATAAGTTAAACAGATTTACTAGTAATCTAGGTCCAAATCATTGGATAGCACTAGTAAGGGTATTACGTTATCTACGATATACAATAATTTCTGGATTACATTATATAACATATCCAGCTGTACTAGAAGGATATAGTGATGCTAACTAGATATCTTCTTCAGAAGATACTAAATCCACTAGTGGATATGTGTTCACCTTAGGAGGAGGTGCAGTATCATGGAAATCCTCAAAACAAACTTATATAGCTCGGTCCACTATGGAATCAGAGTTTATAGCTTTAGATAAAGCTGGAGAAGAAGCAGAATGGCTTCAAAATTTTTTGGAGGATATTCCATGTTGGACAAAATCTGTGTCTGCAATATGTATCCATTGTGATAATCAATCAACTATTCGTAGAGCACAGAATAAAATGTATAATAGTAAGTCTAGATATATACGTCGCAGACATAATACCATTAAGCAATTACTTGAAAATGGAATAATCTCTATTGACTACATTCAGTCAAAGAAAAATCTTGCGGATCCATTGACAAAAGGTTTACCGAGAGATCAAGTAAATTGTTTATCGAGGGGAATGGGTTTAAAGCCTATAACAAAGTAATCTTCATAGTGGATACCCAACCTAGTTGACTTGAGATCCCAAGATCTAGGTTCAAAAGGGATAACTAAATTATGAAGATGTCAACGAAGCACTAAGGATGTAAAATCCTACTCATTCCTATGATAATCAGTGCTACTTGCTAAAGGTACTAGGATAAGCATAGCTTTTAATGATTCTTATGACATGAATATCATGTGGGGTATAGCAGGATACTTTTAATAAGAATCACCTATGTGAGTGTGAACTGGGCCGATTCTATGAGAATTTTAAAAGCTTTAATTCTCTAAAACACTCATGAGACCAGGAGTTGTTCAGGACCAAAATGAACACAATCAGGAGAACCAAAAGAAATGCTCGAAAAGAAGTTGTGTGATTGTTATTGTATTAATTTACATCAAATGCTAAAAGTTCAAGACATCACGTTTACTTTTAGCAAGTAAACTCGATAACAAAATACTAAGAAAGGTTCAAAGCCACAAGCTACCTATCATGATACAACTTTATTCCACTTCTCTCTTTTAAGTGTCTGCATATTCATTTGTATTTAAAACTCTATGTTTGTGGGGGATCGCCTTTACTGATCTTTGATCTTAGTCCAAAATTCTATTCATGTAGGGGATTGTTGGAAAAAGTGAATATAAATTTTTTATTCCTAAACTACCTTTTGGGATGGGAAACTATCATGTGGAAAGGGAAACTATCATGTATGATGGAATCTATCCTTTGGGATGGGAACTTTTAGTCTCATATGGAAAGATTGGAAAAAGAGAAGGCTCTTTATAAGAAAACCTTTATCCAAGTTCTTGCTTTCAGGCTCACCATAAGTGGAGAGCTTAAGGGTGATGCGTAGCATCACCAGCACGCGCAGCACGTGTGCGACGGGCGATAAGGGCGCAATGGATGCTTTGTAGATGCACTTTGCACTTCGCATGTATGCATCGTCGCGAGAAGCTTGAGGAGCCTTTAAAGGACTCGAGGGAATCGAGCCGACTCGACCAAGGCGCTCTTTGTAATAAGGAGCCGACTCGAGAAATTCGAGCCGACTCGGATGACGGGATTTCAGAATCGTGAAACAACAGATCACGCATCCGGAGATATAATCACGCATCCATTCACGGATCAACGTCTCTTCTGAGATCAAGGGTGCCATCGGATCGTGAAACGATGCATTGAAAAGCATGCTGATCGCGTGATCTAGAGATCAGGTACGAATCAACGTATCATGACATTCGATCGTGATTGAAGAAATGTATCGATCGTGTAAAGGCATATCTCACTACGAAACGATATCGAAAACTCTCTCCGATGAAATCAGGTTGCTTCCAAGGGACACCTTAAGGCTATAAATAGGTCCCCATTCCTCATTCATTTCATTCCATTCAATCCAGTTTTTCCTTCCTTCTCTTAGGCATTTGCATACTCTGAATAACAGAGTATAGCTCTAGTGCATCATAAGTCTCTTAGGCATTTGTATACTCTGAAAACAGAGTATAGCTATAGTGCATAAAAAGAGAGAAAAGCATTCCTAGTTCGAATTTCTAGTGAATTGTAGTGCTGCTTTCACCAAAAGAAGACTGTTGTATCCTGGGAGACAATCGTCGTAAAACCGTAAGCACCATTGCGGGACGAAATTGTCTTAAGAACATAGAGTGTAACTCTAGACTCAGTTTTGTCAATTAGGTAGCCATTGTTCATATACATTTACTACCAACAAGGAGCACTCCCCGGATTAGTGTGGAATGGAATGATGGTTGGCTATCAACGGCTTGTTGGTGTCTTTTGAAAGAAAGGAACTTGTTGCCGATCCCGCCGCCGCGCCTGTGGCTTCGGAACCGCCGATCCGACTAGACCGTCTCGTCCCTGGGGCCTCTTGGTTGGACCGAACCTGCAAGGCAAGGTCAGAAACCCTGGCCGGGGATTCCGGCGAGGGAGCTCCGACGGTCAAGTTAGTAGACGGCGAGAGGGAATAGATTCTCTGGGACGGGCCCCCGAAGGAGTCCCAGACTCAGAGAACGTGCTAGCAAGAAAGGTGTCAGAAAGACCAGAAACCCGGCTGGGTTCCTTTGCCGAGCTCACGCCAAGGGGCCCCCTCTCGGGACCTTGGATCTTGCTCTTGAAGCAGAGTCTCCAGCCTTTGTTTCTTGCTTGCTCACTTACCTTATCGTCTATTCTCTCCTTCCTTTTATCTCCTCCTGTTGCCCCCTCATTTTCCGCTCCTGGGAGGCTCCTTTGTTGCTTTCATCTCCTCCCCTCCGCCCCTTTCTCTTTCCCCTTCTGGATCAGAGGGCCGGGCGGCTTTCCGGCCTCGTTTGCCGAGCCCAACGGGGAAAGAGTAGGGGAGGGGGGCGCTGGTCAGACTGCCGACCAGACCTTGGGTCGAGCATGAGTGCTCTCCTTCCTAGGTGCCGACGCTGTCCGTTATCGGGTCCTGTTTTGTCAGGGCCTCGTCTCTCGACTGCGAAATATGTCGGGCCGACGTAAGTGATGTTTCGCATGTCGTCGCCGTCCGTACGGGGCGCCTTTCTCGGGGTGCGGCGCGCACGGCTCGAGGGGCAACCTCGGAGCCCGCCCCTCCATTCTTCGGGACCTTCTCTGTACAGGCTGGCCTGCGTCGGCCAAGGTGGACCCCTCCCGGGTGGACACCTGGCGGAGCAGCAGAAGGATGCTCGGCTTCGGCCGAGGTGGTCCCGTCTCCGAGCACCACCTGGCGAAGGAGCGAAGGGGCCCGACTCGACCTCGGCCGAGGTGGGACCGTCTCAGGGTGCCACCTGGCGAGGGAGCAGGGGAGCCGCCGACCTCGGCCGAGGTGGACCCCTCCTGGGTGGACACCTGGCGGAGCGGCAGAAGGACGCTCGGCTTCGGCTGAGGTGGTCCCATCTCCGGGCGCCACCTGGCGAAGGAGCGAAGGGGCCCGGCTCGACCTCGGTCAAGGTGGGACCGTCTCAGGGTGCCACCTGGCGAGGGAGCGAGGGAGCCGCCGGCTTCGACCGAGGTGGACCCCTCCCGGGTGGACACCTGGCGGAGCGGCAGGAGGGCCCGGGCCGAGCTCGACCTCGGCCGAGGTGGACCCCTCCTGGGTGGACACCTGGCGGAGCAGCAGGAGGGTCCGAGCCGAACTCGACTTCGGCCGGGGTGGAGCCGCAACTGACTTGGCCAAAAAAAACTCCACGTGGCTCGAATCACGCCCAACAAAATCTGAGACAAGCCATGTCATCGTTACGGCCGTAACAGTTGCCCCCCAACCCACCGTTCCGTTAGGGCATCATGGAACGGGACATGGGGATTAAATACGGAGATGACGTGGGGAGGCGAAGATCTTGCATCATAATTGCCACGATCCTCGTCGCCGTTCCTCGGTGCGCCCAAAGCCCTATAGGAGGCTGCCACGCGTCGCTCACTCGTCCGCAATTAATGCGTCGCTTCGAAACAGAGGCCGTTTCCCTGCTAACGAGGCGTCGTTGTCGGGCGTGCGTCCACGCGGCAATCACCCGATGGCCCGGAGCGGAATGATGGGTACGGCTACTGTCGATTGAGTTTGAAAAGGAGGGGACTTTCCGGAACGAGGCCCTTTTCCTTGCTCCGTCGGCGGTTTGCTGCAGGCTATCTCCCACTCCCCCGTGTTGCACAATGCATTTCGGTGAGTGCCTCCGTTCTCTTCTTCGCTCCGCCCCTTTTCTCCAGTGTCCCTTCCTTGCTACTTTCTTTGCCATGGCGCGCCGTCGCCATGTTTCTTCTAACCCAGACGAGGTCGATTCGTCCCGGCTGAGGACTCCATCGTCTTCCTCCTCGGAAGAGGAAGTGATCCCGGAGGAGACCCGCAGGCGACTCCAGCCTGGGGGTATCACCATAGGCATCCCCAGGGGTGTCAGGTCTCCTCCCGTCGTGTCTGCACTCCCTACTTCTTCTTTTCCTCCTCCGACCCTTCCTTCTGTCTGTCCCTCCGGTCATATTTCCACGATGACCGAAGGTGACCTTTCCTTGCTCCGGGAGGTCTACGGCATCCCGGGGTCAATCCGTCGGTAGGAGGGCCCGGGCCGAGCTCGACCTCGACCGAGGTGGACCCCTCCTAGGTGGACACCTGGCGGAGCGGCAGGAGGGTCCGAGCCGAACTCGACTTCGACCAGGGTGGAGCCGCAACTGACTTGGCCGAAAAAAACTTCACGTGGCTCGAATCACGCCCAACGAAATCTGAGACACGCCACGTCATCGTTACGGCCGTAACAGAACCAGTGGAGGGTAGCTATGATGGGATTTATCCTTCCTTTTTCCTTTTGGTTCATCAAAAAAAAAAAAAGAAAGAAAGGAACCAACACCTATGCTGCCCTAATTCGAGGCAAGATGCCCCTCCTCCTTATTGCTGAACCCTTCCATGAGGCTCTTACTGGGTTGCAAGCTTCCTCGATAAATTGGAATCAAAACGAAGTCTGGAGAGTTGAGTTGGTGGTTGGCTGCTGAAAAATACATCGGAAAGTTTTTTTTTTTTTTTTTTTTCTGAAAGGAAATTACACCGTCAAGATGGTAGTCTAGCTGGTTGAGATATTGTCTCACAACTAACAGATCACAGGATGTCAGGTTGACGTACTCATCCTTGGATGAAGAAAGGCTACGAAAATCCAGCGCGTACTCATCTTTGGATGAGGAAAGGCTACGAAAATCCAGCGCCTTAGAATCAAACATTTTTCGATGAGATGGGGACCTGCGAGGATAGCTATGCCAGATTTATCCTCCTATTCCTTTTCTGTATAAAAAAAAATATTGAAAGGTTATCCAAAACTAATATAAAGGTGCCCATTGTTTTCCTGCTCGCATGGATCTACACCGCTCTACCGTACTTCCTCTTTCCCCTTTTTTTTGTGGAGGCTTCAGCCATGCAATTTTGTCTACTTCTCCTTCTCTCCTAGAGGATTTCTCGTCAATCTACGTATCGTGGACCAGATTGTACTGACCACTTTCTAGCTAGGAGGAGTCCTTTCCTTCCCCTTGTATTGAAAAAAAATTAAAAAAATATAAAAAAATATGGAATCAAAGTTATATGAATTTAAAAAGTAGCTAGTTTTTTCTTTCCTTAAAAAAAGAAGAAGGAGAAGAAGAAGAAGGAAAAAAAAGAAAAAAAAAAAAAAAGACTACTAGGTTGATTATCGGAACTTTAGGTTTATGTATTACAAAATCATCTTTTTTCTATTGAATTTTAATGGCTATGATGAATAAAAAGGTTTAGCACAAATCACTCTAACAGCAAACCATGTCAGAAAACTTTTTGAATTATTGATAATAATTGAAAATCATTCATAGCTTTTCGTGGGTTGAATGATTCATAATTATGTTCAAATAATCCAACTTCCAATAGAAATATTACCATCACCAATAATTACTTAAATTATTTATAGACCATTCATTGACATTATTGATACCAGTCCTAAGAATAGTATTCAAGAGAACATGATAATTAATTATTGATTTGATCACCCATTTAGAAAATAAGCTCAAGTTATGAATTGAATTAATTCCGATGAAATTGTACGGTTCAACATGTTAAAAAATGAACATATTCCAAAAATACATTTGATAGACAAGCAATATTAATAGCTTTGCTTGCGTATTTGATTCGTGGGAATGATGGCTACGATAACATGAATTGTTGCCATAACTTTGGAGCTTGATGGTTATAATTAAAATTATTTAAGAAATATTCGATAATTAATGTTATTTGTTGTCGTTGCTTCTCATGTGCTAATGATTTTTTTCATACACTTCTATGTGTATTTTTCATTATATTTCAAATGTATATCAACAGGATTTATCCTGAACTATATCCATACTCTAATTTATTTTTCCACTCTTTTTTTTTTTTTGGGAGAGGCTACTTAATCCTCATTGACCAAGGGTAAGATTAAGCTTGCCATCTACCCAATTTGCATATTAAACTTGACATATGCCCTGAAAATGATTCAAAAATATCTAGACAGACTGTCCAGGAATAGAGGTCAGACAATGTTATCAAAAAAAAATCTAAAGTGTGGCAAGATGGTGATGAAAAAAGTTGACTGGACTTCGGGCGGAGTACATTTTTTTTTTTTTTTGAGAGAAATTTTGCCATCGTCGTCGCCTAGATTCAAGAGACCTTGAGGTCCCCCTTTACATGTTCTCTTGCGGGATATTATAGTAATCCTTCATGACTATTTCAATACTGTTATTAGGCATGTATATCGGGAAGCAAACTTGATGATAGACTGGGTTGCTTCCTATGTTGCCCACCATACGGACAAAATTTTATGAACCTCTTCGGGAGATGCCCCGAGGGCTTTACATGACTAGACCTGTCAAAATGAGCTGGCCCGGCCCGGCCCTAACCCATAAGGGCCGGGCCGGGTTAAGCCCACTTGCAAAAATGGGTCGAGAAAACCTGGCCTGGCTCGGCCCTATATGGGCCGTGGGCTAGGACCGGGCTAGCCCATTACCAGTTCTCCCAGACTCCCAGAGTTCCGGTTCTCCTCTTCGGCCGTGGATTGGGGTTCTCATTGCCCAGTTCTCCCGGAATGCCGAACGGTGACCGGTGGGAGCTGGGAAGCCGGGGAAGGTTCAAGAAAAGCAAAACAAAATCACCCAAAAAGATTCAAGCATTGAAAAAGAGAGAGAGAAATAAAAAGAAGAAATAACCGATGGCGATGGTACCAACAGAAATCGGGTCAGACCTGGCGATGGAGAGGGTCTAGGGGGTGACGAGCTGCTCCTCCGTGGCCCGATCCTCGCTGTAGATGTCCTCCACGCCGCCAACAGTGGACTTGGGATCCTTATCAAGCACCGACGGTCCATCCCCTCTGATCTTCTTCAGCATGCTCTCCATCGCCACTCCTCGTACCTTCCCGTCTCCTCCTCTTCTGCAACACCACACCACCGCCATTGCCGCTGCTGAGCTTCTCTGCGAGCGATACAAGCGGTGTCACTCGTCGCAACATTGCATAGTCTGCACCATCGGGTTACTGGTTAGAGTCTAGGGGCTTAGGGCCTTCCCTTTTTTTTTAAAAAAAAAAATGACCAATGGGCTGATCCGGCCCTAACCCAGTTCAACCCGTGGGCTACAAGGGTTAGGCCAAAAAGCTCAGTTACATAAATATGCTACTTTTTTTCAGCCGGACCTGGTCCATTTATAGGGTTAAATGGACTGGTCCATGGACTCAGCCCATTTTAACAGGTCTATACGTGGCCTTCTTCTTTTTGATTTTCTGGATTGTATTCATCCTCGCATTGTTCCCTGAATACACCGTTACAGAAAAAAAATTGACCAGAGAGAATATGCTATCCAATTAAATGTATATGGAAAAAGCTTCAGATTCTCATCTCCCATACTTTTCCCTTTGGAAGACTCAAGCAGTGCAGGTTGGGGCTGGCAGCAAAAGAGAAAAGTGATTAAAAGTCACCGTACTCTTATCTAAATTTGTTATGGAAAACACTAGATGGAGTCATGCAAAAATACATGGCCTAGCTTTGTCCAAACATCCCATTCAAAAATAAAAATAAAAATAAAAATAAAAAATAAAACTTTGTTCAAACATCAATTTCTATTTCCATGTCCCCTGGCATCAAATCTTGAAAGCCGACCACTATAGTAGTGGATCAAGACATCCTACAATTTGCCGACCATCATATATAATGATTTAGGACAAGAAAATCTATATTTCTTTATCTTTGAAAAAAAAAAAAAAAAAAAACCTGCATCATACTCAATAAATGGAGCTAACTGTCAAGACGGTAGCCTAAATGATTGAAATCTTGCCTTACAACCAATAGATCATGGGTTCGAGGAATGACTCTGCGGAAGACTCGATTAAATTTAGGGTTATCCTCTGAGGTCCATGACAGTTGGATGAGTAAGAAGCCAGGATCCTTCTTTCCCGTTCTGATAAGCTAGCATCTTGGTGGTGTCGGGTTAACATACTCACCCTTGGATGGGGAAAGGCCCTATCCTTAGATAAAAAAAGGCTGTGAAATCTAGTACATTGAATTAAACATTTTTCGACAGAATGGGGACATGCAAGGATAGCTATACCGGATTTATCCGCCTATCCCTTTTCTATACCAATAATAATAATAATAATAAATGGAGCTAATGAGATTGTAGTGTTTCTATGTCTTGGTCAAGTTGAAGGTGATTGTTCTGTTGACTCCATTATTGATTTTGATGATAAGCAAAATGGTTAAGTATAAGTTGAGTACTAATGATTTCTTTGAAGTGTGTTTTTGTTGAAAAAGGTCTTCACAATTTTGAAGAAGCTTGTTTGTTTGAAAAAACCAAGTTTGGATGAAAAGGATTGCTCAAAGAGGACTTGGAAATTCAATATTTGCTTGATTGGATGAATGAGTTAAGTAGAAATTTGTTTCAGCTCAAGTTCAGACTTTTCTGTGAAGAATTCAGTGAAGTGTCGACTCAAAGTTCGACACATGATACCAAGTATCAACACATGGAAGTGAAGTGTCGACTCAGGCCGGTACACAAGAATGTTTTAGTTGGCACGGTTGGAGTGTCAACACATGAACCTGAAATGTCGACTCAAAGTATCGACACATGGATCAACACATCGCCTGAGATTTTTAAACCACAGAACTTGCTGAAATTGAAAAACTGCTGAAGTGTCGACACATGAAAGCAAGGTGTCGACTCAAAGTGTCGACTCAACTAAGTGTCGACACATCTGAGATTTCCAGAGAATCAGATTGAAGATATTTGAATTGGATGTCGACTCAAGAAGTTCAAGTGTCAACAGCAAGTGTCGACTCAAAGCTTGAAGTGTTGACACATGGAGTTCTGGAAACAGTAACAGCTAGTTTTTCAAATACAGAACTCGCCCATTTTGCCCTCCAACGACTAGTTTTTCAAGTCTAACGGCTAGAAATGAGATTTGAGGCCTTGGAGAAGTATATATATATGCTCATAATCAAATCAAATGAACAATGATTGAATATTATTGAAGAGAATAAGAAAAGAGCATTCAAGTGAGAACTTTAACTCCTATTCATTGAAGTTTCAACTACTCTCAAGTAAAAGCAAGCCTTCAAGCATTCAAGAGCCAATAAGAGCATTGAAGATCATCCATTCTTGAGCATTCAAGAGGCTTTAACAAGTTCAAAGCATATCTACATCAAGTATCAAAGAGATACCCGCTTTGTTTTAGAAAGTTTATTTTGTTCTTTACTTCAAATCTTTATTTGTTGTAAGGGTTCTTGGTTAGCCTATTGTAAAACCAAGGGAGGTTATTGGTGAGTCTTTAAAAACCAATTAGGTTGGTGGTTAGCCCGCAAAACCACTTAGGTTCTTGGTTAGCCCAGAAAACCAAGGAATGTTATTGGTTAGCCTTTGAAACCAATTAGGTTCTTGGTTAGCCCATAAAACCAAGTGAGGTTTTGACTTGTTGGCCTTGTAAAACAAGTTGGGTTTCTGATTAGTGAGCCGCAAAACTAATCAACTGTACTCAGGTGTGATTATAGTGAATTCCCAAGAAAATCTTGGGGAGTGGATGTAGGTGCATTGGATAGCACCGAACCATTATATCTCTTGATCTTTGTGGTTGATTGATCTCTCTTCTTGCTTTTTATTTATTGCTCTTTATTTTTGCTGCACTTTTATTTCAGAGCATTACAATTGAATTCTTAGTACATTGCTTATTTATTTATTGAATTGGATTGTATTGCATTGTTTCAAGTAAAGTCATTTTAATTTTTAGAGACCCAATTCATCCCTCCTCTTGGATTGCTTATTGGGCAACAAGTTCCAAAGATCTAGGATCAAATATTCAGGAATTAGGTCTTTGGTGTTTTTGATTTTGAGGGGCTACTTTTAGTCATATACTATGTTGGCTTTTCCAAAGGAAAAACAAAAAAAGTAAGGAAAACTAGTCAAATTATCATATCCATGTTTGGTTGGAGGCACATCCATCATCATATAGATTTGTTTCAATATTGTTTGCTCTAACCGCCAGCACCACCATGATTCTTTTATACGTATTCTAATTGCTGAGAGAGTAATTTAATCTTAGCAAACAACTATGAATTACCAACCTCATCCCATTTATTTAATTGAGTTGATATGAGCCCTAAAGTTGGGCATTGGTTCCATTCTAAGGTCAAGTTTTCTTAGAAGGATAACATGCCAAATCCTTTCATTAATTATATCCAGGCCTTGTTTGGTACTTGATTAATCCCATGGACCACATTTAAGACAATCTCCTAAAGTTGGATCATTCATGGACTTACGTTTGTTCGAAGTTCTATATTTTGCACTTTAAGTATGCTATATTAATAAATTTACTAATTTCTAGTTTTTCTTCCCTCCTAATCTTTCTTAGGATGCCATTTTTTTTCTAGGACAATATCATCTATATTGTATGCGTTTTATGTTGATAGGCTCTTATCACATCCCAAAATCAAATCATTAGAACAACATGGGCTAGATCAAATTCTCCTAAACCTACTTTAAGAATAATGTAATCACTGTATCTTGTCATCACCTCATCCCCATTCTTATTCCATGTACTACATTTCCTTGGGTAGTATTTAGATACCCAAATTTTATTCTTAGAATAGGAATACGAGTTCTCGGAGAATAGCTGTTCATCCTTGTTATCCTGGATTTCTGTATGGTTGCAAATATGATATTTTCCCTTTATTCCAGTATAATTAATACAGTATTATTTCAACTAGTATTTGGTTGATATAAGAATAAGCCTCTATTGCATGGTCCACCATCCCTTCTTAACTATTTTGTTAAATAATGCTGAATACCCCTGAAATAATATAACCTAGATTACCAATTTATGGTTCACTATGGAATTAATATTCTAGAATTAGGGAGCGTTGATCAGAATTACTAAAATAGGATAGCTCATTACCTTTTTTATCTATTTAAAAGAATAAGAATAAGATAGATAAGCTCTTATTCCATCCAGAATTATCAAACCAAATACTACCTTAACGAAGATATATTGGTGGAGCTATGCTCTTTTTATCTCTGAGAAGAGAGAGAGAGAGAGAGAGAGGGCTGGCTAGTCTTTTCTCCAACTTCCAATATAGAATTAAAGAGTTGTTGTTAGTTTCTCAAACTAAACCTATAGAATGGTTAATAACCTGTTTCAAACCAGCTCAAGACATGTCTTTAATCAAAATTGGTGAACTAGGTCTGATTATTTGGACTAGCATATCAAATGCATTGATGACATAAAGCAAGACCATAGCTAGTTCAAAGGAAAATGGTGCGTGAACTATAAATAATATGTTGCCGTCAAGATCGTCGTGGCCCATAATTCTGGTACGTCGGATCTATCTCACCGGGTGCTCGGCCGCCGACTTCGTTAATCAACTCCCTCCATCGGGCGGACCTGCAAAACAGGAGAGACCTGGACCGGGGATTCTGGCAAGGACACTCCGACGATCAAGTCAGTGGGACGATCGAGGAGAACAAAGGACCTCTGAGGTAGAGAGCTTGGAGAACTCTCTGCTCCCAGAGGGTGATCAAAATGAAGGATAGATGGAAGATCATTTAGGACTCAAGAGGGTCTGTCATTTCTTACCCCCTTTACCTCTTCCTGCTGGCCTTATGTAGACAAGCGACTCTTGGTGTCTAGGGAGGTGTGTTCTTCTTGGCATAGGTTTGTGAGGCTTCTACTGGCCTAAGGAGTTTAGATGGGTTGGTGAACCTCCTTCTTCTGGGTGGTTCAGGAGGTTGGTGAAGAAGCACAGTGTCTTGGATGGGGCACTCCTTCCTGATTGGTGTAAACTGTCACCTGGGGGCTTTAATATAGCCTTCCTTGTAGGAGGCGTACTAGCGACGGTGATTTTACATATCGGGTCGCCATCGTACCTGCACTCTGAGAAACATACCTGAAATGATGTTAAATGGATCATGATACATGGATTGAGATGTTGCAGGTGAAGGCCCTTCATGCGCACGGTTCAAGATGCACAGCGCGAGGCTCGTCTGCATGCAATCCTAGGTGCACGGGTAGCAGTCTCCTGGGCATGTGGATCGAGGTGCGCCATCTCTTCACGCGTAGAGCGGGGCACGCAGAACCTGCTGGAGCGGAGCACTGGGCACCCCCAGCAGACGTAGGGCGAACTGAACTGGAGTGGAACTGGGGCGACCCGTGCCACACCTCTGCGGGTGTGGCTAAACCAGGGAACTCGGCTTCGGAGCCGCAAGCGGGTCTTCGTGCGGGCAGAGCCGAAGCGGAATGACCATGTGGGCGGAGCTGAAGAAGACGGAGCCAGACCGGGCATGGGAGATTCGGACCGGGCGCGGGATCGCCAGACCGGGCACGGGCAGGAGCAGGACCCACCTATCCGTGCATCGGACTGGGGCAAAGCGGATGGAGGCACGCTACACGGAGCGGACTTGGGGCATCGGATCGCTGAACTGGAGCAGGTCCCTCGCCGGACTGGGCCAGACCGGGGGCGAGGGAGCGTCGGACTGGGAGCCGCCGGAGCTGAGGTGGACTGGGCGTTGGCGGCCTCCCATTACGGACCTGGGCATTGGAGCTGGCGGAGCCGAAGTGGACCGGCGCGGGCAAACCAGATGGAGCCAGGCTGGAGTCGGGTGCGCCGTAGGAGAAGGCGGAGCCGGAGTCGTCCAGACGTCCAGACTGGGCTCGGAGGCAAGGTGGAGTGGTGCGTGGTCACGCCCTGGCACGGGCGTGACCTTGGCGCGGGCGGCCGGAGATGCGGGTGGACTGGGCGAGGTCATGCCAGACTGGGCGGAGACGAGGTGGAGGCTTTCTGCGCCGTTGCCGAGGTGGGCGCACGGGCCTGCTGGCATGGGTTCGCACCGGATCGGATGGAGACGAGGCGGAGGTCTTCTACGCCGTTGCCGAGGTGGGTGCGCGGATCTGCTGGCGCGGGTTCGCGCTGGACCGAATGGAGATGAGGCGGAGGCTTCCTGCGCCGTTGCCGATCTGGAGCTGGGTGGAGGGCGCTACATGGAGCAGAGCTGGGGCACAGGACCGCCGGATCGGAGCGTGCATCCGGCCGGACCGGGCCGGACCGGGCGCCGGCGTGCTGCAGGCGCAAGTCTCTCATGCTGCGGGCATGCCGGGGGCACGATCTTGGCATGCCGCGGGCCTCTCGTGCCACGGACGAGAGCCTGGCAGATCCGAGGTCAGACCTGGACCCCACGCGAGAGAAGGGTGCCATGCAGGACTGGATCGCGCTGGCAGAAGAGCTGGACCGCGGACACCGTGGGTGGAAGACCTAGACCATCATGGGCTAAGGTGCCGAGGTGAACTGGACTGCCACGAGGCTGGACGTTGCGCATGACCGAAGAGAGTTCGAGGTGGAGCCGAGGTGGAGGAAGATGTTGCCGAGGTGAATTGGACTGCCACGAGGCCGGACCTCGTGCATGACTGAAGTGAGGCCAAGGTGGAGCCGAGGTGGTGGAAGACGTTGCCGAGGTGAACTGGACTGCCACGAGGCTAGACCTCGTGCACGACCGAAGTGAGGCCGAGGTGGAGGAAGACGTTGCCGAGGTGAACTGGACTGCCACGAGGCTGGACCTCGTGCATGACCGAAATGAGGCCAAGGTGGAGCTGAGGTGGAGGAAGACGTTGCCGAGGTGAACTAGACTGCCACGAGGCTGGACCTCGCGCACGATCGAAGTAAGGCCGAGGTGGAGAAGTACGTGGCCGCGCCAGCCACCAAGGAGGATGCGTGTTAGGGCCGAATGGATTTGTTTACTATTGTAACAGATGCCCCCACTCCTTGAGTCCAAAATGTCTTCATTTTGGATAAAGGGAGCACTATCATCCACTCGGCCCTGCGCCTTAGCGGGCTCTGTACTGGTTGCAAGAGGTTAGTTTAAATGAAACTGAACTTATCGGAGGTTAGCCATTGGCCTTTGAAGGCCTAGATAAAGGCATCAAGTCTGGTTGTCCTCTTCATGAACAGGGAGTGGCCTGCCAAACAAAGTAGAAGGTGTTGTTTTTGAAACTTACTTGCCTGTAGGTACTTTGATCTAAGGTTGGTTGTGTTATGATGGTGCCAGTACTTCCCTTTGACCAGATAGAAGGTTGTGCCATGGAGGAAGAGGTTGGTGAGGTGCACAACTTAGGTGCGCGCATACATGACTGGCTGAAGAAGCCCAAGGAGCGAGAGATAGAAATCTACTCCGACCAGATGCTCGATGTCGGGGGAGCAATGCTCGACCTCGGGAGAGCCATCCTGGTGGAGGAACCCAAAGAGCAGGAGTTCGACTCAAGCCAGATGCTCTACCTCGGGGGAGCAACGCTCGACCTTGGGGGAGCCAACCTGGTGGAGGAATCCAAAGAGCAAGAGTTCGACTCAGGCTAGATACTCGACCTCGAGGGAGCAATGCTCGACCTCGAGGGAGCAATGCTCGACCTCGGGGGAGCCATCCTATCGGAGGAACTCAAGGGATAACATGCGGCCTGAAGTCCGGGCCTTCATGCTGGAACTGGGTTCTGAGGCATCTTTCAGACTGAAGTTCGGGATCTCGTGGGGGAACTGGATTCCGTGCCACCTTCCAAATTGAAGTCCGGGATCACGTGGGAGAACTGTGTTCTGTGCCACCTTCCAGACTGAAGTTCGGAATCATGTGGGGGAATTGGATTCTGTGCCACCTTCCAGACTGAAGTTCGAGATCACGTGGGGGAACTGGGTTCCGCACTACCTTCCAGACTGAAGTCCGGGATTTTGTATCGAAACTGGATTTTATTATGCCGAAACTGGGTTCCGGGCTTTCATCCAGACTGGACTCCGAGATTTTATACCGGAACTGGGTTCCGTTGTGCCAGAACTGGGTTCCGGGCTTTCATCCGGATTGAACTCCGGGATTTTATACCGGAACTGGGTTCCGTTGTGCCGGAACTGGGTTCTGGGCTTTCATCCGGACTGGACTCCAGGATTTTGTACCGGAACTGGATTCCGTTGTGCCGGAATTGGGTTTCGGGCTTTCATCTGGACTGGACTCTGGGATTTTATATCGGAACTTGGTTCCGTTATGCCAGAACTGGGTTCCGGGCTTTCATCCGGACTGGACTCCGGGATTTTATACCGGAACTGGGTTTCGTTGTGCCGGAACTGGGTTCCCTTGTGCCGGAACTGGGTTCCCTTATGCCGGAACTGGGTTCCGTTGTGCCGGAACTGGGTTCTGGGCTTCCTTCGTCAGACTCGGAGTCGAACGGGCGAGCTCCTGTAATGATGAAGAGCAAAATTTGCACTGAAAGGGAACTTTAATTATTAAGGAGGGATTCTTACATCCTTCATGAGGTGGTAGAGCCGCTGGTTCGCCATGCTAGGAGGCGAGCCATAGACAGTTGGGCCTCCGGAGCTTCCCGTGGTGGTTAGCCTTGCGCATCCCAATGGCCGAGAATGTTTAATGATGTTGGTGACGATGGTGTTGCGGAAGGCCCTTTCCATGGTATGGAGGACAAAATCCCACTCCACAGTCTCGCATGATGTGCGTGAAGTGACTATGCCTTCACTGCTTCTTCCTTTCGGGAATCATGCTTCGTTCATTGCTTTCCCCAGCCATAGTGGGGGTTAGTTTTCTTCATCTTCAATAAGAGTTTGACCTCAGCAGGGAGCTCGGTCTCATCAAAGAGCTTGACTTTGGTGAGGAGCTCGGCTCCACTAGGGAGCTTGGCTTTAGCTCTGTTTTATTGAAAAGCTTGATTGACTCTTGGCTTGAATGCAGAGCTTCAGCAGCTTCTTGGCTTTGGCGCGGGACCTCTGGTATTTCCCGTCTTGAGGCATTGGAGAGCTTGAGGGAGCTTTTCCTGTAGAACTAAAACACATTTTTTCATTGTGTAAATGTAGCAAAGGAGTTACCTGTTGAGCTCTGGTCATATGAATAGATAAAAGTATGTTTCTTCCTTGAGCGGGTCTAGATCAACTTGCCGGCCATCCTCTCAAGAGAGAACGGGATTCTTTTGCACGGAAGAATAGAACTCGGTTGCATGGGGGAGCAAGGCTCCGTTGCGTGGGAGGATGGGCCTCCGTTGCATGAAAGAAACGACTCCATCGCATGGGAGGAAGCTCCATTGCACTAGGAAGATGACTCCACTGCATGGGAGGAAGCTCCGTTGCATGAGGGAGATGATTCCGTTGAATGGGAGAAATGAGATCTTGTTGCATGGGAGAGAGCTCCGTTGCATGGGAGGAATGAGATCCTTAGGAGAGAATAAGACTCTTCTTCATGGGAGGACAAGGCTCTATTGCATGGAGGAGGAGGCTCTGTTGCTTGGGAGCATGGAACCCCTTTGCGTAGGAGCATGGAACCCCTTTGCATGGAAGCTTGAGGCTCCGTTGATGACGTCATAGGAGGTCTTCCTGCAGAACTAAAACATAGTTTCTTGCATTTCAAAGATAGCGGAGGGAGGAGTTACCTTAAGAAAAAATAGAACTCCTCTGCATAAGAGAATATACCTCCGTATGGGGGAAGAGGACTCCGTTGTACGGAAGTGGGGGTCCGTTGCATGGAAGTATGAAACTCCTGTTGCATGGGAGGATATGAGACTCCCGTTGCATGGAGAACATGACTTCATCGCATGGAAGGAATGAGGCTCCCGTTGCATAGAGGAGATGGAGATCCTGTTCCTTAGGAGCAGAAGGACTCCCTTGCAAGGAAGGAAGAGGCTCTGTTGCATGGAGGAGAAAGCTCCGTTGCATGGGAGCATGAGGCTCCGTTGCCTGGGAGCTTGAGGCTCCATTGATGATGATGTAGGAGCTCTTCCTGCAGAACCGAAACATAGTTTTTTACGCTGCAAGGATAACGTAAAAAGGGGTTACCTTGGGAAAGGATATGACTCCTCTGCATGGGAGAACAAAGCTCCATTGCATGGAGGAGGGGGAGCTCTGTTGCATGGGAGCTGAGGACTCCGTTGAATGGGAGAATAGATCTCCGTCGCATGGTGGAGGAGGAGGACCGTTGCATGGGAGCATGGGACTCCACTGCATGGGAGGAAGAAGCTTCCGTTGCATGGGAGGAGAAGACCTTGTTGCATGGGAGGAAGCTTCCGTTGCATGGGAGAACGAGGCTCTGTTACATGGGAGAGAGCCCGTTGCATGGATTTCTTCCTTCTTCATGATGGTCAGACCCTTCCTCCCTTTCTTCTTTTTCTCTTCTTCTCTCTCTCTCTTTTTTTTTTTAGTGGGGCTCCTGGAAGGTGACACAGCCGGGAGGTGGCTCCATCTTCGGCTTGCTACCGGATGCCCTGTCAAGGGTGGCGATGCACCTTCACAGCTCAAGATTTTTTGATCGAGGCCACTCCTTGGGACCTCGAGAGAGAGGGAGAAGTTCTCGTGCCCCAATCCCCGTGCCCCCGGTCTGCCCCCCGGGACTAAGGATAAAGGTGGAAACGACTATCCCACTCTGTTGAGGAGCATGGATCTACCCCCCTTCCTGGTGCACCAATCTGTTGTCGCCAAGATCGTCGTGGCCTGTAGCTCCGGTGCGTCAGATCTATCCCGCCGGGTGCTCGGCCGCCGGCTTCGTGAATCGACTCCCTTCGTCGGGCGAACCTGCAAAATAGGGGAGACCTAGGCCAGGAATTCTGGCAAGGACACTCCGATGATCAAATCAGTGGGATGATCGAGGGGAATAGAGGACCTCTGAGGTAAAGAGCTTAGGGAACTCTCTGCTCCTAGAGGGTGATCAAAATGAAGGATAAATGGAAGATCATTTAGGACTCAAGAGGGTCCGTCATTTCTTACCCCCCTTACCTCTTCCTGCTGGCCTTATGTAGACGAGTGACTTTTGGTGTCCACGGAGGCGCGTTCTTCTTGGCATAGGCCTGTGAGACTTCTGCTGGCCTAAGGAGTTTAGATGGGTTGGTGAACCTCCTTCTTCTGGGTGGTTCAGGAGGTTGGTGAAGAAGCACAGTGCCTTGGATGGGGTACTCCTTTCTGATTGGTGTAAACTGTCACCTAGGGGCTTTAATATAGCCCTCCTTGTAGGAGGCGTACTAGGGATGGTGATTTTACGTATCGGGTCGCCATCGTACCTGCACTCTGAGAAACATACCTGAAACGATGTTAAATAGATCGTGGCACATGGATCGAGATGTTGCAGGTGAAGGCCCCTTCGCGTGCACGGTTCAAGATGCACAGTGTGAGGCTCGTCTGCATGCAATCCTAGGTGCACGGGTAGCAGTCTCCTGGGCGCACGGATCGAGGCATGCCATCTCTTTGCGTGCAGAGCAGGGCGCGCGGAACCCGTTGGAGAGGAGCACTGGGCGCCCCCAGCGGATGTAGGGCGAACTAAACTGGAGCGGAACCGGGGCGACCCGTGCCACACCTCTGCGGGTGTGGCCGGACCAAGGAACTCGACTTCGGAGCCGTGAGCGGGTCTTCGTGCGGGCAGAGCCAAAGCGGAATGACCATTGGGCAAAGCCGAAGAAGACGAGTCGGACCAGGCACGGGAGTGCCGGACCGGGTGCGGGCAGGAGCAGGACCCACCTATCCGTGTGTCGGACTGGGCTGGACCGGATGGAGGCACGCTGCACGGAGCGGACTTAGGGCACCGGACCGTCGAACTGGAGCAGGTCCCCCGCCGAACTGGGCCGGACCGGGGGTGAGGGAGCGCCAGACTGGGAGCTGCTGGAGCCGAGGTGGACTGGGCGCTAGCAACCTCCTGTTGCGGACCTGGGCACCGTAGCGTGCGGAGCCGAAGTGGACCGGTGCGGGCAAACCAGACGGAGCCAGGTCAGAGCCGGGTGCGCCGCGGGAGGAGGCGGAGCCGGAGTCGCTCGGACATCCGGACTGGGCTCGAAGGCGAGGTGGAGTGGCATGGTCGCGCCCTGGCACGGGCGTGCCGCAGGCGTTACCCTGGCGCGGGCGAAGGCCTCCTGGCCTCGGAGTATCGAACTTGGCGCGGGCGGCCGGAGATGCGGGTGGATCGGGCACGGTCATGCCAGACTGGGCGAAGACGAGGCGGAGGCCTTCTGCGCCGTTGCTGAGGTGGGCGCGCTGGCCTGCTGGCGTGGGTTCACACCGGACCTGATGGAGACGAGGCGGAGGCCTTCTGTGCCATTATCGAGGTGGGCGTGCGGGTCTGCTAGTGCGGGTTCGTGCCAGACCGGATGCAGACGAGGTGGAGGCCTCCTGTGTCGTTGCTGATCTGGAGCTGGGCGGAGGGCGCAGCGTGGAGTGGAGCTAGGGCACGGGACTGCCGAACCGGAGCGTGCGTCCGGCCGAACTGGGCTGGATCGGGTGTCGGCGTGCTGCAGGCGCGAGTCTCTCGTGCCGCGCGCATGCCGGGGGCGCGATCTTGGTGTGCCGCGGGCCTCTCGTGCCGTGGGCGAGAGCCTGGCGGATCCGAGGTCAGAGCTAGACCCCACGCGAGCGGAGGGTGCCATGCAGGACCGGATCGTGCGGATGGAAGAGCTGGACCGCGGGCGCCGTGGGTGGAAGACCTAGACCGGCATGGGCTAAGGTGCCAAGGTGAATTGGACTGCCACAAGGCTGGACCTTGCGCATGACCGTAGTGAGTCCGAGGTGGAGCCGAGGTGGAGGAAGATGTTGCCGAGGTGAACTGGACTGCCACGAGGCTGGACCTCGTGCACGACCGAAGTGAGGCCAAGGTGCCACGAGGCTGGACCTCGTGCACGACCGAAGTGAGGCCGAAGTGGAGCCGAGGTGGAGGAAGACGTTGCCGAGGTGAACTGGACTGCCATGAGGCTGGACCTCGCGCACGACCGAAGTGGGGCCGAGGTGGAGGAAGACGTTGCCGAGGTGGAGGAAGACGTTGCCGAGGTGAACTGGACTGCCACGAGGCTGGACCTCATGGACGTCCGAAGAGAGGCCGAGGTGGAGACGAGGTGGAGGAAGACGTTGCCGAGGTGAACTGGACTGCCACGAGGCTGGACCTCGTGCACGATCGAAGTGAGGCCGAGGTGGAGCCGAGGTGGAGGAAGACGTTGCCGAGGTGAACTGGACTGCCACGAGGCTGGACCTCGCGCATGATCGAAGTGAGGCCGAGGTGGAGAAGTATGTGGCCGCGCCAGCCACCAAGGAGGATGTGTGTTAGGACCGAATGGATTTGTTTACTATTGTAACATAATGAAATCCTTTTCCACTTGTTCTTTACTCTGGGAGGAAGAGAGATTTTATTCTAGCCAACTTCAATCTAGGAATATCAAACAACTAACCATTAAGGCGGTAGTCTGGTTGGTAGAGGCCTTACCTCACTACTAATCGATTACTGATTCGAGGCATGATCTCGTGTGTGATTCGATTAAATCTAGGAATTTTTCTAGAGCTCATGATCGTTGGTGTGAGTGAGAGGTCAGGAATTTTCCGTTCTACTAGTCGGCATCTTAGTGATGTCAGGTTGACATACTCACCATTTGGTGGAGAAAGACTGCTCAAAGATCTTGTATCAAATATTACTTAGTGGGACGGGAAGCCTGAGGGGATAGCTACACTGGGATTTATTCTCTCCATCTTTTTTTCTTACCAAAAAAAAAAACTAGACAAAACATAGAGAATGGAACTCTTTTTCCTTGTATTCTTTATCGAAAAGAGAGAAACTTTATTCTAGCCAACTTCAATCTACCCGGACCTTACAGGGCTTTTCTAAAAGTAAGAGATTTGTTTGCACCTCAAGCTAAATCAAAAAGAAATATGCTTGGATTCGCGTAGCAGCTTTCTAATATTTTTCATTTATTTTTTTAAAATTTAAATGTTTTAGAAATTTTTTTTGAGAAATAGTATTTTAATAAAAATTATGTTTGTATAAGATATAACTTATAATATTATGCATATAAATGATTGAAATAAATTATGTAATTCCCATGCATCAAGATCCAATCCATTTATCAATCAAACCAAATAAAATAAAATAAAATAAAATATTTTTAAAGCAGTCCATGATTGTATACCTTATTATTAGTGTATAAATTATAATTATTTAAACAATCAAAACAAGTTACTTCTCTCTTTATTAAATTTTTAATAAAAGGAAGACATGATGATTATATTTGAATATAATATTTTTATCGATATTCTAAAATAACTATTTCATGATATATCATGAAATAGTTTATTTTAAATTATTTTATTTATATTTAATGGTTTCACTGTAATAATTATGTTGGAATAAAATTATTATTTCAGTTATCTGGCTAAATAAAAATTTAGGATAACAAAAATAAATAATTATTTTTTAAAAATTAATAATTTTATTTAAAAAATAATTTTATTTTATCTAAACACTATGGGTAGGCGCGTCTGTCAAAAATTTGGTGGCCATTTTTCACATCCCGTAAAAGCCCGGGGATTTGTACAAATCCCACGAACCAAGGAAGGGATTAGAATAAAAAAAAAACCTCTCTTTTGACACAGCCTGGATCCCGTCAGCTTCCCACAGAAGGCCCCGTTCCCTTTAACTTTCCTCTTCTTTCGTCTAGATTTTGCTCTCTCTCTCTCTCTCTCTCCTCCTTTACTTTCGGTTCCCCTGACCTTGGCTTCGCCGTCCAAAACTTCAAAGCGGCACCTCATCCGCCGACGAAAGGCACAAGAAATTAGGGAGTAGGAGAGCGAGATTTGGACTGTTCGCTGTGAGTAATCTCTCTTCCTTCTTTGATCCATTGTAAGCATCCCTTATAACTCGTCTTATCTTACTATAGTTCAAACAATCACCTCTTTTGTTTTTGTTTTTGTTTTTTTTTGTTCTGTTTCAGTTTCCGATTTTGTTGGGATTTTGGGTGGGAAATCTTTCGTTCGTTCATTTGATTTTTGGTGGTGCGTACTCTCTCTCGTAACTAAAAAGACCCGATTTTGATCGCTTTTCCGGGTTAGTTTGATTCGTTTACTAAGAAAAAATGCTGCAGTGCTTTTCTCCACTTGCTTTTGGGTGGATTTGCTGTGAATTCACGTTCTGTTGATCATTTGGAGATGTTTTTCCATTCAATAAGTTTTTTGAGGTTGGCTTTGTGTTCTTTTACTTGGATTATCCTTCCCTTGTTCTCGCTCCTGAAATTGTAGTCGGTTTCTATCACTGAGACTGTGTTGTATTCCTTTCCTGATTGATCTGGTATTGCATCCTTTCCCAATGAATTCCATTCAATAAGTCCTCGAATGAAACTTCCTCTTGGGTATCTGATCAAGAGGAGAAGGATTATGGGAGCATATAAAATAACATATTTGCTTATCAGTTGATCTCGTTTCTTGAGCTTTCTCATTTATTATTATTGTTATGATTATTATTTTGATAGGTTTCTAAAACTTTATGTACTAACTACTATGTGTTTTTATTCTGGAAAGAAATGGAAAAACCCTGTTTGACATTGAAGTTTTGAGCATCTGGACAATTCATAGCCAATGGATTTCGTCAGTTATAATATAATATTAACAGAGATGATTAAGGTTAAATCTGATTTCTTGAGTCTTTTGCCCATTTTCATGGGGAAAAATGCTTGCTGTTTTTCAGCATTGTGCTGCTTTATTATTCATACTTTAATCTTATTTATTAGTGGATATATATATATATATGTAAGTTGGTTTCTTTATCAGATAAATTAAAACCCAGAATATTTTATCTAAACTCTTAAACCCAGATCCTGTAAGAAGAAACTAAAGATGAAAAATATATTGGCTGTAAGTTTCTAGGGTGAAACTACTTGTGTTTCTATCTCTTTCTTTGATCTTCTACTAAAATATATGATCCTGACTGGTTTCATCCGATTGCGATTTAAAAATTTGTTTCAGAAATCGAACTATGTTTCCTTGATGATATTTTCATTTCTTTTGGAAGTTATATTTAACATAACTCTGGGTTTTGCTTGAGCTTGAATTTTTGCATATCCCCTTCCATATATTTGATTTTGTCAAATTTTTTCTGGAGAGCTAATATCATTCTCCTTTTTTGTTGCCACCAGTTTTTAGAGGAAAGAAGAACAAGAAGATATGGCAACTGAGGGAAAAGAAGTTATATTATATATCAAAGAAGCCCTGATTTATTCCATCAGAACTAGCTATAGATCTGCTCATGATCATCCATTTATTTCCAGTGTGGCGTGTTTCATGCTTCTACTGTACATATCTTTTCCTTCTCTATTTGCTTTTCTGGTGTCTTCCTCTCCTGTCCTTATCTGCACTGCGCTTCTTCTTGGAACCCTTCTGAGTTATGGTGAACCAGATATCCCTGAAATTGAAGAAGAGGATAAGATTACTCAAGAAATTTCTTCTCTGAAAGTTGGTTCTGCTTCCAGTGATCTTCTTGTCAGGAAAAATGAAAGCTGCACAGTTGAGAGCCATGTAGAAAATCAAAGAGAGATAGAGGAAATTGCAGTCGAAGAGGCAGTTTTAGCTGAAAGAGTGACTACTGCTTATGGTAAGGTAGCAGATGATATCCCCTTTGCAACAACACATGATGAAGGAGATGAGAAGCATGACACGTTGGCTGCAAGCTCTTCAGCTAAGGAAGACAAGAAAGAGATTCCTGATGAGGAGATAATGACTGAAGGAAGAGAGCTTAGTGAGCAGGAAATAACCAAAGATAAAGAATTTTCTGTACAAAATCTAGATTTACTTAAAGTGGGTGAAGATGTGGATGGTTTCAGTGCAACAGATCAAAAAGATATTGAGGGCCTTAAGGTGGAGATTCACAAGCCAGCATTGGACAATTACTTTGATTCTCCTCTGGGTTCACCTTGGCAGCGTATTGGTAATCATGATTCTTCTATAGATAATGAATCTGATAGGGCAGAAAGTTCTTCTCCTGATGCTTCTATGGCCGACATCATTCCAATGCTTGATGAGCTTCACCCACTTTTAGACTCTGAAACTCCTTGGCCTGCTCTTTTATCCAAAGGCAGCAAGGATGGCGTTTCGCAAGGGTCCTCTCATGATCATGAATCAGATGATGGCAGTGTGGAGGAAGAAGCTGAAAACCAGGAGGAAGAAGAAGAGGTACGGGAAGAGAGAGATGATGGAGCAGAAGCTGCAGTGTCTTGGACGGCAGATGATCAGAAGAATGTCATGGATCTTGGGTCTTCTGAACTGGAAAGGAATCGGAGATTGGAGAGCCTAATTGCAAAAAGAAGAGCAAGGAAGAATATGAGGTTTGAAATAGAGAGGAATTTGATAGATTTGGATGGTGTCATGGGGGAACTGTCACGCTTTCATTTTCAAGTTCCACCCATTTCAGCACCAAGACGGAATCCTTTTGACATTCCCTATGATTCAGAGGAATCAATGGGTTTGCCACCAATTCCTGGTTCAGCCCCTCCTGTTCTGATGCCCAGAAGGAACCCATTTGATTTCCCTTATGATCCTGTGGATGAAAGTAGCAGCCGTGCAGTGGAGACTCGGAGAAATCAAGACTTTGCATCAGATCCACAACATAATATGTTTTTTAGGAGGAATGAGACCTTCAACTTGTTAGATTCTGAAATTAAACAGGACAAAAATGAGTCCATGTTGGAACCCCATTTTGTTGTAGAGAGGATCTCAGAGGAGACAAGTTCTGCTGCCTTCCAAAGACAATTCAGTGACAAGAGTGATTCGAAGGTTAGTTCTGTTCCGGAATCTGACATGGTTTCTTCGGTCACGGATCAAGAATATCATAAAGAGCTTGTTGAACAAGAACTGCATCAGGAGGGTGAATTGCTAACACCTTCTGAACATGATGCTGGACCTGCTGAACAAGAAAGTCAGTCCTCTGAGGAAGTTGAATCATTGGATGTTGCACAAGAGAAGAGTGCGATCAATATCACTAATAATCATGGAATTGAAATAGATGCCAATGTTGCTGTCGACAAAACTCCTCAACCTGTTGAAGCTTTTGGAGCAATGGAAGAGGAAGTCAGAGATGAAGTAGATTTAAGTCCAACAATTTCAGCTGCTGAGAAATTAGAAGTGATTGAAGAGAAGTATGAAGAGTCAAGCCCCTCCTCATCAGAAGAGGATGAGAAGTCCCCCAAATCAAACTTTCATGAACAATCAGCTAATCTGGAGCAGACCAGGGATGCCATTCTAGAAGTTGGTGATTCTGATTGTCTGAGCAGGGGTGAGAGTTTTGACGACAGTCATGTTGCGGACCCCATTTACGATTTAAGCCCATCGGCAATCAAAAACTCTCTGTCTAACATTTCAGAGGTTTCATCAGACAATGGTGAGGGCACTCATCTCTGACCCTTTATCAAAGATGTGAAAATCTTTTTATCAATGCTTCTTTTAATGAGGCTTTGTTTTTATGCAGGTAAAGGAGGTCCTGATGTCAGTTCTTTGAAATCTGAAATGCAAGACATGGGTTCTTCTCCAAGGCCAGTTGAGAGAAATGTTAATTCAGGAGTTGGAAGCACAGGAGAGTTGGCATCCTTCACTGGAGGGCTTTGGGTGGCTTCATTGGATTTAGCTTCTGAATATGAATTGAGATCAAGGGATAAAACTGAACTGACAGAGCCAGATGTTACTGAAGGTGGATCACAACTAGTTCACAAAGATGCAACGGATCCAATTGCATCTGTATTATCAGAGCCAGGAGCTACAGATATCATGCATCACTCAAGTTTGTGTTCAGCAGAGGCTGAGTCAAGAAAGGGTGGTGGAATTGACATGGATGTGAGCCTTCAGAGCGAAGGAAATAAGATGATTGATATGGCAACAACCTCTTATTCAGGCAGTTTACTGTTGTCTGAGCATTTGAGTTCATCTGCATCGGGAAAGGCACAACCTATAGCTAATTCTGGAATTTGGCCATCCTCTGAAGTTGGTCAGATAAGTCTCTTCAACTTGCCTCCGATTCCTGAGGAGAAGTTAGATGACTATAAGCCAGAGGAAGATCATGAAAATTCAGTAAAGCCTGAGTTAGTTGCTTGCTTCACTGGATTGGAGATGCTTGAGGAACCCAATTTTGTTTTATCTGATATTGAACAAGAACTATCTTTACTTCAAAGGAAGTCAACAGAGGAGATTATGGATGAGAATTATAGGCTTGCTCCTGAGCGAGAGGGTGTGGATTCTAGAGTTGTTACTCCTACAGTTTCTATTCATGATGTTAGTTTTACTGGATTACAGTTGCTTGAGCCGAAGGAAAGCATGGATTTCTTAGGTCTGTCAGTGGCAAAATCTGAGTTTGAGATCGAGTCCGGTACTGTTTTGACTAACTCAAGAGATTGCATCATCAGTGCTGCCAAAACAGAGGGCGATGGCTATTCTCAGCAGAATATAAACAATTCGGATGAAGAATCTGATAAAATCTATCCTGATGTCATAAATATTAGACAAATAGATGAAAACCTGCTGTCAGAATTGGATGCAGTTGGAGACTTCCATGTGGAAGAATTGAGGTCAGATCAACAGGGATTAGAGATAGGCCAATCAGATAATGTTGCCACAAGTTTTTTAACTTCTCAGATTCCTGAAATCACTTCCCAGCTGCATGTTTTTGAAGAGAGATCCACGGAGTATGCTGGTATGTCTCTGAGTCTACCCTCTGAAGCCAAATTGAGCCACTCTGAAGAATTCCATTCAGTTGTCGAGCAGCCAAAAGCTATGGAATCAGATGTTGGGTTTTCAGTTGAGCCATCATTTGTGAACCCTGAGCAGACGGTTTACAATCCTAAGCTGCATGTTCTTGAAGCAAGCTCTATTGAAGAAATTGGTATGGATTTGAAGCAACTCCAGGAAGAAGATGATCCAGTTGTGGGCAAGCCGAAAACAGCAACATCTGAAGTCAATGCAAGTGAATTGGTTATCACTGAAAGAGATCCTGAGATAACAAGAACTGATTCAGAATTGCTAATTGTCGAAGCAAAATCTGTTGAAGATATCAATTCAGCTTTCAAAGAACTTAGTGAAGAAAATCCAGGTAAATCTATTATTTCTGAGGCTGGACAATCTCAAATGTTGCCAGGGGGGACACATTTTGGACCAATGGAGATTCATTCAGACCTGCAGGTTGTTGAAGCAAAGTCTCCCGAAGACATACATTTAGCTTTCACGCAAGCATCTGATGGCATCTCTGAGAACCCTCCAGAGGTGACCAAACCCACTGATGGGTCTACAGAAGTTGAGTTAAGCGACAGACACCTGGATCCTGATGTTCTTGAAGTGCCTTCTGCTGAAGTGATTGAGTTGGCTTTTAAGGAAGCTGTCTCTAAGGAAACTGGCTCAAGAGTGCAACAAAATGTTGGAAAATCAGATGGTGTTGAGAAGATGGAAGATGATTCTAGCTCTAATGTTTCCACCTCGAAGAAGGCGAAGAAGAAAAACAGCTCTGGCAAGTCAGGTTCAAGTTCCAGCTCAAGTTCTAGCTCAAGTGATTCAGATTAATTTGAGTTAAAAGAAAGGTTTTTTGCTTTTTTCGGTTTTTCTTGCATGTTTGTTTTCCTTGAGGTGCTGTGATATGCGTTTTACCACTCTGGTTTGCTTGAATTTTTAGGCAGAATTTGGTAAATGATGCTGAAAGTTTTTTGGGGTTTTCACCGTCGAGATTATGATCTGATCTATTGCTTTGTGGATGGTATCCTAGTCAGATTTTTTTTGATATATATTTTTCCTTTCAGCAATTTGTTGTTAAAGTAGAAGTTTGATGGTGATCGCTTCTTGTAAATCAAAACTTGCAGTTTGATGTTCTTGAAAAGCTGATGAGGTGATATTTGTGAATGATAAATATTTTAATGTACCTGCCACCCATCTCTTTGGATGTTCTTAGTCTTGTTACTTACCCAGTTTTCCTGGCAAAGTAATAATCAAAATAACAATTGATCCCTAGATCTCTACAGATAAAGAACATTTTATGATATTCTAATTCCTACTTGTTTGAGAAGTTGGTGATCATAACCAAATTCAAGATTCTGATCAACTACAAATTAGGCACTTTCTCATGTGGTTTCCAGCCTGTTTCTTCCTTGCATTAATCTGTTCAAGCCTTTGACTTGTGATGATTCATCTGTCTTTGAGAGCCCTGACACCTACCAACAAGTATTTGGCAGAAGAAGAGGATGATGATGATGATGATGCGAGGATGATATGATGATCATGATTATCATATTAGTCGTGATATCATGATCATCATATTACTCGTGGTGTTAAAAGAATTACTAGCTATCGTGTTAAAGAATGCTAGTTTGTTCAAGCCTTCAACTTGTAATGATTCATCCTAGGCTGGCAATAGGAAACAAATGGACCATTTCTTTAGGGGTTTATACCCACCAACAAGCATTTGATAGTAGTAATAAAAGAAGAAGATGATGATAATGATACTAAAAGTACCATTAGTTATCGTATTGAAGAATATTAGTTTGTTCAAGCCTTCAACTTGTAATGATTTATCCTAGGCTGGCAATAGCAGTTAGGAAACATATGGTATGGGATATCTTTTTAGGGTTTGTTGGTTTTGAGAGCCCTGACACCCGCTACAAACCATTTGGTAGAAGAAGAAAAAGATGGTAATGATGATCTGATGACACCCACCAACAGAAGAAGATGACCATGATCTGATGATCATCATCATGATATTAGTGATGGTGTTACAGATTATCAGTCATCGTGTTAAAGATTACAGAATAAGAGGAAAAATAAGGTGATGATGATGATGATGATGATCATTCTCCTCCTTTTTTTTTCTTTTTCTGTGTGCGTCTCCAGAAGACGGCCAATGTTTAACAGCTTGGTGCACATCATGAGACGGGATAATTTCTTGGGCTGTGGGCTAGCTGGGCCCAGCCTGAACCGTGGGGCTCGGATCCCAATCGAGATCGGTTCCTTATGGCAGTTGGGCTGAACTAAAAAATCAAACCATTTGATGATCCGATGCAGTGGAAAGCCTTGATCATGCACCGAACTCCATGCAAATCCATGATCCTGTGAATCATGCCTGCCTGCCTTGGACATGCATCAAGACTTTCATGCAATCTCAACATGGGATCAAGTGACAGCACTGCACTGCACCATCAAATGGTTTTATGTTAGATGTATTAAAATGAAAAGGATCCAATTAATGGTTTCAGCCTAAGGATGACCATCTAATATGGTTTGGATGTGTCCAAAGAGGCCATCTATTTAAGGTTTAACCTGTTATATATAATTCTAGGCAATCACCAAACTTGCTTGAATTACACAAAAAATTCATACTTTACAACCATACAAATAAAAAATCTCATACACACTCCACATATTTATGACATTCTACAAAGAGGATGATGGTACCAATGACTATGCTAAATTTGTATGTTTTCTGAAAATGTCACCTTTGGAGGTGCCAATTTACCAAATTCACAAAGTGCTTAAAACATTGTTACTTGGAATCAAATCCTTACTTCACTAGGATTAAAGGGTTACCAATGATCTCTTGGTCATGATGGAGCAATCTTGTTGTTTGTACCAAACCTCATTCTATTTTGCTCTCTAAATGATCTCACAAGGACAGGTCTCTATGCAGTGATAAGGATGTATCATCGATCCTCTTCATCAGATAAATCTACATATAAAAAAAAGTGTGAAAAAAATCATATCAATTAGATCAGATTATTTCAAACTTCCATCTCCTTCGGTGATTCCTTCGAACATTTTTATTAAATACCTCATTTTGAAGGAAAATAATTTCCGTTCTTCTAACACTCTAATGAATAACAAGTAGTTGATATCACGAACTTACATTTAATAGTGTGATGTCAAAGAAAATTATTTGAAAGCTCAACTATTATTTTTCATAATGAAAGAGCATATCAATCCACTAATCAATTTCATTAAAAAATGAGAGTACCATCCAATATATTTCAGCCTTTAAGTCATCCTTGAGTAATCAAATGTTAATTTTAAAATAATTGCCCACCTAATGCGTTCGCTCAGTGATCTCAACCATGCATGAGAAAGAGATGAGGCAACTAAAATACAAGAAAAATATTGCATACTCCCATCGATTGTTAACTTAAAGTAAACATTTCTCCGAACATTGTCAAAGGCTTACCAAAACGAAGCATAGAAAGTAAGAAGTAAAGAAAGGTCTTCGCATGGTTAGGTAAATCTGATGTAGGAACACTTATAAGAGATATGATACTAATAGATCTCACTTAATTTCAAACCTCATCTTGGTGGAATTGTTTGAGTACAAGATGGTGTTTTGGAACATCTTGTCTTAATATATTTTCTACTTTATTTTTTTTTTCTAATAAGGATTGTACTTGATATTTTTATTACATCATCAACTCTAAACTATGAGGCAGCAAATTATTTCCACATCTATTAACTATTATCTATTATATATCTATAAAAGCAAAAAGGTTTAACCTAGTTGAGCAGGGGGACCCGGCTCGACCTCGATCGAGGTGGACCCGTCTCGGGGTGCCACCTGAAGAGGGAGCGAGGGGTGCCAGCTTCGGCCGAGGTGGACCCCTCCTGGGTGGATACCTGGCGGAGCGGCAGAAAGGTGCTCGACTTCGGCCGAGGTGGACTCGTCTTCGGGCGCTAGCTGGCGAAGGAGCAGGAGCACTTCATCCCAAACGGGGGATCTTTTGAAAGAAAAAATCCATATGGTACTAACCGTGTCCAGCTGGACCTAACACGCGTCCCACGTCAGCGATGTAGCCATATCAGTTGCCCCCCATCCCCACGTTTCGTCGAGGTGTTGTGGCTCGGGACGTGGGGATTTAATTCGGAGATGACGTGGTGAAGGCGAAATTCTTGCGCCATAATTGCCATGATCCCTGCTGCCGCTTCTGTTGCACCTGAGACCCTATGAGGGGCTGCCACGTGCGCGTGTCCGACGGGCCATTAATGTGCCGTTTCGAAAACGAGGTAGTTTCCATCGAACCGAAGCGTCGATGTCGGGCGTGCATCCACGCGGCAGCTATCTGGTGGCCCGAAACGGAAAGAGGCGTACGGCTGTGTCGATTGAGTTTGAAAAGGAGGGGGGCTTTCCGGAAACGAAGTCCCTCCACTTTCTCGCACTCCGCCGGCTGTTGCAGTGGTTTTCCTTCACCTTCCCGGGATTGCTATTCCTCTGGCATAAAATATTTCGGTGAGTATCTATGGCCTCCTTCTCCTCTTCCTCCATCTCTTAGCCATCGTGTCAGTTTTTCGCTTCTTCTTCTTCCTTCATGGCACGTCGCCGCTATGTCTCCTCCAACCCGGACGAGGCCGGTCCTTCCCGACCGAGGACTCCATTGCCTTCTTCCTCGGAAGGGGAAGAGATCAGAGATCCTCTTCCTCCATCTCTTAGCCCTCGTGTCAGTTTTTCGCTTCTTCTTCTTCCTTCATGGCACGTCGCCGCTATGTCTCCTCCAACCCGGACGAGGCCGGTCCTTCCCGGCCGATGACTCTATTGCCTTCTTCCTCGGAAGGGGAAGAGATCCCAGACGAGGTCCGTAGGCGGCTCCAGCCTGGGGCTGTGACCATAAGCGTCTCTAGGGGTCCTAGGTCTCCCCCCGTAGTTTCTGCTCGTCCCATTTCTTCTCTTCCTCCTCCGATGACCTCTCCCTCCGGCCCCTTCGGTCATGCCTCAACGATGACCGAGGACCACCTTTCTCTGCTCCGGGATGTCTATGGAATCCCGGATTCGACTCGTCTCTCCCTCCCACGGTCTGGAGATCGAGTGACCTCGAGTGGCCTCGAGAGAATCGCCTTCTACGAGGACTTCCTCCTTGGAGGTCTTCGATTTCCCCTTCACCCCTTTTTCCTCTCTTTTCTCAGTCATTACCGTCTGGTCCCGGCCCAGTTGGCTCCTAATGCCATCCGGGTCATCTTTGCCTTCATCATCTTCTGCCACTTCCACAGGTTCGTTGCCTGTTTCCCCTCTTCAGGGCTCTCTTCATCCTGAAGCGCTACTCCACCGATAATGGCTGGTGCTACATCTCACCTCGGCCTAGGTGCCTTAGGTTCGACCTCCCTTCATCGATCAAGGGCTGGAAGAACCGCTTCTTTTTTGCCTCGGTCGAAGATGTTGACTGGGCCTAGAGCGAGCCAGACCGGTCTCTGAATCGGAACTCTCAGGTCGAGCCAACGGACCAAGAGGTCTTTTCATAGCTGCTGAGTGACACGGTCCCAGCCCTCAATGTTCTGTTCTCAGAGCATAACTTATTCGAGGCAGGAATCAATCCCATCCGGGAGCTAGGTGAGGCTTGGATCTCCCTCCCTTGATTTCATTTTCTGCTTCGCATCCCCCTTCTTTTGAACTGGCTTGACTGACCTCTTTTTTCTCAGGTATGAAGTTCTCAGTGGAGAACCTGATGGAGGGCATCGCGCAGAGGGATGCTGCCGAAGGGACTGAACCCCCAGCAAAGAGGGCTCGCACTGAGGTGAGTCGGGTGCCTGTGCTGACCTCCATCACTGGCCCTGGAGCGATGGCTCCTGCCTCTAGGCCACCTCGGGCCCGGGCGCCCGATGTCCCTGTCGTCGATCTCGACAGGGCCAAGGAAGAGAGGGGGCCGAAACCTCCTTAGGCGGCGCCTGCTCCAGCCGCTGCACCGGCCGCTTCCGCGGTGGCCACTAGGGTGGTGGCAGCTCCACCGATGGTCGCACCACTTGGCGAAGGGACGGCCACCTTGCCTGCTGCCGACGCGCCCATTCTGCCGCCGAGTCTCACCAACCGATGCTCCGTGATCCATGACCAAGGCCTCGCGGAGAAAGTCATGGAGTTCGCCAGTACCTCCCGGGACCACCGCCTGAGGGGCGACCGGGACTACATTGAGGCGCTGCTCGGGATCCTCCCGCAGATTTTTACGGTAAGTTCCGAGCTCCAACTCCTTAAAGTTCCAGTTGGATTGTTCTAACTTCATTTTTTTTTCGATGCAGACCGGGATGGACGTGCTGCTGCTGAGGAACTTCCTCGCCGGCTATGCCAAGAAGGACGCCGAGAAGGACGCCGAGAAGGAGGAGAAGCTCGGCAAGCCCGCAGCTGACATCAAGGACCTCATGGAGAAAGGGTCGAGCTACGAGAAAATAACCAGGCTCTCTGAGCTGACCTGGTCCGCGCCGAGGGGTGCGTTAAGGAGCTCGAGACCTCTCTATCGGAGGAGAGGATCTCGAACCAGCACCACGACGAGGAGGACGCGACGGAGAAGACCTGCCTCAGGGCTCAGTCCCGGTCATTGGAGCGCCGGGTGGAAGAAGACCTCAAGGAGCTGAGCGCATCCAAGGAGAAGAGCTCCTACGTCAACGGACTGCTGGAGGCATCCAAGAGGGAGGTGCAGGAGGCCGTTCTGAGGTTCCAGGCCTTCGAGGAGTACATCGCCGAGGTGAGGGAGGTTGTCATGGACTCTTTCTTGAAGGGGTTCCAGGTATGCCAGGAGAAGGTTGGCTCCTTCTATCCCAAGCTCGACCTCAGCGAGGTCATCCTCGGCGGCAGGAGGCAGGAGCCCACTGGAGGAGCTTCGGCGGCGACCGGTGATGAGGCGGCGACTCCCGAGTAGCCTCTAGTCGACGGCGCCGGCGGAGAGAGTGCCCCCCAGCCCGAGGAGGATGCAGCTGTGCCGAAGTAGCTCCGTGGCATTTTTGTTTTACTTTCATGTTTTCTTTCTTCGGGGACTCCCGGCCTGTCGGGGCCTCTCTTGTGTACTGAACTTTTAATCGTAATGAAATTATCTTTTCATTAAATTGTTCTCTTTCTTTCTTTCTTTTCTTTTTTTTTTTGGTGCATCTTCCGGACTGAACTCCGGTGCTAGCCATTGGGACTAAGTCCCGTAGTGCGTTCCGAGCTGAACTCCGAAATTGTATGGGCGAACTTAGTTCTGCTCCACCTTCCAGACCGGAGTCCGAGACTTTCAGACTGAACCCCGGGGCCGTAGGTTGTATCTGAGCCTTGCACGGCTTGCCGAGCTGTTCTCTGGGATCGCGTGGGCGAATTTGATTCTGCCCCACCTTCCAGATCGAAGTTCGGGACTTCCGAACTGAACCCCGAGACCGCAGGCTGTATCTGAGCCTTGCGTGGCTTGCCGAGCTGTTCTCCTGGATCGCGTGGGCAAATTTGATTCTTCCCCGCCTTCCAGACCGAAGTCCGAAACTTCCGGACTGAACCCCTGGGCCGCAGGCTATATCTGAGCCTTGCGCGACTTGCCGAGCTGTTCTCCGGGATCTTGTGAGAGGGACATCACGCCTTCGCGGGTCTTCCGCCGTGTCCATGCTCGCTGAACTTAGAGCTGGGTGGCCCTCACCCTACGAGACGAGAGCAAGCATTTGATGAAAAAGATTTCATTGCCAAAGTTCAAGGAGCCTTACACTATTGGAAATACATCCTCAAGTTTGAGGCATTCCAGGTCCGAGGGAACCGGGATCCGCCTAGCTCCTCCAGGTAGTACGCCCCGTGAGGAAGTGCCCCCGCCACCCTATAAGGGCCTTCCCAGTTTGGGGAGAGCTTTCCGCACTCCCGTGGTTGGGAAGCTTCAGCATGGCGGAGCACCAAATCTACCGGGCGGAAGGACTTCGGTCGCACTCTGGAGTTGTAGTATCTGGCCACTCGTTGCCGGTAGGCAGCCATCCGAACTCGAGCCCTGTCCCTCATTTCTTCAAGGAGGTCCAGGTTTAGCAGCATCCTGGCAGGGTTCTCCGCCTCGTCGTACTGCTCCACGCTCAGGGTCGATAGGCTAAGCTCAACTGGGATAACCGCTTCAGCTCCGAAGACAAGGTTGAACGGGGTCTCATCCATAGCCATCCTTGGGATAGTGTGGTATGCCCGAAGGATGCTCGGGAGCTCTTCCGCCCATCTACCCTTGGCCTGGTCCAGTCTTGTCCGGAGGCCTTGCAAGATGGTCCTATTCTTTACCTTGGCTTCTCCATTTGTCTGTGGATGCGCCGCCGAAGTGAAACGATGGTGGATGCTGAGGTCACTGCAAAACTTTTCGAACTCCCAACAATCGAATTGACGTCCGTTGTCGGTGATAATAGTGTGCGGTAGGCCAAAACGATAGATAATTAACTTCCAGAGGAACTTGGCGATGTTTGTCTCCGTGATCCGGGCCAAGGATTTGGCCTCGACCCACTTTGTGAAGTAGTCGATGGCCACGATCAAGAATTTCTATCGCCCGGACACCGGGGAAAAAGGTCCTAGGAGATCCATGCCCCATTGAGCGAACGGCCATGGGACGGAGAGCTGGAAGAGTAGAGCAGTGGGTTGACGTTGCACCACGGCGTGCCGCTGACACCGGTCGCACCTCTTCACGAAGTCAGCTGCATCTTCCTTCATTGTCTCCCAGAAGTAACATTGACGGAGGGCCTTGTACGCCAGTGTCCTGCCCCCCACGTGGTTCCCACAGATGCCCTCGTGGATCTCTTGGAGCGCGAGTGCGGCCTCTACGGGTCTTAGACCCTTGAGAAGCGGGTAGGAGTAGGACCTCCGATACAGTAATCCATCCATTAAGACGAACCGTGCGGCCTTCCTCTTAATGAGGCCAGCCGTCACGCGGTCCTCCGGCAAGGTGCCATTGGTGATGTACTCGATGTACTTGTACGTCCAACTAGGCTCTTGGTTGACTTACTAGACCTCCATGGATGTCTCATAGCTCGGGGCCTCGAGGTGCTCGATGTAAGCTCGGCCCAACGATGAGTCCGGCAGGGTTGCAAGGTGGGAGAGTGCATCCGTGCGAGCGTTTTCCCCACGAGGTATATGGAAGATGTTGAAATGCTGAAATCCTGTCGCGCTCGTTCTCACGAGCTCCAGGTACTTTGCCATTTGGGGGTCTCGCACCCCGTACTCCCCCGAGATTTGCCCAGCTACTAGCTGCGAGTCGGTGAAGACCTTGAGGTTGGCCACGCCCAACTCGCGGGACACTCTCAGCCCCGCGAGGAGCGCTTCATACTCCGCTTGATTATTAGTGGCGGCAACTGGAAACGGAGCGCACATTCGGCGACAACCCCTTCGCCGTTGGTGAGGATGAGTCCAGCTCCACTCCCGCTGGAGTTCGAGGCTCCATCTACATGAAGGTCCCAGACATCTTCCTCTGGTCCTGGCCCCGGCTACCGGTCTTGAAGGCTCTCCTCCGCCCCCTTGCCCAGGCCTGCACACTCGACCAAGAAATCAGCGAGTACATGTGCCTTCATGGCCAACCTTGGCCTGTAGGTGATGTCGAACTCTCTGAGCTTGAGCACCCACTTCGCCAGGTGCCCAGATGTGTTAGGTCGGCTGAGCACCGCTTTCAGCGGCTAATCCGTCAGGACAGCAATGGGGTGCGCTTGAAAATAAGGTCTGAGATGCTGAGCGGACACAATTAGTGCAAAAATCAGTTTCTCAGACCGAGAATACCTGAGCTCCGCATCGCGAAGGAGTTTGCTTGTGTAATACACCGGCCTTTGCATTCCCTTGTCGTCAGTCCGAACCAGGACCGAACTGACGGCCTCCGGGGTGACCGCCAGGTACAGGAGGAGCTCCTCTCCTTCTTCGGGCCTGGGAAGCAGCAGCGGAGATGCCAGTGTCCTCTTCAGCTCGTCGAACACCTCCTGGCACTCCTCCGTCCAGGTAAAGTCGTTCATCTTCCTCAGCACCTTAAAAAAGGGCCGACAACGATCAGTGGACCTCGAGATAAATCGACTCAGGGCAGCGATCCGGCCGGTGAGTCGCTGTACTTACTTTTTGGAGGTGGGTTGCTCCATGTCCAGGATAGCCTGGACCTTCTTTGGGTTGGCTTCTATCCCCCTTTGGGTTACCATGAATCCCAGGAACTTCCCGGCGGATACGCCGAAGGTGCACTTCGCCGGGTTCAGTTTCATCTGGTGAAGCCGGAGGTTACCGAATGTCTCTACCAAGTCGCCGACGTGGTCCGAAAGGGGCTTGCTCATCACCAGCATATCGTCCACGTACACCTGCATGTTGCGGCCAATCTGGTCTTTGAAGACTTTGTTCATCAACCATTGGTACGTGGCCCCGGCATTCTTGAGACCGAATGGCATCATTTTGTTATAGTAGGTTCCGCGGTCGGTGATGAAAGTAGTGTGCTCCTCGTCCTCCAGGTGCATTCGGATCTGGTTGTACCCGGAGAAGGCATCCATGAAAGAGAGGAGGCGATGCCCTGAAGTGGTGTCCACGAGCTGGTCGATCTTTGGAAGAGGGAAACTGTCGTTCGGGCAAGCTTGGTTGAGGTCGGTGTAGTCCACGCAGATCCTCCACTTGCCGCTGCTCTTCTTCACCATGACCATGTTCGCTAGCCAACTGGGATACTATACCTCTCGTACAAAGCCGGCGGTGAGAAGCTTCTTCACTTCTTCGTTGATGGCCTTCTGCCTCTCTACAACAAAACTCCTCTTCTTCTGGCGGACAGGGCGGCACCTTGGATCAATATTCAACCGGTGAGTGATGACTTCCGGGGGGATACCTGGCATGTCTGCAGCGGACCAGGCGAACAAATCAGCGTTCGCCCGGAGGAAGTCTAGCAACCGGGCTCGCTCTTCTTCCGGGAGCTGGGCTCCTATCTGCATCGTCTTCTGAGGGTCCGAACCGAGAGGGTACGCCAACAGGCACTCCACGGGCCCTCCCCTAGGGTCTTTCTCTCTTAAGTCGAGGTCGTCGACATCGGAGCCGAGCTCAGCACTCCGGGCACCCGGGATTGTCTGCAGGCAATGCTGGATGGGCTGGGCCGTCCCTTTCATTACTCCCGTCCCAGAGGTGGTAGGGAACTGTACCAGCAATCTCTTAGTGGAAATGACAGCGTCCAGCTGGTTGAGCCCTGGACGGCCGAGGATGGAATTATAAGGTGATGGGAGCTTGACGACGGTAAACGTCACCGTACTCTACTGAAGTGGGATCCGGCAGTGACAGGGAGAGTGATCTCTCCTTTGACCCCCACCAAATCTCCGATGAAGCCCACGAGAGAGGTGTGCACCGGTTTTAATTGATCATGAGACATTCATTCGAGAGAAAGCATCGTAGAAAAGCACGTCAGTAGAGCTCCCACTATCCACCATAATGCGATGTACAGGATGTTTCGTGATGGTCATCTCGACCACCACTGCATCATTGTTTACATTTTTATTTTTATTCCCCTTTTCAAAGGGGAGTACATTCTCTGGGTCTCCCGCCTCCCGGACTCTTTTCGTCGCATGCCCGATCCCCCAGGAGATCATGCCCACCGGCTTCTCCGTTGGATGGATGTCAATTGCGGGGACCAGGGGAAGGGCTGCGAGCGGCTGTCCCTCCGCCGGGGCTTCGTTTCTCATGAATTTTCTGAGGTAGCCCCTCTTGATCAGCTCCTCAATCTCCCGTTTCAGATTGCGGCACACCTCCGTGTCGTGGCCGTGCTCGCAGTGAAATTGATAATATTTTATCTTGTCACGGATGTTTCTTGGGTTCTGAGGAGGAGGTCGGCAGAGGTAGTGCTCACCCTCAATCTCCATGAGGATCTTCATCCTGGGAGCGAGAAGAGGGGTGAACGTTCTCTCCGGGGCAGCACCGCTCTTCGACTTCGGGCTTAGATGACAATCTGCAGGCGGTCCAGGCCTTCAGGTCCTGGGGACATCCCTTGGGGCAGGCTTCTTTGAAGGCTTCCTGTCCAGCTCTTTCCTGATGCGATCGGCCTCCTCCACTCGGATGTACTTGTGGACATGGAGGAGGAGCTCAGAGTATATCTTGGAGGGCTTCTTATCCAGGGAATACATCAAGCGGGAGGTCTTGAGCCCGTGCTTCAACGCCAGCAAGGCGACAGGCTCGTCCAGACTATAGATTTCCAGGGCGGCGGTCTTGAAGCGGGTAATGTAGTCCCGCAGCAGCTCCTAGTCCTGCTGGCATATAGAGAAGAGGCTATCCACCTCTCTTGGCACCTTCCGACAAGTGTCGAAGTGTGCCACAAACTTTCCATCCAATTGATGGAAGGAGCTGATAGATTCCGGCTCGAGGTGGGTGAACCAAACTCGAGCAGCCTTCCGGAGGGTGGCTGGGAAGGCAATGCATAGGTGAGCGTCCGTTGCTCCCTGGACCCTCATGAGAGCCTTATAGCTCTCTAAATGGTCCAAGGGATCGGTGATCCCATCATAGGGATCCACCTGAGGCATGCGGAACTGACCCGGGATCGGTTCCTCTTGGATTTCCCGAGAGAAAGGTGGTTAGGCATTATAGCCCGCTGGATCTGTTGGGGAGCTCTGCATGTCGGCAAAGCGGCGGGCGAACTCCGCCAACTTGCACTCGTGCTCCTCCAGGCGCCTCTCGGCCTAGCGCCTGATGGCCTCGTCGGTGGAATCTTCCACCAAGGCCGCTGGAGAAGGGGGTGCCGATCGGTCTCGACGAGGGGCCTTGCCCCGATGGCGCCTGCTGCGCCACTCCGCTTCAGCGTCGTTGGCCAGGGATCGACTCTCGTGATCCGTTGAACCGGAATAGTTCCTCTTTACAGAAGTCTGGTGGCTCCCACGGGGATTGGAAACTACCCGCGGATGAGAGGTCTTGCTTTGGATGGAGCGCAGGCTTCCACGGGGGCCCGTGGCTCGAGCAGCGGGGGTCCCTGGCTGGGGCTGAGTGGCCAGAGAGCGCTGCTGGTGCTGCAGTTGCCGCACAGCAGTGGTCAAAGTTTGCAGCTGCTGGATGACAGCTACAAAAGGACTGTCCACCGGGGATGGCTGAGGAGGAGGAGGTGGACCAGGAAGTTCCCTCTCCGGGCTACGCGGCCCTTGGGGAGAAGGAACTTCCCCCGCTCGGCTGGCGAATGCTTCGCGTCCACGCGTCATCACCATGGTCGGAGTGCGCTTTCGCCCACGGAGAGCTTGCTCGCATAGGGGTTACTATTCTGCCCCCCTTCCTGGCACACCAATCTGTTGCCAATCTCACCGCGGTGGCCTGTAGCTCTTGAGCTGGCACTGGTCTCGGATTCTCTTACCTCGAGATCTCCAAGCTCCCGGACCTGGAAAACAAAGTCAGAGACCCTGGCCGGGGGTTCCGGTGGGGGCACTCCGACGGTCAAGTTAGAGAGCGGCGAGATGGAACAGATCCCCTAAGGCGGGTTCCCGAAGGATTCTCGTGCTTAGAGGAGATGTAAACGAAAGAAGTGTGGGGAAGAGGGGAGTTGAAGCCCGGCTTCCTGCGCTGGGTTCACCGAGCTCACACCTGAGGACTTCTTGAGGCCTCCCCGGATCGTTCTCTTGGTGTTTTCTCCCTTTTTCGACCTACCTGTCCACCCGTTTTTACCATCCCTTTTATACCCTCGAACTGCCTCAAGCTCGCCTTCCTTTCAAGGGGCTCCCTCCGACCTCTAGACCTTCTCCTCCCCCTTCATCTTCGGGTCCGGGAGCTAAGTGGCCGGACTGCCTCGTCCGTCATATGTCACGAAGGGGGGAAGACTGGCGAGGCTTTGGACCGAGTGCGGAAGCTCTCCTTTCGAGGCGTTAACGGTGGGCTTCCAGCCGTTTTAGGCTCTTGTCCGCAAGGATTCCGTTCCTCGGTTGCGGGGCCCCGTCAGACTGGTGTAAACAAGGTTTCGCGTGTCATTACAGGCCGTACTGGCGCCCCTTACGGGGCGCGGCGCGCGCCGGCTCCAGTGGTGACCTTGCAACCCGTGCCTCCGCTTCCCCGAGACTTTGCAGAGTAGGGCTGACCTCGGCCAAGGTGGACCCGTCAAGGGGCGCCACCTGGCGGAGTGGCAGAGAGAGGCTCGACTTCGATCGAGGTGGATCCGTCTTCGGGAGCCACCTAGCGAAGGAGCAGGAGAGCCCGGCTCGACCTCGGCCTAGGTGGACCCGTCTTGGGGTGCCACCTGGCGAGGGAGCGAGGGGCCGCCAGCTTTGGCCGAGATGGACCCCTCCTGGGTGGACACTTGGCGGAGCAGCAGAGAGGCACTCGAGTTCAGCCGAGGTGGACCCGTCTTCGGGTGCCACCTAGCGCAGGAGCAGGAGGACCCGGCTCGACCTCGGCCGAGGTGGACCCGTCTCGGGGTGCCACCTGGCGAGGGAGCGAGGGCCCGCCAGATTCGGCCGAGGTTGACCCCTCCTGGGCGGACACCTGGCGGAGCGGTAGAAAGGCGCTCGACTTCAACCGAGGTGGACTCGTCTTCGGGTGCCACTTGGCGCAGGAGCAGGAGGGCCCGGCTCGACCTCGACCGAGGTGGACCCATCTTGGGGTGCCACCTGGCGAGGGAGCGAGGGGCTGCCAGCTTCGGCCGAGGTGGACCCCTCCTGGGCGGACACCTGGCGGAGTGGCAGAGAGGTGCTCGACTTCGGTCGAGGTGGACCCGTCTTTGGGTGCCACCTGGCGCAGGAGCAGGAGGGCCCGGCTCGACCTAGACCGAGGTGGACCCCTCCTGGGCGGACACCTGGCGGAGTAGCAAAGAGGCACTCGACTTCGACCGAGGTGGACCCGTCTTCGGGTGCCACCTGGCACAGGAGCAGGAGGGCCCGGCTCGACCTCAACCGAGGTGGACCCGTCTCGGGGTGCCACCTGGCGAGGGAGCGAGGGGCCGCCAGCTTCGACTGAGGTGGACCCCTCCTGGGTGGACACCTGGCGGAGCGGCAGAGAGGTGCTCGACTTCGAACGAGGTGGACCCGTCTCCGGAAGCCACTTGGCGGAGGAGCAGAGGGCCCGGCTCGACCTCGACCGAGGTGGACCCATCTCGGAGTGCTACCTGGCGAGGGAGCAAGGGGCCGCCAGCTTCGACCGAGGTGGACCCCTCCTGGGTGGACACCTGGCAGAGCGGCAGAGAGGTGCTCGACTTCGGCCGAGGTGCACCCGTCTTCGGGCACCAGCTGGCGAAGGAGCAGGAGCACTTCATCCCGAACGGGAGATCTTTTGAAAGAAAAAATTCACGTGATACTGACCGTATCCAGCTGGACCTGACACGCGCCCCACGTCAGCGATGTATCCATATCAGTACCAAATCTCATTTTATTTTGCTCTCTAAATGATCTCACAAGGACATGTCTCTATGCAGTGATAAGGATGTATCATCGATCCTCTTCATCAGATAAATCTACATATAAAAAAAAGTGTGAAAAAAATCATATCAATTAGATCAGATTATTTCAAACTTCCATTTCCTTCGGTGATTCCTTCGAACATTTTTATTAAATACCTCATTTTGAAGGAAAATAATTTCCGTTCTTCTAACACTCTAATGAATAACAAGTAGTTGATATCACGAACTTACATTTAATAGTGTGATGTCAAAGAAAATTATTTGAAAGCTCAACTATTATTTTTCATAATGAAAGAGCATATCAATCCACTAATCAATTTCATTAAAAAATGAGAGTACCATCCAATATATTTCAGCCTTTAAGTCATCCTTGAGTAATCAAATGTTAATTTTAAAATAATTGCCCACCTAATGCGTTCGCTCAGTGATCTCAACCATGCATGAGAAAGAGATGAGGCAACTAAAATACAAGAAAAATATTGCATACTCCCATCGATTGTTAACTTAAAGTAAACATTTCTCCGAACATTGTCAAAGGCTTACCAAAACGAAGCATAGAAAGTAAGAAGTAAAGAAAGGTCTTCGCATGGTTAGGTAAATCTGATGTAGGAACACTTATAAGAGATATGATACTAATAGATCTCACTTAATTTCAAACCTCATCTTGGTGGAATTGTTAGAGTACAAGATGGTGTTTTGGAACATCTTGTCTTAATATATTTTCTTCTTTAATTTTTTTTTCTAATAAGGATTGTACTTGATATTTTTATTACATCATCAACTCTAAACTATGAGGCAGCAAATTATTTCCACATCTATTAAATATTATCTATTATATATCTATAAAAGCAAAAAGGTTTAACCTAGTTTTGGAGGGAATTTTTTTTTCAAAACTTGTACCAAATCCTTTTAATAGAATATTTTTATGCAATATGTATATATATATATGTATGTATGTATATATATATATATATGTATGTATGTATATATATATATATATATATATATATATATATGTATGCATGTATATATATATATATATATATATATATATATATATATATATATATATATATATATATATATATATATATATATATATATATATATGTATGCATGTATATATATATATATATATATATGTATGTATGTATATATATATATATATATGTATGTATGTATGTATATATATATATGTATGTATGTATGTATATATATATATGTATGTATGTATATATATATATATATGTATGTATGTATATATATATATATATATATATATATATATATATATATATATATATATATATATATATATATATATATATATGTGTTACATCCGTGACAGTGACGTGGCCAGGCTCAGGCATCGCCGAATGCGAACAAGCCACGTGTGAGTTTTCCCGCCAGAATCAGCGCCACGCCCTTAAAGCTGGGGTCGGCAAGATCGCGCCGCCCGACGATTATCCGAGAGCAGACCGCCCAGGCCGAGGTCGAGCTCGGCGCGGGGTCCCTCCACCGACTCATCCGCGCCCGCGCGCGAAGGAGACGACCCAAGTGAGGTCGGCCGACCCCTCGCCTTGTGCCAGGTGGCCACCCGGAGACGGGTCCACCCCGGCCGAAGCCGGGCGACCTCTTGCCGCCTCGCCAGGTGTCCACCCAGGAGGGGTCCACCTAGTGCGAGGTCGGCCGACCCTTCGCCTTGCGCCAGGTGGCCACCCGGAGACGGGTCCACCCCGGTCGAATCCGGGCGACCTCTTGCCGCCTCGCCAGGTGTCCACCCAGGAGGGGTCCACCTAGTGCGAGGTCGGCCGACCCTTCGCCTTGCGCCAGGTGGCCACCCGGAGACGGGTCCACCTCGGCCGAAGCCAGGCGACCTCTTGCCGCCTCGCCAGGTGTCCACCCAGGAGGGGTCCACCTAGTGCGAGGTCGGCCGACCCTTCGCCTTGCGCCAGGTGGCCACCCGGAGACGGGCCCACCTCGGCCGAAGCCAGGCGACCCTCGGCCGCCTCGCCAGGTGTCCACCCAGGAGGGGTCCACCTAGTGCGAGGTCGGCCGACCCTTCGCCCTGCGCCAGGTGGCCACCCGGAGACGGGCCCACCTCGGCCGAAGCCAGGCGACCCTCTGCCGCCTCGCCAGGTGTCCACCCAGGAGGGGTCCACCTAAGCCGAGGTCGGCCGATCCCTCGCCTCTCGCCAATTGGTCCCCGGAGATAGGTCCAACTCAGCCGAGGCCAGGCCGCTCGTACGGGGAGGCCCCCGGGGAAAGCGACGGGTCCCGAGGCCATCCCTCGGGCCGTACCGACCCCAGACGGCGTCCCATACGGAGGGCGGCGGCACGCGGAACGTCACTTACATTGGCCCGGCAGGTCCCGCGGTCGAGAGACCCGATCCTGACGGAACAGGGCCCGTAAACGGATAGCGCCCATGCCCGGGAAAAGAGCACCCTCACGAAGCCCGAGGCCTGACGACTTGCCGCTCTGCCAGCGCCGCCTTCCCTCTTTTTCTCTTCTGTCCTTGCCTTTTTCCTGCTGGGCCCGGCGGACGAGGCCGGAAAGCTGCCTGGCCTCCTTCACCAGAAAGGGAAAAGAAAGGAAGACAGGGAGGAGGAGTTTTCGAGGGAGAAAAGGACGAGCGCACGATGGAGGGAGATAAAGAGGGAAGGATCCAAAGACTGCAAGGTAAGCCAAAGAGCCTGGGGACAAGAAGGAAAGACCGGGCACAAGGCCTCGCTGGGAGGAAGAAAACCAGGGATCCCGAGAAGGGAAGACTGGACGCGAGCTCAGCGGGCAGGCCCAGCCGAGTTTCCGGTCCCCGGCGCTTTCCCTTCACCAGTTAACTCTCCAAGCCTGAGACCCTCTAGGGGGATCGGGAGAGAGAGTCTGTTCCTCCACGTCGTCTACTGACTTGACCGTCGGAGCCCCCTCGCCGGAATCCCCGGCCAGGGTCCTCTAACCCCCTTTTTTGCAGGCTTCTCGCAGGAAGGGAGGCTCCTCTGCCAGGCGGTCAGGGAGGATCGGCTGATCCTCTGCACGGGCGCGACGACGAGGACGGCAACAGATTGGCGCGCCAGGTAGGGGGGCAGGGCACTAACCCCCAGTGGGAACTAGCTTTTTGCAGGTATCACGCTCCCTAACAATGGTGGTCACTCGTGGTCGCGAGGCGTCCACCAGCCGAGTGGGAGAAGCCCACTCCCCGCCAGGGGGCCACACCCCCGAACGGGAGCTTCCCGCTCCCCCTCCTCTTCTGCAGCAGCCTACCCCGGCGGACGGATCCCTTGCGGCCATCGTCCAGCAGCTGCAGACCTTGACCTCAGCGGTCCGACAGCTCCAGCATCAGCAACGGTCCCTGGCCACTCAGCCGCAGCCAGGGACCCCCGCGGCCCGGGTCGCGGGACAGCGTGGGAGCCTGCGCTCAATCCAGGGCAGGCCGTCCCATCCGCAAGCCATCTCCAACCCCCGAGAGAGCCGCCAAGCTCCCCCGAAGAAAGACTATTCCGGCTCGGAGGATCACGAGAGTCGATCCCCGGCCGATGGGGCCGAAACGGCGCATCGCGGCAAGCGACGCCGGGTCCGGACCCCGCGCCGAGACCAATCGGCGCCTCCCTCACCTGCAGTCTCGGTGGAAGACTCCACCGACGAAGCCATCAGGCGCCAGGCCGAAAGGCGCCTAGAGGAACACGAGCGCAAGTTGGCGGAGTTCGCCCAGCGATTCGCCGACCTGCAGAACTCGTCAGCCGACCCGGCGGGCTACGACTCCCGCCCCCCTTTCTCCGAAGAGATCCAGGCGGAACCAATCCCGAGACGGTTCCGCATGCCGCAGGTGGATCCCTACGACGGGACCACCGACCCCCTGGACCACCTGGAGGGTTATAAAGCCCTCATGAGGGTCCAGGGTGCCACCGACGCCCTTCTGTGCATCGCCTTCCCTGCAACCCTTCGGAAGGCCGCCCGAGTCTGGTTCGCCCGTCTCGAGCCCGGATCCATTCGCTCCTTCCAGCAGCTGGAAGGAAAGTTTGTGGCGTATTTCGACGCTTGTCGAAAGGTGCCAAGGGAGGTGGACAGCCTCTTCTCCGTCCGCCAGCAGGACCAGGAGCTGCTCCGTGACTACATCGCCCGGTTTAAGACCACGGCCCTGGAGATCTACAGCTTGGACGAGCCCGTCGCTATGCTGGCTCTAAAGCGCGGGCTCAAGACGTCCCGCCTGACCTATTCCCTGGACAAGAAGCCGCCCAGGACGTATTCCGAGCTCCTCCTCCGCGCCCACAAGTACATCCGAGCGGAGGAGGCCGACCGCACCCGTCGAGAGCTGGACGGGAAGATTTTGAAGAAGTCGAACCCGAGGGACGCCCCGGGAGCTCGGAGGCCCGGGCCACCAGCCGACCCTCGCCCGAACCCAAGGCCGAGGGCCGAATCTGCCCCCGAGCGGAGGTACACCCCTCTCCTCGCACCTCGAGCCAAAATCCTTATGAAAATCGAGGGCGAGCGTTATCTCCGCCGACCTCCACCTCAGAACCCGAGGGCAGCCCGAGACAAATCAAAGTACTGCCAATTCCACCGCGAGCACGGGCATGACACGGAGGAGTGCCGCCACCTGAAGCGGGAGATCGAGGAGCTGATCGGGAGGGGATACCTCCGGAAGTTCGTCAAGAACGAGGCTCCCTCCGAAAAGCAGCCGCTCGCGGCCTTGCCACCTGTCCCTGCGATCGACAACCAGCCAACAGAGAGGCCCGTGGGCATGATCTCACGCGGATCTGGCCGAGCAGAGAAGAGAGCCCGGGAAACCCCGGAGAATGTAATCCCTCCCAAAGGAGGGGAATTTAGCGGCAATATAAACAATGATGCCGTGGTGGTCGAGATGACCATCGCGAAACACCCTGTACATCGAATCATGGTGGATAGTGGAAGCTCGGCCGATGTACTTTTTTATGACGCTCTCTCTCGGATGAACTTGTCTCTCGACCAGCTAAAGCCAGTGCACACCCCACTGGTAGGTTTTACAGGGGACTCCGTCGGAGTCGAAGGGGAAATCACTCTCCCAGTTACCGCCGGATCCCCGCCTCGGCAGACGACCATCATGGTAACTTTCACTGTAGTCAAGCTCCCTTCGCCTTACAACGCCATCCTTGGGCGTCCCGGGCTCAACCGACTAGACGCCACTATCTCCACAAGGAGATTGCTGGTGCAGTTCCCCACGCCTTTCGGGTTCGGGGAAATGAGGGGGACGATCCAGCCAGTCCCGCTCTGCCTGCAGACAATCCCGGGCATCAAGGGCGCAGAGCTCGCCCGCGAGGTCGAGGACCTCGACCTAAGAGAAAAGGAACCCAGGGGAGGGCCCGTAGAGCGCCTGCTCTCCTTTCCCCTTGGTTCAGACCCCCTGAAGATGGTGCAAGTTGGGGCCCAGCTCCCCGAGGAGGAACGAACCCGCCTGCTGGAGTTCCTCCGTGCCAATGCCGATGTGTTCGCCTGGTCGGTGGTCGACATGCCGGGTATTCCGCCCGAGATTATTATGCACAGCCTGAACGTGGACCCAGGCAGCCGCCCGGTCTGCCAGAAGAAGAGAAGCTTTGCCATGGAGAGGCAGAAGGCGATCGACGAGGAGGTAGAGAAACTTCTCGCCGCCGGTTTCGTCCGAGAAGTCCAATACCCCAGCTGGTTAGCAAATGTGGTCATGGTAAAGAAGAGCAGCGGTAAGTGGAGGATCTGCGTGGACTACACCGACCTCAATCGAGCTTGCCCGAAGGACAGCTTCCCTCTGCCAAAGATCGACCAGCTGGTCGACACCACCTCGGGACACCGTCTCCTGTCATTCATGGATGCTTTCTCCGGATACAACCAGATCCGGATGAATCCGGAGGACGAAGAGCGTACCGCCTTCATAACTGACCGCGGGACTTTCTGTTACAGGATGATGCCCTTCGGCCTCAAGAACGCGGGGGCGACGTACCAACGTCTGGTCAATAAAGTCTTCAAAGACCAGATAGGCCGCAACATGCAGGTGTACGTGGACGACATGCTGGTAATGAGCAAACTTGACTCGGACCACGTAGCCGACCTGGCAGAGACGTTCGGCAACCTCCGACGCCACCAGATGAAGCTGAATCCAGCGAAGTGCGCCTTCGGGGTCTCCGCCGGAAAATTCCTGGGGTTCATGGTGACCCAGAGAGGAATCGAGGCCAACCCGGAGAAGGTCCAGGCCATCCTGGACATGGAGCAGCCAGCCTCCAAGAAACAAGTGCAGCAGCTGACCGGTCGGGTTGCGGCCCTTAGCCGTTTTATTTCCAGGTCGGCGGACCGCTGCCGCCCCTTCTTCAAGGTGCTGAGGAAGATGAACGGTTTCGCCTGGACCGAGGAATGCCAGCAGGCCTTCGAGGAGTTGAAGAAGACGCTCGCATCACCACCTCTGCTGTCCAGGCCCGAGGAAGGGGAGGAGCTTACCCTCTACTTGGCCGTCACCCCGGAGGCCGTCAGCTCTGTCTTGGTCCGAACCGACGACCACGGGATCCAGCGACCGGTGTACTATACCAGCAAACTCCTCCGGGACGCGGAGCTCAGGTATTCCCGGCCCGAGAAACTCGTTTTTGCGCTAATAGTGTCTGCCCAGCGTCTCAGGCCCTATTTCCAAGCGCATCCCATCGCCGTCTTGACGGATCAACCGCTGAAAGCGGTGCTCAGCCGACCCGACACCTCGGGGCGATTGGCCAAATGGGCACTGAAACTCAGCGAGTTCGACATTACATATCGGCCGAGGTCGGCAATGAAGGCACAGGTGCTGGCCGACTTCTTGGTCGAATGCGCAGGTCTGGGCAAGGAGCCCGAGGAGGACTCTTCGGCCCAGCCAACGGAGGTCGGCACCAACGAGCCCGGAGAGGACGCTTGGATCCTCCATGTGGACGGAGCCTCAAACTCCGGAGGGAGCGGAGCTGGGCTCATCCTTGCCAACGGCGACGGGGTCGTCGCAGAATGTGCGCTCCGTTTCCAGTTCCCCGCGACAAACAATCAAGCGGAGTATGAGGCGCTTCTCGCCGGACTCAGGGTCTCCCGCGAGCTGGGCGTGACCAACCTCAGAGCTTTCACCGACTCCCAGCTCGTGGCGGGGCAGGTGTCCGGGGAGTATGTCGCTCACGACCCCCAGATGGCAAGGTATTTGGAGCTCGTCAAGGCGGGCGCGTCCAAGTTCCGGCGCTTCAACATCTTCCATATCCCCCGCGGGGAGAACGCCCGCGCGGATGCTCTCTCTCGATTGGCGGCTCTGCCGGACACAATGCTGGGACGCGCTCATGTGGAGCGACTCGAAGTCCCAAGCCTCGAAGCACCGGCGGGGGTCCATCAGGTCAGCCAGGAGCCCGGCTGGATGGACAAGTACGCCGCGTACATCACCGACGGCATTCTGCCGGAAGACCGAGACGCGGCTCGCCTCATCAGGAAGAAGGCCGTGCGGTTTGTCCTGATGGACGGGCAGCTGTATCGAAGGTCCTACTCTTATCCCCTCCTCAAGTGCATTGGACCCGCAGAAGCCAAGCTTGTGCTCCAGGAGATTCACGAAGGCATCTGTGGGAACCACGTGGGGGGCAGGGCATTGGCATACAAGGCCCTTCGTCAAGGCTACTTCTGGGAGACGATGAAGGAGGACGCCGCTGACTTCGTGAAGAAATGCGACCGGTGCCAGCGCCACGCCACGGTACAGCGGCAACCCTCCAACCCGATCTCTCAGCTCTCAGCCCCCTGGCCATTCGCCCAGTGGGGAATGGACCTTCTGGGCCCATTCCCGCCGGCATCCGGCCAGCGGAAGTTCCTGATAGTGGCCATCGACTACTTCACAAAGTGGGTCGAAGCCGAACCCTTGGCAAGAATCACCGAAGCAAACATCGCCAAATTCTTCTGGAAGTCCATCGTCTGCCGCTTCGGCCTCCCCCACACCGTGGTCACCGACAACGGACGCCAGTTCGACTGTCGAGAGTTCGAGGATTTCTGCAACGACCTCGGCATCAAACATCGCTTCACCTCGGTGGCGCACCCCCAGACCAACGGGGAGGCTGAGGTCACGAACAGGACCATTCTTCAGGGCCTCCGCACGCGGCTAGACCAAGCCAAGGGCAGGTGGGCCGACGAACTTCCCAGCGTTCTTTGGGCATACCACACCACTCCAAGGACGGCTACCGACGAAACCCCATTCAACCTCGTCTTCGGGGCCGAGGCAGTCATCCCGATCGAGCTCAGCATACCCACGCTGCGCGTGGAACAATACAACGAGACAGAAAACCCGGCCAGGATGATGCTCAACCTAGACCTCCTCGAAGAAACAAGGGACAAGGCCCGAATCCGAATGGCGACGTACCGGCAACGTGTAGCCAGATATTACAACTCCCGAGTACGGCCGAAGGTTTTTCGTCCCGGGGACTTGGTCCTCCGGCGTGCAGAAGCCTCCCAGCCACGAGAGTGCGGCAAGCTTTCACCCAACTGGGAAGGCCCTTATCGGGTAGCAGAAGCCCTCCCTCACGGGGCATGTTACTTGGAGGAGTTGGGAGGTGCCAGGTTCCCCCGGACATGGAACCCTTCGAACCTGAGAATGTACTACCAGTGATGTAAGGCTCCCAGTTCCTTTAACAAAGCTTCTTCGCTTCAAACATTCTTCTCTGACTTCAACAAAAAGCCCGGAGCACAGCTCAGCAAGCCGCGCAAGGTTTGAGAAAGCCTGCGGCATCGAGCTCGGTCCGGAGGATCCTGGGCTTCGGTCTGGAAGGCGGCGCCGAATCCGTTTCGCCCGCGCAAGCCCGGAGCACAGCTCAGCAAGCCGCGCAAGGTTTGAGAAAGCCTGCGGCATCGAGCTCAGTCCGGAAGATCCTGGGCTTCGGCCTGGAAGGTGGCGTCGAACCCAGTTCGCCCACACAAGCCCGGAGCACAGCTCAGCAAGCCGCGCAAGGTTTGAGAAAGCCTGCGGCATCGAGCTCAGTCCGGAAGATCCTGGGCTTCGGCCTGGAAGGTGGCGTCGAACCCAGTTCGCCCACGCAAGCCCGGAGCACAACTCAGCAAGCCGCGCAAGGTTTGAGAAAGCCTGCGGCATCGAGCTCAGTCCGGAAGATCCTGGGCTTCGGCCTGGAAGGCGGCGCCGAATCCGCTTCGCCCGCGCAAGCCCGGAGCACAGCTCAGCGAGCCGCGCAAGGTTTGAGAAAGCCTGCGGCATCGAGCTCAGTCCGGAAGATCCTGGGCTTCGGCCTGGAAGGCGGCGCCGAATCCGCTTCGCCCGCGCAAGCCCAGAGCACAGCTCAGCGAGCCGCGCAAGGTTTGAGAAAGCCTGCGGCATCGAGCTCAGTCCGGAAGATCCTGGACTTCGGCCTGGAAGGTGGCGCCGAATCCGCTTCGCCCGCGCAAGCCCGGAGCACAGCTCAGCGAGCCGCGCAAGGTTTGAGAAAGCCTGCGGCATCGAGCTCAGTCCGGAAGATCCTGGGCTTCGGCCTGGAAGGTGGCGCCGAATCTGCTTCGCCCGTGCAAGCCCGGAGCTTAGCTCAGTGAGCCGCGCAATGTTTGAGAAAGCCTGCGGCATCGAGCTCAGTCCAGAAGATCCCGAGTTTCGGCCCGGAAGATGGTGCAGGAACTGTGTTGCCCGCGCAGGCACGGAGGCAGCCCAAAGTCGGACCTGCTCAAGATTCTTACCTTGCCGCGACACGGCTCTGCAAACCCCGTCCTTCGGTTTAGTATGGAAGGACCAGGCCCGCAGTTGTCTCAGGTATCCCAGACCGACATCTCAGAAACAAACAAAGAAGAAGAAAAGAAGAACCAAAGATGATAGACAAGTTGTTGTAGGAAGTAAGTCTTCATTAAAACAGGTACTCAGTACAAACTGGGAGCCCCGACAGGCCGGGACTCCCCAAAAAGAAGGACAAAGAAAGCAAAAGTACAAGGTGACGGTCACTGAAGCGCAGGATCGGCGCCGTCCGCCGGAGGTGCGGGCGCCACCTCTTCAACCTCCACGACAACCGGCTCCTGGGGCTGTGTCTGGGCCGCGGCGTCATCGGTCGGGGGTGCTGCAGGTGCCGCCTGAGATGCCGCCTGGGTCGTGCCGGAGGCCCTGCCCTCGCTCCCCGGCTTCCTGCCGCCGACGACGACCGCACTTAGGTCCAGTTGGGGGAAGAAGGCCCCCACCTTTTCCCGGCACATCCGGAACCCCTTCAGGAAGGAGTCCACCGCGGCCTCCCGGACTTCCGACGTAAACTCGTCGGAAGCACGGAATTTGGGGACGGCCTCCAGCGCTTCCCGCTTCGCCGCCTCCAGGAGCCCGTTGATGTACGAGCTCCGGTCCTTCGCCATGGCCGCCTCCCGCCGGGCCTCGTCCAGCTGACGCTCCAGGAACAGTGAGCGGGCCTGCAGGCGGGCCTTCTCCGCCGTGTCCTCCTCAGTACGGCGCTGGTTGGAGGTCCGCTCCTCCGCCAAGGAGGCCTCCAGTTCCTTGTTCCGCTCCTCGGAACGCGCCAGGTCGGACTGGAGGGCCTGCTTCTTCGCTCGCAGCTCGGCCCCCTTGTCCACCAAGTCCTTCACGTCGGCGGCGAGCTTTCCGAGCTTCTGCTCCCGCTCGGAGTCCCGCTTGGCGTTCCCTACAAGGTAGTTCCTCAGTAGGAGGATGTCGTTCCCGATCTGCAAGGACAAAAGCAACATGTCAGTACCGAGGCAGGAGGCCTCGGATTGAAAGAGAAAAGAAGAGCTGAAGCAACTTACCGAGAAGAGCTGGGGCAGGATGCCGAGCAGCGCATCCGCGTAGTCCGTCCGCCCCGAGCTCGGCGGTCCCGGGCGGTGGAAGCATACTCCATCACCCTCTCCGCCAGCCCTCGGTCGAGGATGACCGAGTCCCGGTGCGAGATTACCGGCGCTGGGCCCTTCGGGCCGATCCCTGCGACGGCCGCCCCTTCTGCTGGAGCCGCAGCCGACGGACCGGTGGTCGCCACTGGCGGTGCCGCCGGACTGCTGGCCGGAATGGGCCCGGCGGTGGGCAGAGCGGCGGGCGCCGGAGCTCCCTCGGCTGCACCGCCAGGTCGTGGAGCCGAAATGCCAAGGGCGCCGCCCTGCGGAGGTCTGGGCGGAGAAACTGCGGCGGCTAGGCCGGGCGCGGTCGCCGCTGCGACCTCCCGGCTCGTCTCCGTGCAAGCCCTCTTCGCCGCGGGCTCGTCCACGTCAACGACCTCCCTCTGAGCAGCCCCTTCCAGCAAGTTCTCCAATGAAAACTTCATCCCTGCAAGGTGGAGAAATCAGAAGGTTAGTTCAATCTTAAAAAGAGAGAGGGGGGAAGGGCAGAATTTAATACAGAGCCGAATCTCACCGGTCTCCCGGATGGGACTGATGCCGGCCTCAAAAAGATTCTGCTCACAAAGCAGAACCTCGAGCGGCGGGACGACGTCACTCAGGAGCTGGGAGTAAGCCTCCTGGTCCGCGGACTCGACCCGAGAACTCCGGTTCGGCGACCGGTCCGGTTCGCTCCAGGCCCAGTCGACGTCGTCGACCGAGGCAAAGAAAAACCGGTTCTTCCATCCCTTAACCGAAGAAGGGATGTCGAACCGGAGACACCTAGGCCGGGGTGAAATATACCACCAGCCGTCATCGGTGGAGCATTTCTTCAGGGTGAACAGGGACCTGAAGAGCGAAAAACGGGCAACAAACCCGTGGAAATGGCAGAAGACGATGAAAGAGAAGATGACCCGGATGGCGTTAGGAGCCAGCTGGGCCGGGACGAGCCGAAAATGGCTGAGGAAGGAAAGGAAGAAAGGATGCAGAGGAAAATGAAGACCCCCGAGGAGGAAATCTTCGTAGAAGGCAATGCGGCCGGGGCCACTCATGGTGACACGCTCCCCGGACCGCGGAGCAAACAGACGGACAGATCCCGGGATGCCATAGGCATCCCGGAGCAGAGAAAGATCACCTTCGGTCATGGTGGAGGCATGACCGGAGGGACCGGCGGGAAGAAGCGGCGGAGCCGGAAGAGCAGCAAGAGCAGGAATTGAACTGAGGGGCACGGCAGGTGCAACCGGGGGGGCCGGGTCCCCCTGGGGACGCCAATGGTGACACCCCCGGGTTGCAAACGCCGGCGGACCTCCTCTGGGATTACCTCCTCATCCGAGGAGGGAGAAGACGGAGTCCTCGGCCGGGATGGACCGGCCTCGTCCGGATTAGAAGAAACATGGCGACGGCGCGCCATGGAGAAGAAAAGAAGAAAAGGATTGAATGATCGAAGGAGAAGGAGGAGGGCTAGAGAAGAGGAAGACGCTTACCCAAAAATGCACAGGCGGGCGCAAGCAGCAGAAGTTGTTAGCCTGCAGCAAACCGCCCACGAAGCAAGGGAAAAGGCCTCGTTCTGGAAAGTCCCCTCGCCTTCAAACTCAGCCGGCAGCAGCCGTACCCATCATTCCGTCTCAGGCCACTGGATGGTCGCCACGTGGGCGCACGCCCGACACCGACGCCTCGTTAGCAGAGTAACGGCCTCTGCCCCGAAGCGACGCATTGATTGCGGGCAAGTGGACGATGTGTGGCGACTCCCCGTTGGTCTCCAGCCGCCTCGAGCCACGACGAGTGAAGATCGTGCCAATTATGAAGCAAGATCTTCGCCTCCCCACGTCATGTCTGCAATTAATCCCGACGTCCCGATCTACGATGCCCCGACGGAACGGCGGGCTGGGGGGCAACTGTTACATCCGTGACAGTGACGTGGCCAGGCTCAGGCATCGCCGAATGCGAACAAGCCACGTGTGAGTTTTCCCGCCAGAATCAGCGCCACGCCCTTAAAGCTGGGGTCGGCAAGATCGCGCCGCCCGACGATTATCCGAGAGCAGACCGCCCAGGCCGAGGTCGAGCTCGGCGCGGGGTCCCTCCACCGACTCATCCGCGCCCGCGCGCGAAGGAGACGACCCAAGTGAGGTCGGCCGACCCCTCGCCTTGCGCCAGGTGGCCACCCAGAGACGGGTCCACCCCGGCCGAAGCCGGGCGACCTCTTGCCGCCTCGCCAGGTGTCCACCCAGGAGGGGTCCACCTAGTGCGAGGTCGGCCGACCCTTCGCCTTGCGCCAGGTGGCCACCCGGAGACGGGTCCACCCCGGCCGAAGCCGGGCGACCTCTTGCCGCCTCGCCAGGTGTCCACCCAGGAGGGGTCCACCTAGT